>CAWUFW010012662.1:0-526867 GCA_963921515.1 Calotriton arnoldi | reverse complement strand
TTTACCTTAGAATATCCCCAGGTCAGGGCTGATCCGGAAAGTTTTTTATGCGTAGCAGCACCTTGGCGCTGTGCCGGGTAGGCGAAGCACAGGCGGCTCGCGTCCGCTCGCCGGGCGTCAGTGATCGCCGGGATGACGTCGCGGGCAGTACTTAGACGCCGCCCCAGTGCGCAGCTGACGCTAAGCTCTTCTCTTTTTCCGCGCCAGTAAGCGCAGATCCTGGGAAGAGCAGTGCCCTCAGGTCAATTTTTGACTAACTCTTTTTTCGTGAATTTTTCACTGTTTCTTTTATCGAGTCTTCACTCGATCCCTAGGTGTCGTAGGATGCCCGGCTTCAAGCCATGCGACGCCTGTGGTCGCACGATGTCGATCACGGACCCGCATCTCGGAGCATGTCTCCTCTCTGTCTCCGAGCTGAGACCACGTACTACGAGTCGCGCCCTGACCGCCGGAAACTTATCCGCCGGGAAGGCTTTGCGAGAGCGGTCTCGAGCTGCTCGAGGTCCGGGGCAGTCGGCTCCGCTGCCGCACCAAGCCTCCCGGTCCCGGGAGTAGGCCTGAGGGGCCGTCGCTGAGTCCCCGCCTCGGTCGCCGGAGTCCAAGTCTCCGCGCTCCTCGGTAAGTCAAGCACAAGAAGTCTAAGAAGGCGCTATCGCTGTAAGATTTCTCGCCGCCGGCCTCGCGACTCGGCTGAGGCCCCAGCTCGGCACCGCCCGCGGCCCCGGACATGCCTGTAGAGCGCCTCTCCGCATTACTCCGCTCCGATCCGGGGTTCGGGGGCGACTCCGGCCGAAACACAGGAATTCCTGGCTCGGCCATGGCACGCCTCTTCGGGCCTTCTCAGGCCCCTCGGTGCGCCTCTTCGGGCCCCGTGGCCCCTGATGTTGCCCCGCGCCGCCGTCGACTCCGGTCCCGGCGCCGCCTGTCCCACCAGCCTTCATCCCGGCCCTCTCGGTTCGCCCCGTTCCGATCCTGCCCGTGGTGCCGCCGCAACCCCCATCGACGCGCGGCGTTGACCTAACCACGTTCTCCGCGACGCCGATGTCCCCGGTGAGCCAGCCTTGACGCGTCCGGGCCTGGACGGCGCCGGTCCTCGTCTTCCGGCTCCAGATGGAGCCGGACTGGGACGCTGCCGGGACGCCGGCTCCGCGCCGATGAGACCTGGTCCCACTGTCCTCCTCCTCCATATTTTGAACAAGAGGAGGACCAGAGAGCTGAGGTTCAGAGACCTTCACAACAGTGTGAGTATGATCCGGATCAGCTGAGCAACTTGGGGATGCCAGTGGTCTAGACACCTCCCCTGACACTGGCATGCTGTCTCCTCCCGTGGCGCATGAGGAGGAGCTAATTTTTGGTAACGGTGTTATGTAGAGAGCTGGAGCCTTACATCTCCAGTTGCCTACTGTGGCCATCAGGATTAACCTGACAGAGGTGCTTCTAGCCGGCGGCTGCCTCCTCTGAGACTGTGCTGCCGTCTAATGATGCGACCCACTGACGCTTCTTTTGGGTGCCTGGTCCAAACCTCCATTCTCACAGGGGCTCCTGTGGATAGGAACGTGCCCGGGACGCCGTCGCCTCTTTAAGTCCCGGGCGACCCACTGTTTCTCTCCCAACATCCCACCCCGAGAGCTTGGTTGTCCAAGCTCTCTGCTCTCCCAAACCGCTCCCTACCGCCTCTCCGGATAGGAACCCAAACGCCTGACCAATTTGGGGAAGAAGGCTTTTTCTTCCTCCAGTGCTGGCTTGCGGTCCGCTCAACACCGCTTTTGCCTTTGGGCCGACAGACACCACTCCCTGTGGGATTCGTGGCGGCTGCTCTTGCCAGCAGTGCACCGGAGGAGGTCCAGACACTGCTTACCCGCGGCGCACGGCGTGAAGGGCGCAGATGCGGGCTAAATACACCATACGTCAGTGGTCTTGATAACCGCCGACTCGCTGGGCAGATCGCTTGTTACGATGGCTGTGCGCTGCTGCCGCCACGCCCGGCTTGAGGACAACTGCTGCTCGGGTGATGTCCAGAATACACTCATGGACATGCCCTCGATGTGAGTCGGTCCTTTTGGTTCAAAGGCAGACCATGCGCTGGAGCGGTTGATGACCCACGGGCTAACGCCCAAGTCCCTGGGCCTTTCTGCTGTACGCCCGCCTGCCAGCTCTGCTGGCTTCGCTCGTCGTGCCACGGAAGGGGCGCCCAGTCACGCCGCGATGCCCAGCCACCGGCTCGCGCAGACAGCGCCTGCGCTCGCGTGGCCGAGACGTGGATACCGCCGTGGCGCCTCAGCAACCAGCGCAAGTGGCTCGTGGCCACCACCTCCAACCCGGTCCGCGGCCCCCTAAGCCCTCCCTGGTCCCCCTTCCCGTGCACATGCACGTCCAGTAGGGGGCAGGGTCCGCCATCACCTTCACCACTGGCGTCCCATCACCTCGACAGGTGGGTCTTGGACATTGTCCAAGGGGCTACTTCCTCCCCTTCGAGACCTCACTCCCCAGCCATGCCACCTCAACTTCCACCGCATGTCAGGGATCACTTGGTACTTCTGCAGAAGGTCACGTCCTCTGGCCAAGAGGGCCATCGAGCATGTTCCGACCCCAGCAGTGACGGGTTGCTACTCCCACTACTTCCTGGTGCCTGTGGGACAAGGAGGAGACATGCGCCCTATCTTGACCTCCGGAACGCCAATCGCTTCCTCCGGAAGGATAGTTCAAGATGTCACCCTAGCTCAGGTCTTGACTGCCCTCGACTCCGAGACTGGTTGGTAGCGCTGGACTTGCAGGACGCCGATTTCCACATCCTCCAGTCTCCTGCCGGCCCACCGCGTTACCTTCGCGTCTCACGGTAGGCCTCGGAAGCATTTTCAGTTCACCGTGCTCCCTTGGCCTTACAAGTGCCCTCGGTGTTCACGAGTCGATGGCGGTGGTCGCAGCTCATCTGCGCCCGAGCAGGGGCTCCAGTCTTCCCTACTCACGACTGGCTGCTGAAGGCGGGCCCGCCCCAGGCAGTCGTCCTCACTCTCCAGATTAGCGCCGAACTCCTGCACTCGCTGGGGTTCTCCCATCAATGTGCCGGTCGCATCTGATTCCTTCTCCACAGCTCCTTTTCATCGGAGTAGTTCTGGACACGACGCAGCTTCGGGCCTATCCTCCGGACCCAGTGAGTCCGGGATATTCAGGCTATGATTCCGATCTTCTCAGCCTTTATCCTGGGTTTCGGTCGGATGACTCCTGAGGCTGCTGGGCCTCATGGCCTCTGCATCCTGCTGGTCACGTCATGCCAGATGGCATATGCGGGCTCCGCAGTGGGACCCGAAGTTCCAGTGGGCGCAGCACCAGGGCAACCTCGTCCGATCACGCCCAGATCTCGGAGGGGACTGCAAAACAGTTGCAGTGGTGGCTTTAACCGGCAATGGGTCATGGGCAGATCCTCCCTTCCCCAGCCAGAGCACACAGTTGTACTGGACGCCGTCCTTCTGGATGGGGCGGTCACATGGAGAGGCGGAGATCAGAGGCCTCTGGTCTCCGGGGCGGAGTCCCTGCTCCATATCAACCTTCTGGAGCTCCGGCTATCCGACTTGCACTTCAAGGCATTCCTTCCTCTGTCAAAGGGAAGGTAGTGCAGGTGTTCACAGACAACACCACCGCCATGTGGTACTGCAACAAACAGGGGCGGTGGGTCGTGGACTCTCTGTCAGGAGGCTCTGCGCCTGGACATGGCTGGAACATCAGGGCATGTTCCTGATGGTTCAACACCTGGCAGGTTCTCCTGAACGCCAGGGGCGGACGCAACTCCAGCCGCAGGTGCATGATGGATCACGAATGGCGTCTTCACTGGAAGTGGCGCAAGGACTCTTTTCTACAGTGGGGAGAGCCTTGGCTAGGATCTATTCGCCATCGAAGAGAACGCTCAGTCACTCAGTTCTGCGCGCTGGAATTTCCAAGGCGGCACTCGCCGGCGACGCTTTTCGTCACGAGTGGAGTTGCGGTTCTATTGTACGCCTTTCCCGCCTATACCACTTCTACTCCAGAGTGTTGAAGAAGATTCGGCACGACTCGGGCCCAAGTCATTCTTGTGGCCCGGACTGGGCTCGAAGAGTTTGGTATCCCTGAGCTACTAGTATGAGCGTAGATCCCCCGATCCGTCTGCCTCTTCGGGAGGATCTTTCTGTCGCAGCAGCAGGGGACGGTCCTCCACCCGAAACCTGTCCAGTCTCCACCTGCTTGCGTGAGATCTGAGCGGCGGCAGTTGGATTCCTTTCGACTCTGCCTCCCGAAGTTTGTGATGTGATTCTGGCAGCCAGGCGTCCCTCCACCAAGGTGAGTATACGCCTGCAGGTGGAACACAGCCTGTGGCATGGTAGCACAGCAAAGGCTGTGAATCCCCTTTCTGCCCCTCTTTCTGAGGTGTCTTCTGTTCCTTCTCTCCCTGGCCTAACAGGGTTCTGCCCTGGGTACCATCAAGGGCTATCTTTGTGCCATCTCGGCCTTCCTCAGGCTCCCTGATCAGCCCTCCTCCTTTTCAAGTCCCCTGTTGTTAACAGGCTTCTAAAGGCATTACATCACCTCTTCCCTCCTGTTCCGCTTTGTAGATGCCTCAGTGGGACTTGAACTTGGTTCTTACTCTTCTTAATGTGCGCTCCCTTGAGCTCCTCACATAACTGTCCCCCTTCGCCTTCTGACTCTGAAGACAGCCTCTTCTGGTGGCCATCACCTCCGATCGGCGGGTGAGTGAGCTCCAGGCTCTATCATGCAAACCTCCCTTCTGTCTGTCCATCCAGACAAGGTTGTTCTTCGACGCGTCCGTCTCTTCCTTGCCAAAGGTGGTTACTGCTCTCTCCTACATTGGGCAGACCATCACTTTGCTCACCTTCTTTCCGCCTCCGCATCCTTCCAGAGAGGAAGAGAGGCTCCACCGTCTGAGCCCAAAACGTGCGCTCTCCTTCTATATCGACTCGCACACAACACTTCCGGGTGGATGGACTCAGCTCTTGTTGGCTACCGTGGGCGCCCAAAAGGTCGGGCGGTGCACAAGAGAACCATCTCCCCGCTGGTTAACCTTGTGCATCAAAGACCTGCTATTTCGCTAAGAAGGAGCCTCCTGTTGGCCTGCGTGCCTCATTCCACCAGGGCAACGCTGCTACCACGGCCTTGGCCGCGTGTGTTCCGCTGCGGATATCTGTCAGGCAGCTACGTGGGCCCCGCTGCACACGCTTATAAAGCATTACTGCCTTGATAGTCCGGTCCGGAGGGACGGCTTCTTTGGTCGTTCTGTCCTCCGCGGACTTCGTCTGATCTTGTTCGCAGACCCACCACCGGCTGGGTATTGCTGGGGTATTCCATTCTAGTTGTAAGGAATCTGTCACTAACGTGTCTCAGATGCACAAGCAGCTAACTGTGTAACGATATATCTGTAAGAGACAGTAGTTAGTGACAGATTCTTTACCGCCCCCACTCCGATCCTCCCCCCGCTTCTGCGAACTGATTTCTAGGGTTAAGGACATCCCTTTCAGGGCCCTGTGAATTTTCAGACACCTATGTCAGCTTCTTGCATGACTATATAAAAAACTCACCAAGTAGCAGTGGCTCTTCCGCTAAGGTGGAGGAACGTCGCCCGCTGCTTTTCTGCAGTGAAAAATGAAAAATAAAATGATATTAACAAAGGTTATTATCATTTTATTTTTCCTTGCTCACTTCCTGCTGCCGAGCCAGGGTGGGGCTGGGCCGTCCATTCTGAAACAACACAGCTGCAGGAAGGAGGAGTGGGGGCACTACTTCAAGTGCGCATGACAGTTTGGCCACCTGTCTAAGGCCGGCCAAACCGTCATGCGCTCTTCGATCTCTCCACCCGAGCTGTGCTGTACAGATGGGTGGAGAGGAAGCCCAGGGTCGTAGTCCCTTAGTGAGCGCCTAACTGGCGTGCTCACACCAATCACGGCACTGCTCTCATGCTGGGTAATACCAGAATGAGACCAGTGCCTGGTTTGGTATTGGGGAGCCTGAGGCATGCTGGAAGCTGAGGAGCAGAGGCCAGAAGAGCAACGTTGCTGCAGATGACAGGTAAGCATTTTTTAAATTATTTTCCCCATGCTGCCCCCTGCGCTGCCCCACCACTTTAATGCCCCAGCATCTGCCACTGACACCAAGTCTAAATAAACTAAAGTAAACTAAACTAAACAAGCCTAACCTGACTTGCACTGACCTGTCCTAACCTAACCTAAAGTGTATTGTGATGAACGGCTGACTGGCTTCATGCAGGCCTAGTGTCTGCAGGTTACCTCTTGTACTTCTCAATCTAACTTCCCAAAATTTACCCCAACCTGCTAACCTTCATAAACTTGCTTCACACGTGCTCTTCTGTTCATTATTTCGTAGTATCATTTCTAAAGACCTGCAACAATTGTATTATAATGTGTTTATAGTGAAGATCTTGCAGTAAGAAAAAACAGATGTTATCATTTGTTTTACCTAGGATATGACCCGGATTACTTTGCTGGAACTGAATTCTGTTGGAATCAAGGATGTGAAATTAAAGACAAACGATGTCTTTGCGAGTTTGGTAAATGCAGAACTCAGTACTCCTTCAAGGACCAGAAACAATGTAAAGAAGCGCTTGGTAAGATTCATTAAATGGCATATTTTATGGTGGGTGGTTTCTTTCCCAGATCACACATAATTTGATGGGAGGAGGTGCTTAAAAATACATTTTGTAGTGAAAGGAACTTGTTTTTTTTTGTTCAAAGCACCAAGCACATGTAAGATAAACACCTTAATCTAATAGCGAGATAAAAGTAACATGCAAACTACACTGTGGTAAGAATTTATCATTGATTATGGAGAAGGATGGATAGTTAAGTAAAATGTTTAAAAGATGTATAATAGTTACATGTGTTTTAGAGCCACAGAAGGGTTAAATGCCTTTCTTTAACTTTGCTAAAGAACCTAACATTGTTTTTTGGCATTTGTTAGTGCATGAAAAACTTCCTGGTTAAACATATATGCAGAAGCCCCTAGAAACACAAGCTTTCCTTCTCCACTTCTTTTTGACTCTCTTGAAAGATGCACCCTGCGAAAGCACACAAACACAAACACGCAAGCACGCATTGCATGCATGAATGCACACACGCACGCATGCACTCAAGCACACACACACGCAAAACATATCTATTATTATGAGGACCGGCCAGTGATCGTAATAACGTGTGTATTTACTATTCTAACTCCACACGCTTTGATAGTAGGGTTGGTTATAAAGCGGACCGAGGCAAATATGGCTGCACTTTTAGTTTTCTGATACACTCACTCGAAAGTATCTAAACACATTACCCGGCGCGGTCCTCATAATGGACCGGTCCACACAAAGATAGTGTTTCTCTGGTTCTGTCAGGTGTTACACAATAAGATGATGGATGGAGGGTTGAAACTTTTCAGACACACCCTCAGTCAGTCACTATTAGATCTGGGTTGAATCCATCATCGTTCTTTTGCTCACTTCGCTACCCCAGTTCAGAACCAGCCATATTCAAATCAGTCTTGACCCAGCCACATGCAAATCAGGCTTGACTCTGTTCCTTGTGTTTGCTTTGTTCGCCTTAAGTTGGCAGGGTATGTCCAGCCATGGGTCCCTTTGCTCACTTTGCCACTGGATTCAAGCTAGCCTGGCTGGTGATCGGTGTTACCCCGAAACTGGTCCCAGGATGCTTGTTTCCGGTCTAGGGAAGACCTGGCTTGGCAGTCCGGGGTGGACTGTTCCCATGAGGAACAGGGTCAAGACTCATTTGCATATGGCTGGGTCTGAACTGGGGTGGCGAATTGAGCTAAAGAACGAGGATGGATTCAACCCAGATCAAATAGTGACTGGGGGTGAGTGTCTGAAAAGTTTCAGCGCTCCATCCATCACCTCCTTGTGTTTGCTCTGTCAGGGTTTACCCATGCTTGTGGACCAATCTTGTCCTCACAGTGTGGGTCACACACACATACCCACACATGCACGCATGCACTCATGCACAGACACACACACACGTGTTTTGGAAATCACGAACATATCACCTTTCAGCCACTTCATGGAGCTAGTGTTTTTTAGTTTAAAACTGTTTTTTTTTTTTATTAAATGTCGAAATCCGACAAGTTCCACTAATTATACTCTCTATACAATCTAATGTTATAAGTAGAAATTAAAATATATTTTTATAAAGAAAACCTAACAGGTAATGTTGTAGGACATATGCAAAAAAGGTATAAATGACTATGTACATTTATGAAAATTTGTAACACTTAGCACGTCTGAAAGTACATTTTAATACATTTTTAAACGTTTTCAGAATAAAGGTCAAAAGGAGGATGGAGGGATGAAAACAAGTGGTAGGCACATTTAGAATCAAAAGCATGTGAAAATAAGAATGAGGTGTTACGAAATTAGCAACTATGACAACTCTTAATATTAACAGATAAATATGAAAAATTAATACCTCAATAATACAAGAAATTTAAGGTTGAAGAAAAGCTTGCTGCATATTTAAACACATATTAGAGACAACTTGACATGGATTTTTAGGTGAGAAAGATGTCAAAGGGTCGATACCAGACTGGGTTTGCTTGTGTTACTAGCCGGGCTTCTGGCTGGACTGTTCCTGTTGGAACCGGAACATGGCTGATTTACATATGGCTGTGTCCGGTTTGAGGTGGCATGGTGGGCAAAAAAAGATGGACTGGGGTGCGGCCCTGAATAATTACCAGTGGCTGAGATTTATTCAAGTATTCCACCCATCACTTTTTTTGTATTCCTCAGTGAGATGCTCTAAGTGCAACAGGCATGCCCAGATGTGGGGCCTGTACTCACTTGGACATTTGAACCAAGATGCACCCTTCTGATGTCACCCTAATAGGCTGATATCGCTCAAGGGTTGTTTGTATTCTGGTTCAGAGGGGACCCAGCCTGGCAGTGTTGGCTGCACTGTTCTTATTGGAGCAGGACCAAGACTGATTTGTATATTGCTGGTTTTTGCATGAGTTGGCATGGTGGACAAAAAAAAAAGATGAACTGGGATACATCCCCCAAGTAATTATCAATAGCTTAAATTAATGGAAGCATTACAACCATCGCTTTTTGTGTTCATCAAAGGTGATCGTAACAGATCTTGTTTAATATATAACTGTAATGAGACATTGTCAGTAGTATTCATTTCAGCATGCATTATAAGATAGAGTTTCAGCACTTTTCCATTTAGCCGTCATTAACTGTAATGCAGAAGCGATTAGCAGTTCTACTAACCTATAATTCAAGAAGAGACAGACCACTAAAATAATTTCTAAAATAATATAAAGAAACAATAGTGAATTGAGGTTCTTAAAAATTTCATTAATTTTGTTCCAGACATTTCTCCAGCAATCATGTACAAAAGAATTATAAGATAACATATGAAAAAGAACTTTTTTCATTAGAAAGCATCCAACAATTAGCAGTAGTTTACTTTTTCTTTTTAAATAGCATTTCCAGAGTCTAATATAATGTGTTTTAAATAAAGTACAACGTTTGAGAAGTGGAATAAATCTTAGACCAATCTTATGGCAGACTTTAGTGTCCTCTGCAACCTTCAGATTTTCCCCATTATAATTCTATGTTTAATTTGCCCCCACTAGGATTGTTGAATCTTACAAATCAAATTTGTACAACATAGTGGACCTTGCCTCAATATGCATTGTGAAAAAATGTTTTAATCTAATTTAGTATTGATATCTAAAACAGGTGTCTAACAGTAGCTGAATCATGTTCAATTGATTGAAAATGTAATTTAGTAGTACTGGCTTGAAACAGAATTAGAATTATCAAATTGACTCTTTAAGTCCTCAAAAGAGACTAAAATCCTCTTAAGCAAATCTCATTAACCCAAACTAAACTCTTTGATCTCAGATTTTTCCAGTAGACAATCATATTTTTTATAATAATCTTTTCACTATACCAAATTGTTGAATAGAAAAAATACTTGATCACAGACATATTTCTCATTAAAATAAGAGCAACCAGAGAAGAAATATGTCTTATACTAGGGGAAGTCAGAAAAATAAGTTTTGTAATATAAACAACATTTCTTTAAATGAGAAAGGAGATAACAAAATTATCAATATTACTCCAGAACAGATGAAGCTAATTTCATTGGGAGCATTGACAAACATAGTTATTAACAGGAAGTAACATAAGTAACACCAAACAAACAGCATCCAATTTGCCCCACAAAGAAAGTAAGAGGGAGAGGCCTGTTAGGTTTCCGGTGTGTTGACAGATTGTAGGTCCTGGCTGACCGCTTACCCACTTTATTAATGAGTAAAAGAACAGATCACTTGTGGTAGCAGCCTGGGGATGGATCGGAAAGGGGCTGAAAGAGAAACACTGGACTGGCTTTCCCTCTTAGACTGGAGTCTGCACTGGTCATGAGTGGTACAGGAGACTTCACTGGCAGGAGTATGGTACATCACTGCACCAATCACAAGGGATTAGAAGGCTACAGATAAGTATTGTGTTCTGACAAAGGTCATAATATGATAGTATAGCTAAGACATTGGCTTACCGGTTTTAATCACAGATTTTGCCACGATGAAACACCTCTAAACCAGGATCACCAGAAAATAGACCCAGGAAACCAATGCAAATGAAATCAGACAGGAGCTGAGATAGCAAGTCAAAGAGAGAGAGGAATAATACCCAAAGTTACAAAGAACACAATCCAACCACAAGGAGAAGGATTAGATGGACTAGGGCTGCCAGGGACCTGAAATATTAGGAAAACAACAAAAGTAAGGGACACAAGAATGTGTGTGTAAAAGTAGTATGAAAGGACAGAGCTACAACATCTAATAACACAATACCGGGCATATACATGTGAGCTATATGCTTAAATGCTGGTTTCATTCCTTCTGCCCCATAAGTGTCTGAAGACCAGAGAGTTGGTGTAGTCTACAGGTAAACATCATGTTAGCAGTCTAGTGTTTGAGTTATTTCAATTTCCATAGCCCCTTTCTCCAAAAACTCTTGGTCCGCCAATCCTACATCAAATCCTGTATCTCTGCTAAGACCGAATCCTGGTATGAACAACTTGGGCCTGATTCACAAAGGTAAACTTAGACCAAAAGTCTAAGTTTAGACCTGAAGTCTAAGTTTAGACCTAAAGTCTAACTTTACTACTAGTAAAGTTAGGGGTATATTCACAAGAACGTGTGATAACTACCGCAAGAGTAGCGTAACGCAACTTTCAACATCGCAGCCTATCGTGGGAAAATAACCCCGTATCAACATGGAATTCACAACAAGGCGGTAGCATGCGATAGACACCAGATAACGCGTCAAATGTCAGCGTGAAAATCAACGTCACGCCGAACAAATGAGAAACGCGAACGCGAAAAATCATGCGATGAGGCCAATCCCGGTACAAAAAGTAGCGAAAACCAGCCACAGGCCTGCAAATCCCACGCGTCTGGCGGGAAATGCACCATAAAACCTACAGAAACAACACACCAGAAGTAAGCCAAAGCACGTATCAACATGGATGCACCCTGACCCAGCGCAGAGGTCAATGCGAACCCCACAACCCCCACAGACCACCAGCAAGGAACAACTGGGTCGGGGAAGGCCAAGGAGAAAAGGGAGAGGAAGACGGGGTGCAGACCGCAGGAAAACAAGACCAGCGTCACGGAGGTGACAGAACACTACCAGCAACTGACCCACAAGCAGACCACCTGGAATGCAGTCGGAGTGTCTAGGAGGCCAATCCAGGAGGCCACGAGGCGCCGGCAGGACGTGACAACCTAAACCAGGTACAAACCCGCTGCCAACAGGAAGGCAGCAACGGCGACAGGAGGTGGCAGTCCTGTGCCACAGGAGGAGCTGGAGGAAACCCAGGCCACAGTCATCAGTGTGGAGACGGTGCAAGGAGTAGGGAGTACGGACACAGCTTGAGAGGACCTGACACAACATCAACAGGGAGTGTAACGAACAGGGACTGGGGAGACCGGGGGAGATGGGCACAATGGCACACATGCACAACGAGGTGTAGCACACTGCACACCCACAATTATCCAGGATCATGTCCCAGATCCCCTTGGCACACTGCAGCACACACACATAGCAATCACAGCACATACAATGACAATGTGGCACAAAGTGCAACACCCACACTGCAGAACAGGGGACACAACTGGGTCCGCCCAGATGCAGAAACAGAACAATCACATTGGACAGAGCAGGGAACTGTGAGATGCATATCTACGGCTACAACCCCACATCAGCCATGTAGGCCAAATGTACACTGTCCCAACTCAAATAGCCACCACCGCCCAAACAGTCACAATGTACATTGTCACACAGTCTGCATGTCGACAAGAACAAGGCGCCAACACAATGCCAACATGCACCTCCCCTTCACAATGAAGCGGGACAAACAACACCTCCAGCAGGTCAGAACAGACAACCCATCAGTGATGCCGGAGACGAACACCACACCTTCGACACCGACGCCCTACAACAGCCCATGGACATCCCACACAACCCACCACCAGGACCAGGGCAGACAAGCTACTCAGAGGAGAACCCAGCCCCTGCAACAGACCACACAGCATGAAGCACCTGCAATCACGGCTGGCTCGCAACACTTCACCGACCCACACATGGCACCCCAATGCCAGGTGTCAGAAAGCCAAAAGGAGGTGGCCCAACAGGTGCGGGTGTTGCCGAACCCATGGAATGCGAACTGGAACACATACGTGGGTGTCCAATACCCTTCAGGGACCAACTACACCCCACAAAGGAGACCCACACTGCCATAGAGACACATGCAGATGCACATACCCAGTACAGAACCACGCCCAGGGGCACGCACATATCAGTCACACACCCACGTTGGCTCTGCGTACAATGGCACAGTCCACTCCCCTTACGAATTGAGTGGGTGACGACAAAGCTACATGTCCAGGTTCTAGCCCGCTGCCTGCGGTGACATGTCTGCGTCCGCTGTACACAGCACAATGTAATGTCCTAGGGCCCAGGGCCCCCATGCATACAACAAGACCACAGGGACACATGCACATATCATGTTGAACTGGCTACGGGCATGTGCGCCCGGCCCCTTTATTGGCAGTGCCACATGTACAGTGACGCCTGTGCTGGATGTGTGTGGGGTGAGTATAAGCCAGCCCGCACGGAGTGCTTGGTGCTGGCAACAACCGGAACAGTGGACACCAGTGTAATGGAAACAGAAAACACCAGCATAACAGAGTCAACTGCAGAGCAACATGGAGGGATCCGGAGTAAGAACAGAGGTCACCCAATATTCAGTCAGGAGGTTCCGTGAGTTGCAGTGCACTGAGGTAGGGGCACTAGAGAAGAGCGCGCTCATGTGAAGAAATTCTAGGATTGTGTCCCTTCGGGTTAGTCCTGATGCAGATGCAGTGGGGTGTGTTACACCTGCATCAACTTCCTCATCAACGTCCCAGGTCTCCCACACTGCCTGAGGTGACAGTAGCATCCGCAGTCAACAGCGCAATACCCAGTAATAGATCCGGGTGTGTAGCTTGACTACCACCACCAGTCTGCATTCCTGTCTTGGGGCTGTTGCCTCCTGCCCTCCCATTGTCTGTGCCTTCTCCCGTCCGCACACTTGACACATCTTCCTCATCATAGTCCCAGGTCTTCCCCACTACATGAGGTGACATTGCTGCGAAACCTCACAACAGCACAAAACTCAATCATTAACGGACAATGGCTTGCGGTGCACTGAGTCACTGGCACCTGGAGTGCTGAGCAGGGTATCAGGCCAATGATGGCATCCACGACAGGTCTGAGCAACTCCGTAGGTCTGTCAGGACCACCGTTTCGACTCTGGCAGATGGCGGTTGGAGGTGGTCCTTGCAGTGGTGGCGTGTGCCTCCTGCGGTGATGCGACGTCCGGGCCAGTCAAGACTCGATGCTATGTGTGGGCCCTGGTGGCCCGCAGTTGAGGCCGGAGGATGCAGACAGCGCAGGGCCACAAACACATGGCGTTGATGACCCCAAGACCATCGCTACAGAGGCCATTCAATGTCTCAGAAGAAGGGGTCCTAGGCCTGAGCAGCACAGAGTTAGTGGCCCGGGATGCACTGCGACCGGCACAGGCACCCAGCCATGGGACGGTGACTTGCGGTGCAGTCATATGGGCCATGCGACCTGAGCGGGTCCCCATCAATGTCCAAGGTGTATGTTGCGGAGGGTTGCGGGGGACAGTGGAAGGTGTCCTCCAGGGCATGATGCGGAAGGTCTGATGTTATCTGGAAGCAGCAAATGGAGGAGTGGAAAGCGCAACCCTCGTTTTCACCAACAATTCGGTATCAGCTACATGAGGATGAAACCTAGCCCCTATTCCATAGACTCAAACGCCACCAATGTACGACCAGTGAGTGTCCATGAATGTCGGGGAACACACTTAGTGGCACAAGTGCTGAGAGGGGATGCAGTCTGCGATGATGCCGGTACACAGATGTGAACTCCAACATTGCCAAATCAAGACTCTGTGACCTACTGGACCGCAGTGTAGGCCGGAGGCAGCGGCAGCATGGGCCCACAGACACGTGTCGTGTGCTTGTGATGCATTCGTTTGCTTCACTGATAGCAGGGAGTTTAGTGATATCACCCCTGCAGTAGACATCTGGTCACTGCCATTCATGACTCAGGACACAGTTTCACACATGGGACCTACTGGACCGCAGTGTAGGCCGGAGGTAGCGGTCAGCAGTGGCCCACAGCCACGTGTCGTTGGCTCGCGAGGCACAGAGTTAGTGACACAGTGGCAGTTGTCGGTAGTGTTCAATCACCTCCGTAACGATGATCCTGTTCCCTCCGGACTGCAACGCGTCATCCTCTTACGCCTCTCCGTGCGTGCGATGAAATGTATTCTGCCTTTTGAATTACCGATGTTCAGTTCCAAATCTGTGATCCCACTCGTGCACAGCGTAGGCCGAGGGCAGTAGTCCGCGTAGGCCCACAGACACGTGTGGTTGTGATGCCATGCACAGACTTGTTGCCACCACATCGAAGGGTGTATAGTGAATTGTTCTCTGCCTTAAATAATGTTCACTGCCATGGTGTAATCAAGACTCAGTTCCAAATGTGTGACCTACCTGACCGTGGTGTAGGCCTGAGGCAGCGGTCAGCACGGCCCATTCACCTAGTGTCGCCGGCATAGGTTGGATGGCCCCACCGGCCTGCGTTGTTCAGGTTCAGTGGTACCACGTGTAGCCGGCTGGCATTGAACAGGGTTCAGTGGCACCACGTGTAGCCGGCTGGCGTTGAACAGGGTTAGTGGCACCACGTGTAGCCACTGGCGTTGAACAGGGTTAGTGGCACCACGTGTAGCCGGCTGGCGTTGAACAGGGTTAGTGGCACCACGTGTAGCCGGCTGGCGTTGAACAGGGTTAGTGGCACCATGTGTCGCAAGATGCCCATTGTCAGAACTCAGTCAAATTCCGCAGGAGCCGAAGATGGGCCCAAAGCCCCTCCACCAATACTCCCACCAACAGGCTAACTCTTGGTGAGTGCAACAGCGGGGGGGAAGGGGAAGTGGATAAAGAGAGACAGCCTTGTGACGGAAACACCGCAAGTCTTCTATTCGTCTCCGCTACTCTGTCTGGGATCAGGAATTCTGCATCTGCATTGTGAAAGAAAACATATAATACATGCATCCACACACCTGCATTTAATTATTGCTAAATCTCAAACTTAAATTACCCCAAACTAAAAAGGCTTTAGCTTCTCTCTTGTAATAATTGAACTTGTTTGAATAGAGTTCAAAGTGGAAGAAATAAATGTCATTAAACGTTGTACTCTTTAAATAATGCCAAGTCTTTTCTTACTTCTGGTACAGTCTTTGAAGCTGATGAATTGGAAACAAGTGCTGAAATATTGTAAAAGTCACAATACCTGGAGTTCAGCTGATTTCTCACAATGGAACAAGCTTACCATTTCAACGGAGCTCTTTCCTGAATGGGAAAATGTCCATGTCAAAATTTATCTTTCACTGCCACCTTGTGGGGGAATTCCGAAGCTACACTTCGCCTCAGAATCGATCTCTCTGCTGGATTCTCTCCGGTAACTGTCTGCTGAAGCTTGAAAAACAAACTGACATATCACGGAGAACGCACGGGAAAAAGACACATTTCTCCGCTGTCAGAAAACACCCCGTGCCAGCACACAACTTGAATTCCTGCAGAACGGGCTGTCTTCGCTGAACACAAACCTCCGAAAATCACCTCAGCAGAATACACAGAAGAGGCGACTGAACGCGCCTCAGAGTACAGTTGAAGTGCGAGCTGTCAAAGCTACGCACGCTCATTTCAAATTCGAGTTCCAGCGCGAGGGAAGAAAAGCTTGTGCGCTGAACCGATTTCTGCAGGAATAGATTGTTGAGTCTTAGTCCTTTTGGGTGCCATTTTGTAGATGCTTGAGGAGGACTCTCAGAGTTTGAAATATGGACAGGTGCTGTCTCTTCCAGCGTGGATATCGAGCTGCCCTTCTCAAGCGTAAGCTAGACTTCTTCTCTTTTTTTACTATTCTAACTGTAGCTGCTGAAGTCCTGACAGTACCTCCCTCCAAAGGGGACCTCCCCACTTTTGGTTTCTTTGGATAAATTCTATGGAATCTATTAATCAGCCTAGGAGCATGAATGTGAGATGACGGTTCCCAGGACCTCTCCTCAGGACCAAAACCCTTCCACTCAACCAAATAGAACAACCTGCCTCGGGAGAACTTTGAATCCAAAATGTTGCTAACTTCAAACTCCTCTTCAGAATCTACTCTAATGGGTTGAGGGGATTTCTTTAACCTGACTTTTGGGGGGCTTTTCTTCAAAAGGGAAACATGGATTCATCTTTTTCTCCTAATATTATACTAGGGTTTCTTCCTGAATTCAAGAAAAAAGGAGTGAAACCAGTGGAGTCATGCACTGCATTGTTATATGCAAACTCAGCAGTCCAAAGTAGATCAGACCAATTACCCTCCTGCTCCAGTAAATACATTCTCAAATACTGCTCGAGTTCTTGATTCACTCTCTCAGTCTGACCATCGGTCTCTGGGTGGTAACTGGTAGAGAACCGGGTGTCAATTCCTAAACTATGCATACATTTCTTCCAAAATTTTGAAACGAACTGGGAACCTCTGTCTGAGATGACCACCTGTGGGACACCATGAGCCTTAACTATATGGTGATTAAATAATTGGACCAATTGGGAGGCAGTGGGAATACTTTTTAGAGGTACAAAATGACTCATCTTGGAAAAAGTGTCCACCAATACCAAGACTGTGTTGAATCCTTGACTGTTTGGAAGATCCACAATTAAATCCATAGACACAGTGTGCCAAGGATGTGGAGCATTAGGTAATGGCTGCAAAAGCCCTTGAGGAGCCTGTCTGCAAGATTTTCCTTTAATACAAATTTCACAGGTCGATACGTACTGTCTTACTTGGGCCGCCATTTTTGGCCACCAGAAATGCCTTTTGATCAAATTCAAAGTCTTCTTTATGCCTTTGTGACCTGCCATCAGATTATCATGACAACCAATCAAAGCCTTCTCCTGTAGGTCTTCAGTGGGTAAATATAGAGCTCCATCATGATAAGGGAGACCGTCTTTTATTTCTCTTCGGGGATCTTCCTTCTTCCATTCTGCAAAGTCTTTTTGTGAACAGGATTCTTGCAATTTTCTTGTGAATTCTTCTAGACGAATAGCTCCCACAATCTTATTTGACGGAATGATTGGCTCGACTAAAGGGAGTCTCGCTTCTTCTGGCATATCCTTTCTCGATAGAGCGTCAGCTTTTCCATTCTTCACCCCTGGCTTGTAGGTTATCACAAAATTGAACTCTGAGAAATACAATGACCAGCGCAGCTGTCGAGGGGTAAGTGTCTTTGCAGATTTCAAGAACTGAAGATTGCGGTGATCGGTAAATACTGTAACACAATGTTTTGCTCCCAACAAATAGTGTCGCCAGTCCTGGAAGGCCTCTTTCACTGCCAGCAACTGTTTGTCTGCAATGGAATAATTCATCTCCGGTTCAGACAACTTCCTTGACCTGAACGCAACTGGGTGTAATTGCCCAGTTTGCAAATTTCGCTGCGACAGAATTCCTCCGGTAGCAAAATCTGAAGCGTCAGTCTCCACAAAAAATGCCTGCTCTGGGTCCGGGTGCATAAGAATGGGGGCAGAAGTAAAGGCTTCCTTCAAAAACTGAAAAGCCAATTCTGCGTCTTCCGACCACAAACATTTTCTTCCTTTCTTCAACAATTGAGTAATGGGGGCTACCTTGGCTGAAAAATTTGGAATAAACCGATGATAAAAATTGGCAAATCCAATAAAGCTTTGAATTTCCTTGATGTTTCAAGGTGTGGGCCAATTCCAAATCGCATCCACTTTAGAAGGATCCATTGCCACTCCATCTACAGACAAGACGAATCCAAGGAACTCGACTTGTTTGGCATGGAACGAACATTTCTCCAACTTCACATAGAGATGATTTTCCAGTAACTTGAGCAATATAGCTCTCACGTGCTGAACATGATCTTCCAAATTTTCTGAGAAAATCAAGATGTCATCAATGTAGACGACTGCCACCCGGTCCAAAAATTCTCGCAGCACATCATTAACCAGATGCTGAAAAGCTGCTGGGGCGTTGCTCAATCCATATGGCATGACTTGATATTTGTAGAGGCCATATCTTGTCCGAAAGGCAGTCTTCCACTCATCGCCTTTGGCGACTCTCACTAGGTGATAAGCACCTCTCAAGTCAAGCTTTGTGTAAAACTTTGCACCCTTAACCTGATCCAACAACTGAGAAATCAACGGTAAGGGGTACCGATTCTTGACGGTGACCAGATTCAAGGCTCTATAGTCAATACAGGTGCGAAGACTCCCGTCCTTCTTAGGAATGAAAAATAAAGGGGAAGAGACGGGGGATTGAGAGGGGCGAATGAAACCATTCTTTAACCCTTTAAGTGCGCCCGTCGGCCAACGGCCGTCGCGAGCACTACCTCGGAGGTGCTGCGCACGTCCGTTGGCCGACGCGGCCCCGCCCACATAATGGAACGCCCCGCACTGCCGCGAAATTATCGTCGCGGTAAACGGGTTAAATACTCTTCCAGATACGTTTTCAAGTATTGATTTTCAGCTTCCGTAAGAGCGTAGATGCGACTGCAAGGAAGAATCGCACCTGCTTCCAATTCAATTTTGCAGTCATACTCACAATGCGGCCGGAGCTTCTCTGCATTGCTCTTATCAAAAACGTTTGACAGATCTCTATATTCCTCTGGAATTTCTTTCAAATCCATTACACAGATTCGATTAGTCACTTGAGCCAGATTAGCTGCTGGGGAACTTTCTGACTTAACTGGAATCTCATGAAAGCAGTGGGTTAAGCAATAGTCTGAAGTCATTTCTACTGTGCGTCTCACCCAGTTGACTCTCGGATTATGTTCCGTGAGCCATGGCAATCCAAGAATCAACTGAAACTGGGGGGCATCAATTAGATTAAATCTCAAAAATTCTCGATGACCCTGCAGTCCCTGTAATTCTATGGTTTCAGTCTCTTCCGTGATGGGACCTGAGGTGAGATTAGATCCATCGACTGCTCGAACCACCTCTAATTGTTTCTTTTTGATTGCTTGGATTCCAACTTTCTTGGCATATTTCAAGTCACAAAAATTGCCAGTGGCGCCAGAATCAATCATTACAGAAACATCCTTGATCTCAGTGGAGCCAAACTTGGCGGCAAAAGTAACAGTCAAATGTGGAGCCGCCAACTGTAAGGTGTTAACAATATGCTGAGTTCCTGGAGCTGACTTGTCTTCAGTTCCCACCAGAGCAACTCCTTCTACTGGTGGGATTTGTCTTTTAACCCCAAGTTGGTTTTTGGCTTCTTTGGACAATCTTTCAAAAAATGACCTGAAGCTCCACAATATAAACATAAATTCTTTGATCTTCTTTTTTCTCGCTCCTCTTTTGAGAGGGGCCCTCTAATAGAACCAATTTGCATTGGCTCTTCACCAGAGGAAGCTTCAGGTTTACTAGCTTCCGTCCTGAACCTGTCAAATTGGGGAACAAAGGGACGAACATCTTTCTTCTTTTCTGATCTTCTTTCAAAAAGGCGATGTTCCAACTGTAAAACTAAATCTATAAGTTCCGAAACATCTTGAGGTCTTTTCGGAATTTGGGCCAATGCATCTTTTAATTCGTCTTTAAGCCCATGATAGAAAATGGCCGACCTCTTGCTTTCTGGCCATTCCGTTTCCACAACTAGCTTATTAAATTGTGCTATGTAAGCGACCAAATCTCTGTTCCCTTGCTTGAGGTCTAATAATTTGTTGTCAATGGCTTGGTTTGCAGATCTTCTGTCAAAGATTCTCAAAAATTCTCTTTTAAAAAGCTCAAAATCATAGAGGGCTGGATCATTGCGAGAGATTAATGGCATTGACCATGCGGCAGCATCTCCTCCCAAGTAAGACAGCACGAACGCAACCTTGACCTGATCTTCCGCAAAGACCACCGACCTGCATAGGAAATGTAAAGAGCACTGGGTAAGGAACACCTGTGCCTTATGAGGATCCCCATGATATCTTTCTGGATTGGCCAAAGGAACTATAGGAGACATGGAATGAATTACTTGAGTTGTTACTTCTGAAGCTGTTTTATGACTGGCTTCAAAACTAGGAAGAGGGGAGGAACTGGCTACTAACTCATCCATTCTTTGTCTAATTAAGTGCGTTTCTTGCTGGGACCTTTTTATTTCGGCTCTCAAGTTTTTATTCTCTTCGACAGTTTGGGACAATTGGATTTGCAAACTTTCCAATATTCCCGCCAAGGCCTTCATGTCAAACCCCTCAGCCATCTCGACTCAGGCGGAAAAAGAGAGGGCACTTCAATCTGTCAGAACTCAGTCAAATTCTGCAGGAGCCGAAGATGGGCCCAAAGCCCCTCCACCAATACTCCCACCAACAGGCTAACTCTTGGTGAGTGCAACAGCGGGGGGGAAAGGGGAAGTGGATAAAGAGAGACAGCCTTGTGACGGAAACACCGCAAGTCTTCTATTCGTCTCCGCTACTCTGTCTGGGATCAGGAATTCTGCATCTGCATTGTGAAAGAAAACATATAATACATGCATCCACACACCTGCATTTAATTATTGCTAAATCTCAAACTTAAATTACCCCAAACTAAAAAGGCTTTAGCTTCTCTCTTGTAATAATTGTACTTGTTTGAATAGAGTTCAAAGTGGAAGAAATAAATGTCATTAAACGTTGTACTCTTTAAATAATGCCAAGTCTTTTCTTACTTCTGGTACAGTCTTTGAAGCTGATGAATTGGAAACAAGTGCTGAAATATTGTAAAAGTCACAATACCTGGAGTTCAGCTGATTTCTCACAATGGAACAAGCTTACCATTTCAACGGAGCTCTTTCCTGAATGGGAAAATGTCCATGTCAAAATTTATCTTTCACTGCCACCTTGTGGGGGAATTCCGAAGCTACACTCCGCCTCAGAATCGATCTGTCTGCTGGATTCTCTCCGGTAACTGTCTGCTGAAGCTTGAAAAACAAACTGACATATCACGGATAACGCACGGGAAAAAGACACAATCAATCAATCAATCAATCAATCAATCAATCAATTCTTTCTTTATTCGTCCTTCCAAAGACAGGACATAAAAGATACACATGGATAAAAACATCATATAAAATCAAACTTATCTCAGCAAATACAAACTCATTTTCTGTTTAAAAAAAAAAAATACATCAGCAAACAAAATACAGTACTATTTTCTCGGAACTAAAGTGGCAGTGCAAAGCATTTGGGTTCATAGGTAGCAGCAGGTATTATCCAAAAGTGCAAAAAGATCGACTGTAACCATCAATAGCATCAAATGTTATCCAAAAATACTTGAATAATAAAATCAGGAGTTAGCAGCAGGGGTAAGAAATTTAGCAAGAATACTAATACAATCCATACAAAAAATTGTAAAATACACTAAAATTAAAACAACATGCTCCTTCTCTTTGCTAGAATACACTTCAAAAAACTCCCAACGGCAAAACAGACATCACGATCATTGAGTTGCTGCAAAAAGTACAACGCCGCTTTGCACTTTGAAAATTTGTGTCTGCGTAGAAGAGGAATTAAAAGTTTCCTGGTAAATGGAAGATATAATTGACAAAAAAAATACAAAATGGTTTGACTCGAGTGTTCATCACAAGGGCAAATAGTAATAGATTCCGAAGAATACTGACCCGGGGGAAACATATCAACCAACGAAAAGACCCCAGCCTGAATCTAGACAACAAATTCCTTTCATGCACATTATTTACATATAAAAGATACGGGGCAATGTAGGGAGGAACTTGTATAAGACAATAATCCCTGACAGTGGGTTTGGCTACTTCAGACAATTCCCTAGACGATTCTTTATGTTTTCGGAAGCTCGCCAAAACCCTCTGACGGTCCCCTTTACCAATTCGTTCTGGGTGTTCAAACAAAGAAGAACACCCAAGTTCCGTAAGACAAGTTTTAATGTATTGGAGCCAGGGGATGCAAAGGCCTCGAGTACAGTTTAAACAATCTCTAATAATTGCCCGATTAAAATCAGCTTCTTCATTTGTCCAAATGGAACACCAAGTAGCTAATGGTGCAGCCTTTATGGTATCTTGGACATACTCGAGACCCAGCTCCAAAAGGAGGGGAAAATGTGGCGAGGAAGGGGGCACTCCTAAAACTGTACGGCAAAATCTATTCTCCTCCAGCTGCATGGCAAGTACGTCCCTGCATCCCCAGATCCCCATACCATATGTTAAAATCGGAATACATTTACGCTTATAAATCTCTAAAATTGGGGCTATGGGCTTTTTACCTATAGACATTGCAAGTGAATAAGTAGTACCAACTGCACGTGTAAATCTTGTTATTCTATTATTTATGCAGGTATGCCACGTGCAACCTTCATCAAAATCCAGGCCTAGATACGGAAAGGAGCTAACCCTTTCCAGCTTTTTACCCTCTATAATCAGACTACAGGACTTGGTGTTTTTGGGGCCACAAATCAGTACAAAAGTTTTCTTATAGTTTGGCTCCAGCCCCAAATCCTTCATAAAGTTAACATAGCTGGAGATAAGTTTTTTTAGGCCAATCGCAGTCCTTGCCATAAGGACTGCGTCATCCGCATAAAGGAGCGCTGGCACAGCATTGTTTTCAACCTGCGGCACATCAGCCCCAACTGTGACTAATGTTTTCTCCAGATCATTTGTATAGAGGAGGAATAAAATTGGGGCAAGGACACATCCTTGACGCACCACACGCCTAATACTAAACTGTTCTGAGCATTCACCAGCATTACCATACGTCACTGAGGCCGAGAGATCGTGGTGGAGAAGCCTCAGAAAGGAAACCAGACCTGCGTCGACACCCATGTTTACTAAAATGTCCCACAGCTTAGAGCGTGAGACATAGTCGAACTTGCTGGTTAAATCCATAAAAGCTAAATGAGTAGGGGTGCCCTTCGCATATTTATATTTAGCCAGAATGAGGTGCAGATTTAGACACTGCTCGATCGTGCCTAGGCCCTTCCTAAACCCATACTGGGTAGGAGCCAAAATATTGTTTGCATTTATCCAGTTCAGGAGGCGATCTAGTACAACTCTCCCGATTATTTTTGCCGAAGAGGCCAAAAGAGATATTGGACGATAGCATTTCGGATCATGCACATCACCCTTTTTAAAAACAGGCACTATCACAGATGAACGCCAAGCTTCTGGGACTCCCTCACTGCAGACTGAATTAAAAACAGCGGTAAGTACCGGGAACCAGAATACTGGATCTTCCTTGAATAAATCCAGAGGAATTCCATCTGGGCCCGGTGCCTTCTTACCTTTACTGTTAACAATTGCTTTCTGGACTTCCCCTTCATTAAAAACAAGGTTTTGGCATGTTAGATTCAGCTGTGATGGGGCATCCTCTGCAGCAAAATCAACAGAATAGAGGCCAGCATAGTGGGTCACCCAAGTCTCAGGAGGGATATGGACAGTTACCTTGTCAGCTGGTAGGGTGGGAGATAGAACTGACCGTACAGCCTTCCAAAAGGCCTGAGGATCTTTTGATAGACAGGATCTCACCACTAAATCCCACTTCTCCTCCTTCAGTGCTAACTTTCTTTTGTTTGTGGCAAGCTTATACAGCTTCCTACCTTCCCTTATCACAATCTGGTCTCTAGGATTTTGTTTTAAAGCCCAGCGTAGGGTATTATTAGCCTCTCTACAAGCCTTATCAAACCAGGAATGAACCTGAATACAGGACTGGGAAATGGGTTTAGAGAGCAGCTGTTTGACTTTATCTAGCAGGGTAACAAAACCTTGTATAATACGAAATGGCTCACGTGGTTCACAATTACAGCTAGACACCAGAGCAGAGCTAATCGGTATTACCTGCAACATAATACTATTCATGCTCGCTGTGCGCCAGACCACCCTACGCCCAGCATCTTTGGTGGATAGTCTCAGAAGGGTTGAAGGCTTGGGCTTCTGTCCCCTGTAGGGTAACACTATCTTAGCAGAGATAGGATTGTGGTCACTATGCGGCTTGATAAGGACCTCACATTCCTTGATGGAGGAAAACATGCTCCAGGAAACAAATACATAATCGATAGTGCTTCCTATACCTCGTCCAGTAAAGGTGGGAATATAGTGATCAGTCAAATTGGGCGCCATATTGATCATACCTCTTTCTAACAGATGGGAAAATAGAACCCGTCCCCTAGCGTCCATCACAATTTGGTCCAGCTCGGAAGCAGCTGGATCAAAGGTGGATTGGGGAAGCGGTAATGAAAACCCCAATTTGGCATTAAAATCCCCCACCACCAATAACTTAAAAGGACGATCCACTCGAGCCTCTCGCTCCGCGAGCATGTCAATCAACACAAAAAGCCCTTCAAAATTGCCTTTAGATGTAAAATTATTATTATAAAAATTTACCAGGTACAACTTAAAAGTATCTTTCCAGGAAAAACAAAAAGCCTGCGCCTCCCCCTGCTCCCAAAATAACTGAGCAATCATGCCAGCAATTTCCACTTTAAACCAGGCTGACAAACCCCACTTAGCTCTGCCAGATATAGAAGGAACAGCGGGCAAACTAAAACATGTAAATCCGTCAAAAACAATATCCTTACACTCCCACGTTTCTTGAAAAAAACGATATCATAAGTCATAATAAAAGACCGCCATCCCTCCAATACGATCTTTGAGGCTATTCCTGCTATATTCCAATTTAGGATTTTCAGACAAGCATTATCTATATGTCCTTTATCAATAGTTGTACTCACACTTACCCCATCGGGGGGAGAAAACAGTAAGGAACCGGGGGGCAAGTAGGAAACAGAAGTTAAGTTAGTGGAATCCTCCAGACTAGTCCCAGTACAAGGTCCTACCCGAAGATAGTCATACGGTAGAATATAGTTCATTAGTACACTAGGACTGGGATTACAAGGATCCCTACCCACCTCCTCTGAACCTAACACCAAGAGTGCAGGGTTAGGTCGGGGAGAGGAAGGTGTTTGTATTGCAAAAACTGGACTGGCAAGTGATCTGTCCGCCTCCTGAAAAACAGGGTAGGCGGGCACCTCCCCATAACGTCAATCTATTTCTTCCAAACCAGCCAGTGGGGCAAATCTATTAGACAGGTGAAATGGTAGTGAAGGGGGAGGACCAGGAAATGCAAAGTCTCTGGTAGGAAGACTACCAGAGATACCCGATTGACCCACCAAGTGCTGATAAAAAAAGCCAAGTGGGACTATCTTGATGGAACTATATTTAACCATTCCCATTCCAACTTTATACAGTATTTCCTGAACTACCTTTGGCGAACGGAAGTTTACCACAATAACATCTCCACTTTTCCACAAGCCACTACCCCCAATATCTCTCGCCCGCCTGGCCATTAAAATATCTCCTGAAATATCCCAGCTACCAGTAACGTTGTTGTTCAGCCAATGAATAGATTTATTTATTAGGCCTGTTGTAGTTTCCACATTAGTTTCTGTCAGCCTGGGCACATTAGTCAGTACTACAACGTATGGAGCCGATGCTGGAGGAAGATCTATCACTGGAAGAATGGCCATGTCAATGGGGCAAGCTGCCGGGCAAATAACAGGAACAGATGTTGGCAAAATTTCAGCTGACTGGGAGGTATCCTTGCTCTGGTCGATAGAGGTAGAAATGAAATCACTGGCCGAATACTGGGTGGAAGTAGAAATTGAGGGCCGAAGATCAGATAGCTTTACTATATTTGATTCAATTATACACAGTCGATCCAGAATGGGGCGTAGCTTGGAGTCCAATAGCTCACTTAAGCATTTGTTCAGATCACCCCTTGTATTCTCATTAGGACCCGCCAGCCCCCCCAGTAAAACACCATCTACAGCTTTGTTTTGAAGAAGGGGATTGCTGATTTTGGCAGAACCTCGCGACTTAGAAGTTTTGGCAATTTTCCTCCTCCGCTTGGTTCTAGGACCACTTTCCCCTTCCGAGGCACAGGGCTGATCCACAACATCAGGACTTGTTGAGCCAGGCACCGGCTCCCCTCCAAGCACAGTCCCTACGATTACTGGACCTACACTCTCCCTACAGGGCTGGGTCACGGAAGAGGTCAAAGTCCTTAGTGCCTCTGTTGGACTTCTTACCCCCTCAACACCTTGTATTGGTAAGGGCTCATTGCAACTCTGATCAATGTAAGGATGGTTGACCTCTTCAGTTGTAAGGGAAAGGCGACGTTCAACCAACCGGATCTCGCTAGACACCATATCCACGGCACGAGTTAAGTAGTTATCAATTGTCGAGCGCGTGCGGGGAGGTGGTAACACGCTAGGCAAGCTTGGGGCCCCTTTTCTCTTACTCATTTTTGGGGCTTTGTTTAAAAGGATAATGTAAATTAGGCGTAACTCAGACGCGGCGAAGGAGTGAACTGATTATGCTGGCGTTCCTCACACCACAAATAAAAAAACAAAGAATCACACCCTTCTCAAAGCAATTAAGGTCAATAAAACACTATACCTCATGTAGAGAAGAAAATTCAATATGGATATCCAGGAGATCCATTGCACACCTTAGGGGGGTGGCCCAGCCCAGCCTTCTCCGGACTTTGACGGGCGCGGACGGGCCCGCCTTTTGCCTGGGCTTCGCCCTCGCGCGTCCCGTGCTGTGGGAGTCTACAAGTGCTTTTCTGCACCTCCAGGCGCGTCGCTGGCGTGGTGGCGGCCCTCCTGGTGCTGGGGCCGCTGGAAAATGGAGTTCAAAACTCCGTCAGGCCCCCGGTGCAGTTTGCTGCCGTCCCGCGCTGCGGGAGTCTGCGGGTGCTTTTCTGCGCCTCCAGGCGCGTCGCTGGCGTGGTGGCGGCCCTCCTGGTGCTGGGGCCGCTGGGAAATGGAGTTCAAAACTCCGTCAGGCCCCCGGTGCAGTTTGCTGCCGTCCCACACATTTCTCCGCTGTCAGAAAACACCCCGTGCCAGCACACAACTTGAATTCCTGCAGAACGGGCTGTCTTCGCTGAACACGAACCTCCGAAAATCACCTCAGCAGAATACACAGAAGAGGCGACTGAACGCGCCTCAGAGTACAGTTGAAGTGCGAGCTGTCAAAGCTAAGCACGCTCATTTCAAATTCGAGTTCCAGTGCGAGGGAAGAAAAGCTAGTGCGCTGAACCGATTTCTGCAGGAATAGATTGTTGAGTCTTAGTCCTTTTGGGTGCCATTTTGTAGATGCTTGAGGAGGACTCTCGGGGTTTGAAATATGGACAGGTGCTGTCTCTTCCAGCGAGGATATCGAGCTGCCCTTCTCAAGCGTAAGCTAGACTTCTTCTCTTTTTTTACTATTCTAACTGTAGCTGCTGAAGTCCTGACACCCATATGGAACTATGCCTCACTGATCGGGGGGGGTCTGGTGCTGTGGCCGCTGGCCCGGATTTGGGGTCACTGCCATTCATGACTCAGGACACAGTTTCACATATGGGACCTACTGGTCCGAAGAGTAGGCCGAAGGCGGCAGTAGAGTACGTCAACGAGAAAGGACTAAAGCGGGCCTGTGTCGTGGAGGCCGTGGTGGTCTGAGGTGGCTGCCAAGGTCGCGGGACTCGGGCTTGGAGCTTGCGCCAGCACGTGGTGGGCCCTCCTTGACACACGCCGGTGTCGGCAGGTGATCAGTGTGGCCTGACGGGTTCGTGGTCCAGCGTGCCGGGGTCCGGCAGGCGCACAGCATCGCAGGCAACTCCGCTCACGAGGACGGCGTCGGCCTCGTGGCGGGGTGGGAGGCACCACCCTGGCAGAGACGTGGGGCTTTCCGGGAGAGGACCACGCCCAGGCCTACGTGCTTTTTATTCACACCCCTACGCTGGCGTGGCCTACGCCGGGCCATCCCACTCCGGTGACGCTTAGGGGGTGGCGTCACAGGCAACATTTCCGCGAGGTCCCCCACTGGCTGGGGTGACATGGTTGCGTCCATTGTCCACTGCACTCCATACGCCAGAGGTGTATGTCGCCATGGATATGGGTGTATTCTGCATACTGCGGTCTGTCCAGCACATCTCCGCCACTCTTGGCATTGTGTGCTTTCCCAATCATGGTTCGACTGCATCCTTCACACATGCCTGGTTTCCACCTCTCCCCACATTCGGCTATTATGTGGCTGAGGTGCCATGCCATTGATGGCTCATGTTCAGGGCTTGCCCAGGTTACCATTGTAAGTTGTTCTGTCATGTCTGGTGGGTGGTCATGTTGTTGTGCATGTTGGTTGTGATTTTGTGACGTGTGCATTGCCAGAGTTGTGAGTTGCATGGTTGTGGAATTGAGGTGTGTGGGGTGTTTATTTCGAACTTGCCAAGGGGGTGTGCATTTCCCTTGTTGCCATCCTGGGAACGCTGGTTGATGATGGACTGTCGGAGGATGTAGGTATCATGCACACTGGCTGTGTATTTGAAGGCGACATTGTTGGAGGTTCCAAGGTGTTCTGTTGTTGCCTGCACATTGATGTGAGATGTGTGCTTCCTGTTGAGGTGATTGTGTGCTGTGTCACCAGGGGGCACAGGTAGTACATGTGTGCTGTGGATTGCCCCCAACACGGGCGTGCATCCTGCTATGGCGTATGGTCCTTGCTTGGTCTCCAGCGGATCCTGCGCATTGTGTTGGACGTAAGGGGACTGGGGTACCAGGGTGATGGTGATGTCCAGGACAGGTGTGGGGGACTTGGATGTCGCTGGCTGTGTGACTCCTCCGACTCTGGCGGGTGTTGTTTGGGGGATACCAGGGGCCAACAGGTGCAGCCAAGCCAGCAGCTTTGTGTGGGGTGGGATGTTGGTTGTCCGCTGTGTTGGTGCCGTAGGCCTGTGAGGCGATGATGGTCAGGATGCGTAGGATGGTTGTCCCTTTCAGCCTGTAGTGGACGGTGACATTGTCAGATGTTGGGTCTGTGCGGCTGGTACGTTTCCTGGGGGTCCGCTGTCTTTGTCTGCGCTGCGTCTGTGGTGGTCCGGGGGGTGTTCCGGGTGTGGGTTGGGGTCCTGGGGTGGTGGCGGTGGGTGTTGTGGCCCTCTTGGGTGTCCGGGCCGCATTATGAGTGGCTCCATGGCATTTGTTGCCCTTCGGATGTGGCCCTGGGCTGTGCTCCCTTTTGTGGTGCTGGCTGCCGTCTGACTTTAACCAGGTCAGAGCAGGTGTAAATTTCCTGGTGCTAACGCGCCTTATCGCCTGTTTTGTGTTCTTATCGCCGATGTGGCTGGTCGTTGTGAATGTTGAGGTGTGATGTTGTCTCGGCTTTTGGCACGGGAACGCTACTCTGCATCTCATTAGCGATATTTGCAGGGGTCTTCTGTGGCGATGTTTTTTGCGGCTGCTATCGCGGGTAAACTGGTGCTGTGGGCTGTTTACACCAGCTTTTGAATGGGGAGGTATATTTATCACGACTTTGGCTGCAATAAAGTGCCGTTAATTCGGCGATAGCTCCTTGTGAGTATGCCCCTTAGACTTTTGGTCTAAGTTTAGACCAAAAGTCTAACTTTACTACTACTAAAGTTAGACTTTTGGTCTAAGTTAGACTTTTGGTCCAAACTTAGACCAAAAGTCTAACTTTACTAGTAGTAAAGTTAGTCTTTAGGTCTAAACTTAGACTTCAGGTCTAAACTTAGACTTTTGGTCTAAGTTTACCTTTGTGAATCAGGCCCAGTATCATTAATGTTAACATTTATTGTTTCATGTACAGACTTTGAAAACCCGATAGCCAATTATTTTAATTTTGTACTATATCTTGCCAACATATAAGAGTCAAATGACAATTTGTGGTAAAATAAATTCTACTGAAATACCCCAGTCTTAACTATATTATTTATTTCCCTGCAGCACAAAACCATAGGGAATGGCTCTGTTTCTTTAACGTTCACATTGTGTTACATATATCAAAATATCTTTCGTACAACCTGAAGATTTAGCAATCTTTTCTTTAAGCTTCAACCCTATTCTGGAAGTATTATAGCTACTTTTTACAAAGAAGGCTTCCCGTGACAAAATGAAGAGAAATGGAGAGAGTGCACATTTGTCTCATACCATGATTGACAGAAAACGGGAAATGATATATTATATAGATGCACTGCGAGAACAAGTAGCAGCATAAACAGGTTCAGGGATATAGGATTTATGTATGATTCTCGTAAATAGTTCTAGAAATACCCCTTAACAAACTTGGAATCATTTCACTTAAAATGCTTTGGCATGCACTTTCCAAGTTGTATAATTAGTATCTTAGCAAAAAGATTACAATCCATAATAGTTAATGAAATAGGAAAATAAATATTTTAGTAGGAATCAGGCAAACATGGCTTCAAGAAATGTCCCCTCCAACCATTATTATCTAAGAAATGATTACATATCTCAAGTAAGTTTGGTATTAAAATTCTGAAAAATGTATATACAACACCACCAGTTATCCCTCTGGTCTTCTCCTTTGAAGCTGCACTATAGCATCATGGATTTCAAAGTTAGGTGGATCCTTTTCCAGCGAGGATATATCCATGTTAGTGGCCAACTCAATTTATGAAAAATATGAGCCCATCTCAGTAGTAGACAGGGCACATCTTGTTATTGTATAGAGTTTTATAAAATGCAACTAATCAGTCCAAAATCTTTGAATTTGAGAATACTTGCTCACCATTACTGATGGACCAAACTTTTTCTTTTTCTTTTATATTTATAGATAATTAGCAAGTATTTTCCTGACCTATAGTGACACTTATGACAACTTCTAATCATCTTAAGAATAGCTCCACCAGCCCATTCACTAGATCTTTTGTTAGCTTCAACAAGTTTATCATGGCAGTACTTGTCATTTGACGTATCATACCGATTATTAGGTTGATGTGTTCACATAGGCGATGATAGATACTTAGAGGGTTTCTTGACGGGTTCAAGGATTACTTGATTCAAGATTGGACTGGGTTCAGATCGTCCCTAATACTATATGATTGGATAGCTTTGTGCTCAGTAAGTGAATGAAGATTGTTATGAGTGGTTGTGGTATGTCCTGGATAAGGTGCACACATTTTGTTGTTCAATTTTTCCCCCGGTGCTCATCTCTTGTTGTGCTTACTTGGTATGAATCATGTCCTTTCATAAGAAGTGAGTCTGTGCTAAATTTCTTTTTTGCTTGTTAAATTAGCAATATTGTTACACACTAGAATGTTTCAAGGAGAAAAAGGTCTCCTGGAAGCAACATAAGTCCTGCTGCTGCGCCGACCAGTCCCTTTGCCTATATCTTGCGTGACTTCTGAATTCAGAGTGCCCCCTAGTGTTCAATTTTCATGCAAGATTCTGAAAAATTGTGTTTTGCAAAATGAATATCACAATTAGTTTTTTAAGATTGGATATTTGACTTGCCACTGTTGGCTGCTGCTAGAGATTAAGGAAACTAAAAATCATACATAACTCACATACCTATAATTTTAACACAGACACAGAGGTCTAATATATTTTGCATTAAAGGATATGTGGGGCTCATCAGATGATGGCTGATTTCTCTGGAGATCTTGAAGGCAATTGAGGTTGATGCTTGACTTTTGTATTATTTTCTCGTGGGTGGCATTGACCCTTCCCCTTTACCCACATTTGAGGCTAAGAAGGAATGCCAGATCTGATAGAAGCCCCATAGTCATTGGTAGGGAATAGGGCGGATCCTCCTGTGGTTGTAAGTGGAGACCTGGGAGGGGGTGAGTGATGGTGATGAGAGAGGGTTTGCATTAGGAAAAATGAAAAGAATATGATGTATAGCAACAAAAACCTGAGGTCACGTTGCTTACGTTCAATGGCTAACCAACAATCTAATCGTATGTAACGCAGTTGCCTAGGAATTCTGACCCTGAACGTGAGTTACGATCTACAAGTAAAATATGTAATATCCGAGAAGAGTTGTAGCATATTGCCCCCGAGATTTCTTGCATCCAGGAAACACATTTGACAAAATTTGATTGCGACAAACTGTGTCAAATAGGATTCACAACACTTGGTACTACTAAGCAAGAGGTGCCTAGACGTGGGTTACCTTATTGGTTAAAGGTCACACTTGTCAATGCCACAATTTTAAATCTGATATTCAGGATAGATGGATAATTGCTAACATTTTATACTCCTTACAGTATGTAATTTATGTGTCACTAACAATGATGATCCTACAGAGCTCAACAATTACTGCTTCAACTATCTACCTGGGAAGGTCTCTAGTACATTTTTGGTGATGTTAACTTATTGAATGAACCTTGGAGGTTCTTCTCACAAGAGATATTCGCACTCAACTTCATATTATGACCTTTTTCTGTCTCATAGATTGCTGGCACCAGTTCAACCTGTATAAATTTGGCTTTATGTTTTATTCATAACCACATAAAACATATTCCAGAATCAATGTTTCCTCATTGCACAGAATTTATGCTTCCAAGCTTCAATCCAGCTAGATCCTAGGATAGCATTAGGTCACAACTGGTGGAAATGTATCCTTTCTGCAGTGTCACTATAGATTATTTTGCCTTTTTGCTGAACCTTATGTTTGGTGGTTTTAGAACTCTGTGCACTCTATCCCTGTTAACCAGAGGTAAAGTGCCTGTGCTCCTTCTTTCAACATGATGAAACACCTGATTGGTTTATTTAATTTGCCTATAGATCCCTAGTATAAAGTACCAAATGTACCCAGGGCTGGTAAATTAAATGCTACTAGTGGACAGCAGCACTCGTGCCATCCTCTGCAGTGGCACAGTAAAGCATGTCCCATGACCTATCATTGGAGCCTAGCTCAGCAGTTTTAAATGGAAATATAACCTGTTAAAATAACTACTTTTCTTTTTGATAGGCCTAAAACTTCCTTCCAATATTTATGTCATCCCTAAGTAGGTATTATAACCCATAGGGCAGGGGATGCCACCACCGCCACTGTTGCTGCTGGTCTGCCGGTCCGTTGGGGGACTCAAAGCCCCAGAATCCATCACTCCCAGGAGGGAGGGGCCGCACCCGCACTCTTAAGAGCCATTGTTTTCCCACGGCGCGGGACGCCACCACCGCCACTGTTGCTGCTGGTCTGCCGTTCCGTTGGGGGACTCAAAGCCCCAGAATCCATCACTCCCAGGAGGGAGGGGCCGCACCCGTGCTCTTAAGCACCATTGCTTTCCCGCGGTGCAGGACGCCGCCACCGCCACTGTTTCTGCTGATCTGCGGTCTATTGGGGGACTCAAAGCCCCAAAACCCATCACTCCCAGGAGGGTGGGGCCACACCCGTGCTCTTAAGTGCCATTGCTTTCCTGCAGTGCGGGACGCCGCCACTGTCACTGTTGCTGCTGGTCTGCCGGTCCGTTGGGGTACTCAAAGCCCCAGAATCCATCACTCTCAGGAGGGAGGGGCTGCACCTGCGCTCTTAAGCGCCATTGTTTTCCCCTGGTGCGGGACCCCGCCACCACCACTGTTGCTGCTGGTCTGCCGGCCCGTTGGGGGACTCAAAGTCCCAGAATCCATCACTCCCAGGAGGGAGCGGCCGCACCCTCGCTCTTAAGCACCATTGTTTTCCCGCGGCGCGGGACGCCGCCACCGCTACTGTTGCTGCTGGACTGCCGGTCCATTGGGGGACTCATAGCCCCAGAATCCATCACTCCCAGGAGGGAGTGGCCACACCCGCGCTCTTAAGCGCCATTGTTTTCCCGCTGCGCGGGACGCCGTCACTGCCACTGTTGCTGCTGGTCGGCCGGTCTGTTGGGGGACTCAAAGTCCCAGAATCCATCAGTCCCAGGAGGGAAGGGCCGCACCCACGCTCTTAAGCGCCATTGTTTTCCCGCTGTGCAGAAGGGCGGGCCCGTCCTGCGCCTGTCAGCGCCAGGAAGAGACAAGGCAGGGCCACATCTCTTGGCTTCAAACTGTAAGTACTGTATGCTTTAATTCGGTGTGGTGTGCCCTACATTATTTAGCAAGTTCCCCCATCCTTTTATCGTACTGGGCAGGGCTCGGCCTCTATCAAGCCATGGGCAAAAGGAAGGCAACTGACAAAAATGACGAAGCATGTAGCGCAAAAAAAAAATCCCAAGACATGTTGCCGATAACTGTACCCTCGACAAAATTGATGAACTTATTGAGGAAGTGAAGGACTTGCTTGCTCTCCAATCGAAGTCCAAAGGGCTAACCCAGCAAGGGAAGGTTTCATACGGGAAGGGAAAGGGGAGAAACCAAAAGCACCAAAAAAGTATTGTTACCTACCTCGACAAACCAACAGAGTCTTCTCCAGTTATTATCCTGAATACAAGTCCGAGTGCCCGGGGCCTGCCACCAGCATCTGCTCCCTCTTCTACGTCTACAGCAATACATACAAACGGGAAGGAGGAGAGTGTAATTGCAAGTGTAGAATGCTTGAACCACTATACTGTGCTAGAAAATCTCAAGTCTATGGACAATAACCCTCCTCAATTGCAAGGGGAGCGTTACTCTGCAAAGGCCTGCAAAATTAAAGGTCCTGCGGTCACAAATGACCAATTAGTGGTTTTAAGGAACGAAATCAACTCACTAAGGGAGATAATGGAAAAGATGACCAGACTATTAACAACCAAGCTGGATAACCTTACTGACTCAGTCACACAGAAACAATCCATCGAGCCTGGGCCGGGATATGGTCCCCCTCCGAGGTTAAAGACCATGACTGATAACCAAAATGGAGAGCAGCTCAACCTTGTGAATCACATTTGCTGTAACTTGACCACGAGGGAAAGCTTGCCAGGTTATTCCCCCTTAGCATCTGCCGGTCCCCTGTTGCACGAACTAAAGCCTGTTTCAAATAGAGTGTCCGACAGGACTTCTGGACTACACCCAATACCAACGGGCTCTTACAAATCTTATGTGGGGAAATCATAACTACGGCTACCCAAAGGGGTCTGCTATGGAGGGCAGGTGGGTGGCCCCCATTCCCCTTAGGCCAGATAACACCCCCTGGCGTGAGCAGTCATATGAAAACCCTAACTTGGCTGACAGGAGTTATAGACCCTATGTAATAACCAGGGAAAGCGAACCCAATAAGGTATCCATTGATGCCAGACGTGGCAAACCCTTCGACCTCTATTTGACGCCCCCAAAAACCAAAGTTTACATCAGGAAAGTTACGTGTCATTGGTAAATAAGGTCATCCAATGAATCCGGTTTAAAAGAGGCTGCAGATCCATCATTAGGGAAGATATATTTAATGTCAAACGGTTTTGCCCTGATAATCAACCGTGGGCTCATATTGGAGTGACTTTAAGGATAAGACCCTAGCGGATGGGTTACTTGCACTTGAGCTATGCCTTAATTCTCCTACTGATACTTGCATAAGAATCAAACTCAACCTTCCAATCTCTACCAAAGATCAGTTAACAGGAGAAAACCAAAATCCATCCCTAACGAAGGGCAACCCAAGAAAGGGAAACATAGTAGTCTCATGATCACCTCCAACATTGACTGACTCAGAAACGTTATCCCGGACTGTCCTGTAGCTTTAGAAGCACAGCATTCAGCTATTGCTAAAAGGAATCTTTCTATTATACTTCCCAACGACAACCTCGCAATAACCGAAAGGGACATAGCCACCAATAACAGCAGAGCCACTTATCTGACATAGCAGGGTGAACATACTGGGCTTATCTTGAGGTCCACTATAACGACTAATTCACATAGCCTAAATCTGCTGTCTTGGAACATTGCAGGATCAAATCCAAACTCCATGACCCAGAGTGGAATTAATTTATTGACACGCACCACATCATCCTTTTCCAAGAAATGTGGGCAATTAACCCTATTTCTCGACCAGGTTTTCAAACCTTTAGTGAAAATGCAATCCCTTCTCTGTCCGGACGCCCATCAGGTGGGCTATTAATCTGGCTACGCCTTGACTTGTTCCCCATTGCTAGATTAGTCTCCGCTAGATCTAGTGATGTATTAGCGGTCAAAATCCAACTGTCGACCCAAACAGGCCCACGATATGTAGCTTTGGTCAATGTTTATATTAGGTCTGTTCCCCCTAATGCCCAATCCCCTATAGTGGAGAAGGTAGATGCCCTGATGGGACAGTTCAATCGTTAAGCCCTAGTGATTGTAGCAGGTGATATCAACACTCGCATACCATCAAATGTTGGGCAGAATCCTTCAGAAACTACAAGTGGGATGGCTATAAGAACTTCAATGTCACCCTTGCCTTGTTCTAGTAAAGGAACAAAACTCACCTAGTGGGAGCTCAAATTGTTGACCTGATATTAGATCATGGCCTAAGAGTGGTTAATGGGAACACTGAGTCTGATTGCCCCCCCTTGCCCACCTTTAAACGAGGCCTTAGTATTTCAAGAATAGATTACATCTTAGTGGATAATGAGCTATGGGCAGACCTAAATGATATGAAGGTAGTCCCCAGACCGGATAGTGACCACCAAGCCCTAAGTGCATCCTTCTCCATGATTGAGTTTGCTGACGCAAAACTAGGCCAAGTAGTGACCATCTCATCTATGGTCCCTACATCTAATTTAAGAAATATTAAATGGGCAGCCATGGAGACAGACACAAAGCGGACACAAAGCGAATGACACACATATACAATATTTTTGTGTGGAAATTTTCTCAGGTTGACCTGAAAGATAGGTAGTATCAATTTTGTCTCCATACACTCAGAAGTCATGGGCATATTAAGATCATATTTTGTTAAGAACTAAAAAAGAGGGGCTCTCCAAAAGAAAACCCCCTCCTGGTATTCAAAATGTTGCCGTCTAGATAAATCCCTCTTATTATGTGCAATTAAAAAGGGACAAAGAGTTGAAATTGCAGAGGCTAGAAATAAGTATAGAACCACTCTAGAAAATGCCAAAAGAGAGTGGGAGGAGGAACACTGGTTACTTATGGCAGAAGCCCTAGAGACCACAGGACCTTTAGGAAATTAATTTCTGTCAACTCCTCTAGTGCTAACCACCTGGAGTTAACTATAAAACCTGATATATGGGTCTCTCACTTTAGTGGCCTGTACGAAGTTAAATCGAACCAAAACAATTCATTAAGTCTCCCCCTAGGGGCCAAGAGTACCTCAATGGGAAACGCAATTCATGATGAGCATAGTAGATCCGACGCATCAGAACTCAACCTTACCTTTACTGTTGCCGAAACTCATCTAGCAGTAAAGCAAATGAACAAGAAAAAGCGCCTGGGATGGATGGTATACCAGGCAATCTTTTCCTGTCCCAACCAGATATCTGGGTACCATACCTGAACGCAGTATGTAATAGCATCCTCATTCCATTCCGCCTACATGGCATGGAGCAATTATCATACCCATCTACAAAAAGGGAGAAAGATCAAACCCCACAAATTATAGACCCATCAGCCTCTTGGACAACACCCAGAAAATTTTCTTTAGGCAGGTGTTGTTTGAACTTAATGATTGGATGGATGAGAACAACATCTTAGAAGATGCGCAAGCTGGGTTTAGACCCAAGATCAGCACACTGGACCAGGTCCTCCGCTTCAAGGTGATAACTTGGAAATATGTCACCTTGAAGCTTGACCATCTACATGTCGCCTTGAGGGCGGCATCCAACCTGGTCCCAAGGGAAACACTATACGAGGGATTGGATGGATATGGTATTCCTCCAGACCTATTAAGGATACTGAGAGTCTTACATACAAGCACCTATGCTAAGGTCAGGTGGAACAGTATAGGGGACCTGTCATACATGATTGAAATCAACCAAGGGGTAAGACAAGGGTGTGTCCTTGCCCCAACTCTATTTAGCCTTTACATTAACGGTGCTGTAGGTAGACTGATGGACTGCAACCATGATGCCCCTAAATTAGCAGGTGCGCCTGCGCCTATTCTGATGTTCACGGATGACACCCTGCTAATTTCACGTACCCCAATGGGGCTGCAAGCAGAATTAAATGCCTTTGTCTCCTTCTGTGAGGAAAGAGGACTCAGACTAAACTCCTCAAAGTCTAAGGTCATGACCTTTAATCCCCACAGAACCTATAGAGGAAATGTGTATATAGAGGGGGTCCGCCTTGAAAAAGTCTCATATTTTGATTATCTGGGAGTAAGATTAAGTGACAACCAGACGTAGGGTCCCCAATTGGAGAAAAGCAAAGCCATCCTCCAATTGAAAACCTCCGCCAAAGGGAGAAAATACAGGGCTGCCTCGGGAGGCGCACTGTCTCTGGTCATTTCCGTGCACAGAGCAATAGCTGTAGCATCAGTGACTTATGGAGATGAGATTTGGGGCCATGCTCAAGCAGAGGTGTTGACAAGAGTTGAAAATAGGTTCATAAGGGGTCTCTTTAATCTCCCTCCAAGTTCCCCTATCACCCCACTAAGACTCGACCTAGCCCTCAACCCTATACACCTAGTGGTTCAATTTAAACCCCTACTATTTTGGATTAGATTGTGGTCTACCAGCGAACTAATAACCTATAGGGACTGGGTGAAAGAGCTAGTGTCTCTCGACAGGGACTTAAGTACACCCTGGTTGAAGGTGATAAAAGTCATATCCCATAGAATAGGCATGGCTAATCTATGGAGCACCCGGAGCAGATCCCCAAAAGTGATGCCCTTGGTGTGAAAACTCTGTTCTGGGAGGAAATTTTACTGCAAACCTGGAAAGTATACCAGGAAAATACCATAACTGGTCAGTTCCTCCTCCATAAATGTACTCCCAGCCTAGAGCCCTACATGGACTGTATGTATCCACGCCGTTCTAAATGTTTATATGTTCAATTCAGGTGTGGAATACTCCCCCTGAGAACTCATACAACAAAATAGGATGTCACTTTCAGATTCCAAGTTTTGCCCAAATTGCCCTACCATCGTGGAAACTGTAGAACACTTTATGTTCTTCTGCCCACAATATAGAAATCCGCGTAAGAAATGGCTGATAGCAGCATTAAACTCTATGGGTGTGAGACACTGCAGGGAAGCACTAAGGCTCCTTAAGAGCGACACTAGGGAATTACTTGCACTGGCAGTATCGCGTTATTTGCTCTGTGCTTGGAACCAGGGGAAGAAGGCCATAGTTAGCTTGCTTCCCAGGACAGTCAGCCCGTAGTGAACGGCTCAGAAGGCTTATGCACAGTCCTATCACACTATATGTCGTTTTCTACCACTGCCAGCATTGGGGACATTGCTATTTACATGGCCCGTTTATTAACTTGTTTTAACTTTATACAAACTTATATTCTCATGAAGAATACCTGTTCAATAGGACAATCTTCTTAGCGTCGGGTCTAGTAGCATTGTCTCTATGTAACATGATCAATTTTAAGCACCACTGATTTTAACCTAATGTAAATAGGATGTTTGCATGATGTTTTGCATTGAAATTGAAAATGAATTATATATTTTTGTGATTGTAACTTTTTATGGCTTCTAGCTGAAATACAAAGGTTTGAAAGTGAAACTCATAGGGCAGGGTGCATGGTATTGCTCTCAGGACAGATACAAAAGTCCTTGACCTTGGGTGTGGGGGGGAGGGGGGTGTTGTCGTGCCCTTGAAAGGATGGCTTGTGGACTGATCCCAAGGACATTATAAACTTCAATGAGACCTACCCTTTCACACACAGAGGGAGCTAACACACAGGACTGAATGCGTTCTTTTGTCCCTCGAGCCAGACCGTCCTCCATCACAGTGGGCCTCTAATTGACAACACAGTTTCAGATCCTGCTGGAGTATTAGGACCTGCTTGACTGATCTTCCGGGGTTTTTCATATGACATTTGGGGTGAACTTCAAAGGAGGGAAACACAATACCAAAACAGTTTGTTTGTATCTGCTGTCTGATTACAGACAGCTCAGCTTTGTCCTATCAGATTTCTGTCTCTGAGTTTGTTTGGGGAACAGTGACTGTAAAATAGTGGATTTTAGTGTTAGATGTGAGCAGACATTAGGATTACCAAAGAACACTCCCACAAACACACCCTGCCCTCAGACTCCAAGGTTAGTGTGGCCATCTTAAAAATGTGCACAGTGGGAAAGGTTAGCCCTGGAAACTTTACCCTATTGGTTAGGGTGTCTCTAAAGGCCATTCCAACCCACTACCTACTGGCTGACATAAATGTGGTATCTCCAGCACTCACTTCAGAACACTCCTGGTCATGCAGAAGATCAGTATAGGACTGAACCTGCTACTTGAGAAGAGCCTAGAAGACTGGACCTGCTCTCCCCCTTGTACTTAGGACAAAGAAGTGGACTTCAAAGGTCAGAAGGCTGACTTCCTATTAATGTAACAGGGACACAACAAGCTAAAAGAGGCCTTTTCCTGCAACTGATCAGCTGACCATGGCAAATGGACCTGGACTAGACCCTCCAGCTGCCCACCCCTCCAGGCGGTCCTGGGGAGCTTTAGAAGTGTACTTCTGTGATGGATTGGGAATTACAGGCCTAAAGTCAGAAGGTAAAATCGTTGACCAGGGTGAACCTGATTTGTTTATCTGACCCACGTTCCATCATGGTCAGCATTAAATTGCACCTAGGTCCTGTTTTACGTCTACCATTGATCGTCATTGGCACTTTGTGCTTCTTGACACTATTTCTACTTAAAATTTAAAAAATCATATCTCTAGTTCCCCTTATTGGATGTTTATCCTTTTGGTGTCATTTTGCTTATTATATTTTACACTTTTTTTTCTAATTCATTTTGGGATTTTCTTGTTTTGCATTACGACTTTAATACTGTTTTAGTAGTCCATAAATACTTTAAACATTTCCTCTAAGTTAAGCCTGTCTACTCTGTTCCATGGCTACCAGAGTGTTGAACTCAGGTTTATTTAGTAACTTTAGTGGATCAACCTGACAAGGAATTTGATTATTACTTGAGGTGGGTACTTGCCCCCCTCAACTGACAATCCTCTGGTCTTGAGCATAGTTTGAAGTCTCTTCAGTATCCCAATAATTGCTAATAGATGGTCATTTAATAGAACTCATCTTTTAGATATGAATTATCAAGCCTATGTGGGAGCCGAACCCCAATAATCACCTAAACCCCAATAATCAATCACTCCAAAATAGCTCCGCCCTGGAATCTCTAGTTGGTCTTGCCGTTAGAGACTACAATCCTCATCCAGAATCTACAATTCAGCAGAGTCAAACAGAATATAATATTTGGATGCATAAAAGACTAAGGTGGCTTGCCCTATGCCAAAGAGAAAGGGCAGGAATGCATCGTATTTAAGCAATATGGTTAATTCCTGTCCTTTCTGCCTGTGCTGGTGCTGTTTCGGCAGCCTAGCACCAATGTAGGCACCCTTCCACCATGGTGCAAGGGTGCCTTTGTTGCAGGCAGGATGTTTTTGTGCAGGAAGGGGTACCTTAATGCACAAAAACAATACTAAAAGGTATTTTCCCGTTTCTATGTGTGCTGCAGATTGCAGTACACATGGAAAGAGGAATAAAAACAAGGAGAAATTAAGTTATTTCTCCTTGTTGCACCTCACCTCAGGAGGCATATGGATTTGGCACTTCCCCAGGTTTATATGTTTATGAACATTAGGGGCAGCATCAAATTCAATGGGTGTTTTGCATGGGAAAACCCACCGCAACACCCATGAAACGCCTCCCCGGTGCAGAGTAAGGCGACACAGCAATTTGTGCTGTGTCACCTTACTCATGATTTATGAGGTCACTTAAAGCCATGCAGGGTGGCTTTGTGTGGTTTTATAAATCTTTATGAAAGCCCTGCGTCATGCATGTACCACTTTACGTGGTGCAAATGTGACGAAGGGCTCTCATAAGTAAGACCCTAAGTTCCAGATCATAATAAAGCAAGGGATATTTAATACAGAATAATAAAAATGCAGTATAGAGAAAGAGAATGCATGAATCGCCATGAAGGCCCAAATTACAGAAATATAGAAAATGCAAAATCATTACTCTATAGTTACATACAATCAAATAAACAAATTCTAAGAGTCAGACTAATGAAGAGAACTAACAGCTACAAGGAAAATGGCAAAATAATCTTAGTAAATACAGAATCCCAAAGGTTTTATAGGAACCACATTAAGCTATTAATATATTCTGCAAATTCAGCGTGGTGTGATCATTGTTATGGTTGCAATTGGAAAACCAGAAACAACAATGTAATAATTAAAAACTATGCAATTATTAAGCACTAACCCATTTCTTACAGAAAGAGAAATCTTCTACATGCTTCCTCAGCAGCTGCACTTCAGAGATATACAATACAAATGAAACATTTCTTAAACAATGGCTCATAGAACTAACACCATCACGTCTCCAGCAGACCTTCCTGCGGAAGTCCTTGAAAATGATACTTTGGGTACATCATGGAGACCTCATTCACAATACACACTTTCTAACAAATGTTGTATATCGCTATTAGATTGACGTCATTCACTCTCAATGCTTCGCAAAAAGAGGGGAGAGATGGCTTAGCAGTGGGACACTGAGTGGGAGAGGGGAATAAACAAGAGAAGATGAACAGAGCACTAGAAACTGCATCCAATTTATAATAATGGTGTTCTACATGACAAAGTGGAATAACTATTCTTAGCATTATTTACTCTTCTAAATGATTTAGGAATTTGTTTGAGAAGCAATCTCAGCAGTGTTTCAGTTACGACTCTATGCATCATTAAAATTAAAACATTCCAAAAATAATTTTCACATAATATTTGCACATTTTGCATATTTAGAAAAATGCTTTAATAGCCACCCCTTAATTATTTTAAATAATCGTTAAAAACCCCATTAATAACTTTATTAATCCAAACATTAGTTGTTGAAGTCTTCAGCTTTTTAGTTCTCTAGTATCTTCCTCCATCCGCCTCATCTGTTTGACATTCAATCCACATATTCATTTAATTCAACATAATCTTCTGATTGCTTCCTTTTTGAGATTTTATATCACCTTATTTCTTTTTCTTCTTATCATTATATCCTTTAATGGTACACCTTATTAGTTTTAATAAAAACAACAAAGAACTTGCACAAATCAACATTATAATTACTGGCGTTAAAATAGCTTGCAGAACTCCATTAACAATACTACTTAACAATTCACCCACTTTTCCAAACCCATTTTCTGGATCCCTTAACCAGGACCCTACAGTTTCCCAAACACCTGGCTCTTTTAATGATTTGATTTCATATGTCAGATTAGTTATGTTAGTAATATATGAGTCAATTACTCCACTATGATCAGGTACATATGTACAACACTTCTTTGCCCCAAGTACTTTACAGACTCCGCCTTCCTTCACCAAGGTAGTACCTAAGATGAGATGGTTCTGCATTACACTCACTACATTCCCCAGTTTAAAAGACCCTGATGTATCCATTGCAAGACTATATACAATTCTAGACAAACATCTGTTCTTTACATCATTCATGTCTATTCCCATTGGATGAATAATAGCCCCCAAAATATTCAGAACCACTTGCCCAAAACTTCTTTTCATTTTACTTAACCCATGTTCCTCATTTAATTCTACATGATAGATCCTAGGAAAAACTAAAGCCAAATAACTTGAACCCACCCAATGTTTTGGCAAATTAAAATAAGCAGTTTACCCACAAACATAATAAATTCCCCTCATCACATATTCTCTTCCAGTTAGCATATCTCCACTAACTTCATAGGTTTTGTCACATGTGCTTTTACCAATAAATTCTACCTTGCCTCTTTCCATAGAACCACACCTTACCATACACATTTCCCCACTCTCTTCTCATTCCATCCTCAATCTTTGGTGTAAACTCAAAAACCTAAATTCTTCTTCTTCCCTAATCTCTTCTATGCCTGTCTGATGTGATTCCTGATCTCTTACAACTTGTATTCTTCTCTCATTATATTACAAGATAAAATCGTGCTTTTCTTTACTCAATAAACACTAATAATCATAATCCATGTTAGGTCAGCCTTGATTTGTATAATGTTGTTTAATACCAGTGGCGGCTCGCATAGGGCGTGCTGCGGGGCGGTGGGGCGGGGGAGGGGCAGGGTGGGGGGGTAGTAAACTCAGACATACGACGGAACGGAAGAAAGTAATTATTACGTTCCTCCGTTCCGTAGTATGTCCGAGTTTACTACCCCCCCACCCTGCACCTCCCCTGCCCTACCGCCCCGCAGCACGCCCTATGCAAGCCGCCACTGTTAAATGCCTACCTCCATATTTTATCTCTTTATCATTTTCATTAATGAATACATTCTCCAGTGTCACGTTAAAAGCAGTCAGATATGGAGAAATAAACTCCTCATATTTGAAGATAGCCACAAACATGTTACAGAACAATGAATAGAAAATCTCCAGTTGTTCTTGCACAGTCCCTTTCCAAGCTGACTTAGGAAGAAAAGTGCCCTTGAAACAATCATTAGCCTTCATAATAATAATATAGGCTCTTGTATTTACATTATTCCTAAAAACACTAACTAAATGCTTTTCATGTGCTGGTATTCTTTATGATTATTTCTACTTAATACAATATTATTTATTTGTTGCAAAACATTTCCCACAGGCATCAGTAAGCCCACCAACAGGCCAACTAATATCACTAATATTGAATTTAAATTGCCACCCCTAAAATTGTACAGCAAATGCTGTATCCCATCTTCATGTTAGAGACTAGACAAAAACAAAAATTCTTGTAGCAAATCAAGTTCTTCTTAATCAACTATAATATGTGCAAAAGGAAACAGTTTTTCGTGTAAAAATCAAAAATTCAAAAACCAACATCAGTTCCACATTATTGGCTCATAATATTTCTCTGCATAAGTCTCTTTCAGTATTTTCAAGTTTAAACAGCATTACACTGTTTTATCTTGAGTTTTATCAAAAATAATAATATTTCAAAGTCTCTTTTTATTCTCAAGGTAGTTCTTCCTCTGTTTCAGCATCAGATTTTAGATTTTGATCATTCTCATTGTAATCAGGGCACCTGTTCAGAGGGAAATAATCATGTTCATCAGTGTCTTCCTCTGATATTGTAGCCAGATATACCCTATCTGATGAAGCATACTTTCGCTTAGGAACTCTTCTTCTTGTTGATTATTTTCTAGTTGATGTTGTTCTCTCATTGCTGGACTGTTTTCTTGTCTTTAACTCTGGCTCACAGAGTTTTTGCTTGAAAGTTCTTTTTCTGATGACATCTTCAGCCTTTTCTTCTTCTGTGACAATCTCTAATTCTCTGCTTCTCTTAGGAATTCAGCACTCACATGATCTCATATATTATTCAAACTTTCTATTGACAGTTCTTTCTGTAACAAGTTTTCTTCTTCCAAAGAGGGTATTTTTGACTTTGATTTTCCGTTTCAACTTATCAAGTTCATCATTTGGATCAGGGTCTACTTCTTTCCATTGCCTCACATGATTAACTTTTTTACATGGAAACAGCCCTTCTATCTGAGTATTTTGTAACTGAACTTCTGGAGTTTCAAGCTCTTCGTCTGAACTGTCCCTCACTTGGAACTGCATGTTTAGATTGTTCTTTGAGCTTTTGACTCAAATCTCAACTTGATCTTCAGCAGTTGTAGAAAGAATTTCTTCACTCCCTCTGGATACACGCTGTGAACTTGGCCTAGACTGTCACTTGAATTGTCACCTTGTTCAGCAGTCTGTGCATCTTGATCATCTGCCTCTTTTACCTCTTCCATGGTTTCAACTGCTCGCACTCTTTATGTGAGCTGGGTGGATCCATTGAAGCACTCCTATGCACTTGACTACACTATTGGTGGTCAAAATAATCTGAAAAGGGCCACTCCAATGTTCATCCAGACATCCCTTGTGGAAGTGTTTACGAATAAGAATCCAATCACCAGCATTCAGGCTGTGACAAGGAGTGGGTCAGTAGTCTTCTGTGACTGCATCCACTTCGTGAGAGACAGATTTCACCACATCAGCCAGACCTTTACAATAGTCCAGAACGATATCATCAGTCATTGAAACTAACACAGCTGAAAGTGCATGTGCATGTCTCATTGTTCTGCCCATCACATTTTTGTGAGGCGATAAGTTTGTCTTCCTGTTTGGAGTACTTCTCATATTCATCAACACAAGGGAATGTGCATCAATCCACTTCAGACCAGTTGAGGCACAGACCTTTGCCAGTTTTTTCTTAAACATACTGTTTGTTCTCTCCATGACACCGGAGGATTGTGGTCGATAACTACAGTGGAATCATTGCTTGATCTCAAAAGCTGTACAAATTATCTGTAGCACATCATTCTTAAAATGAATGCTGCAATCAGTCTCAACAGAAGACAGGAGGCCAAAATGTGACATTAGCTCCCTCAACAGCAATTTAGCTACTGTTAGACTATCTGCTCACCTAGTGGGAAAAGCTTCAACCCATTTAGAGAACAAATAGACTACGACCAAGATATACTTGAGACCACTGCAAAGTGGTATCTCAATAAAGTCTGCTTACAACCTCGTTAATGGCCCTTCTGATTTCTCATTTTGATTCACAATAGTAACAGTCCTTTCCCCCTGATTGTTTAGATGACAGACCAAACATCTGTCACACACTTATTGAACATGCTGAAATCCCATGTTTTCCCAATACTTCCTTAATGTCCTGATTAGGCTATCTCTCCCCACATGAGTTTGATCATGCAACTACTTATACATAGGCGTCAACATAGAGTTAGGTAGGATATTTTTCTGATCCTTATTTACGTATAGATCCTGATGCTTCTTTTTGTAACCCAATGTCATCTATTGAAATTTTTCATCATCAGGAGCATCATCTTGTAGATCCCTTAATTCAGCCAAAGAAGTCTGAAACTAATGCATGAAGTAATTGTTCACATTGTTTGAACTCTGTGTAACCTCACCATTTATGAATGTTTCATTTTCATTCTCTTCAATGACAGTCAATCAATCAATCAATCAATCAGGGAATTGTAAGCGCGCTACTCACCCGTTAGGGTCTCAAGGCGCTGAGGGGGGGGGGGTCCGCAGATCTGTTTAGCCGAAGAGCCAGGTATTGAGGGTCTTCCTGAAGGTGTTCAGGAGGGGGCGCGTCTGATGTCTGCCGGTAGCTTGTTCCAGGTCTTGGCTGCAATGTGGAGAGAAGGATCTTCCGCCTGCTCTGGCTCGGTGGATGCGCGGGTTTCGGCCAGTGCGAGGTTAGAAGATCGGAGGTTTCTTTTGGGTACGTGGAAGTTGATTCTGTCTTTGAGGTATTTGGGTCCGTTGTTGTGTAGGCATTTGTAGGCGTGAGTGAGGATTTTGAAAGTGACTCTTTTCTCCACTGGGAGCCAGTGGAGACTTTGTAGGTGTTGGCTGATGTGTTCGTGTCGTGGGATGCCGAGGACGAGTCTGGCAGCGGTGTTCTGTACTGTCTGGAGTTTGCGGAGTAGGGACTTGTTGATGCCGGCGTAGAGTGCGTTTCCATAGTCCAGTCTGCTGGTGATGAGTGCGTGGGTGACTGTCTTCCTTGACTCAGGGGGGATCCACTTGAAGGTCTTGCGGAGGATGCAGAGGGTGTTGAAGCAGCTGGAGGTGACGGCGTTGACCTGTCGGTTCATGGTGAGTGATGAGTCGAGTACGATGCCGAGGTTCTTGGCGTGGTCTGAGGGGGTAGGTGGGCTTCCGAGGGTGGTCGGCCACCAGGTGCTGTCCCATGCAGAAGGGGTGGTACCGAGGACGAGGACTTCTGTCTTCTCGGCGTTGAGCTTCAGGCAGCTGTTGGTCATCCAGACTGCGACGTCTTGTATTCCTTTCTGGAAGTTGAGTTTGGCAGTGGTGGGGTCTTTGGTGAGGGAGAGGATGAGCTGGGTGTCGTCGGCGTAGGATATGATGTTGAGGCCGTGTTGTCGGACGATGGCTGCGAGGGGGCCATGTAAATGTTGAAGAGGGTGGGGCTCAGTGATGAACCCTGTGGGACTCCGCAGGTGATTTTCGTGGGGTCGGAGAGGAAGGGTGGGAGTTTGATCCTTTGGCTTCTTCCGGTGAGGAATGATCGGATCCAGTCCAGGGCTGTTCCTTGTATGCTCTGCGTCATGTAGTCTGGCGACTAGTGTGCGATGGGAGACGGTGTCGAAGGCCGCTGATAGGTCGAGTAGGATGAGGGCTGCGGAGTGGCCTTGGTCCAGGAGGGTGCGGATGTCGTCTGTGGCGGCGAGTAGGGCGGTCTCTGTGCTGTGGTTGCTTCGGAATCCAGATTGGGACGGGTCGAGGACGGCGTTCTCTTCAATGAATCGTGTCAGTTTCCTGTTGACTGTTTTCTCTGCAACTTTGGCTGCGAAGGGGAGGAGCGAGATGGGCCGATAGTTCTTGAGGTCGGTGGGGTCAGCTGTGGGCTTTTTGAGCAGGGGTCTGACTTCTGCGCGCTTCCAGTCATCTGGGAAGGTGCCTGTTTTGAAGGTGGTGTCCCTTCCTGCAAAGCACAATACCTTGCCATTTGGTCAGTATACTTATTTCCTAATGTGACCAAATCGTTGCCAGCCTTATGGCCTTGACACTTCACAACTACCACTTTGTTCATTTTTTAAATGCATCCAACAAATCCAATATATACATTACTGTTTTTAATTGGAGCACCTGAAGATGGCATGAACCTTCTCTGAGACCAGAACTGACCATAGTTATGTACAACATCTAAACCATACTTGCTATCTGTATAAATAGTCGCATTCAAATTTTCTGACAAGCAGCAAGCTTGTGTTAGGGCAATCAACTCTACTACTTATGCTAAAGTCACATTTGGCAAGGAGAGTGCCTCTAATGTCTCTGAAGGAGAACACACTGAATAAGCAGTTGTCAATCCTCCATACGGATCCCTCATAAAAGAACCATCAGCAAACAATGTTAAATCTGAGTCCTCGAATGGGACTTCCTTAATATCTGGTCTTGTTTTGTACATAACTCGGTCACCTCGATGCAATCATGCTCCAACTTATCATTGACAATATTTTCCCTTCACATTTGTCTGAAATCGGAGCAGTGTTGCTTGGTTCAAGGCTTTGCACCTTTGAATTGAGATATGTTTTGCTCCAAGTATCACCTGATCATATTGTGTCAAACTGCTATTTGTAATGTGCTGTGTTTTTGTTCTCATTAAAAGAACTTCAACAGAGTGTGGATCATAGAAAATCAAAGTATGACCCATTGCAATTCCTTCACTTTGCTCTGTTGCTAGGAAAAGTACTGCAATGGATTTGAGACATCCGGGAAGACTCCCAGCAACTAGATCCAAAATTCCTGAAAGATAAGCCATAGGGGGCATGAGTCCTCCATGTTTCTGAACGAGTATTAAAAGTGCACATCTGTCTTTTTCATGACAGAACAAATAAAAAAATCAGATTGTAGTCAGGCATCCGGAGTGCGAGTGCAATATACAAACCCTCCTGCAATTTCTTAAATGATTCAAGACTCTCATCATCGAATGGTACCAGATCTTGGACATCATTATGGGGAAGCCTTACTAAAGGCTTTGTAATCTGGAAGAAACTTGGAATCCACTGATTGCAATAACCAACAATTCCCAGAAACATCTGAACCTCCTGAGTGGTTGGGAGATTCAGCTTCAGAATTTCTGAAATGCATTTTTATTAAACTTTTCACAAACCCTTTTCAATATGGTGTCCGAGATAGATAACTTCCTTTTCATTTTTTTTTAAAACAAACTTTATTGATTACCATAAGGTATTATCCAATAGTTGCAAAACATGTCACGGCGGCATTTTGGGTCATTGTACAGCTAGCTTATGCTAGTAGGAGTTTTTCGGTACGTGCACACAAGTGTACCAGGATTATATTATCAATACAAAAGCACTTTGCATGATACAATTATAATAAGGATACATTAGTTTGAGTAGGCTATCAACATAACTGCTAACGATTACCCAAGAGCCCTCCCTCCCCCCACCCACATTCTGGCCGTCAGGTCTATTTGTCTGGCGTGGTAATTGCACATGTGAGTATTGCTTTACATTCCACTTTGCAGTGTGCGGGCATGTGTGTCTACAATTCGCCCATTAGTCGCGCTGCCCCGTATAGTACAGAGTGTCAGCTACTGTGGGGTTGGGGTAGCATGATTTGGAAAGAGGTCTAGCGCTTTAAAACCTTCCAGTATGACATCCCATTCCATAGAGATTGGGTGTTTGCGCAGCCCCCGGGTCTCTTCTCGCCTGATGGCCGCACTCCATGCTCCACTCCAGCGCACCACTTCATCGTACCATGAGGATAATGCAGGGGGTCTCGCAGATTTCCACCTCATCGTTATAGCCCGCATAGCTAGTATAAAGGCGAGGTCTAGGAAGCGAAGCTGGACTTTCCGGGCGCCTGCGCGTTTGCGGAGTCCTAGCAAACATTCAGTTATGTTGTCTTCAATTTGTAAGTGTGTAACCTCTCCAATAGCGCCACGCACCCCCTCCCAATAGTCGCTAAGGTGGGGGCAGGCCTACAGCATGTGTACGAAGCCCGCCTCTTTGGCCTTACAGCGAGGGCAGCAGTGTTGGGTGTCTGGGAACATTCGGTGTAGACGGCGCGGAGTTAGATAGGACCTATGCAGGCCCATGCATTATATCAATTTGAATTTTGCATTTCGAGACACTCGTTTGGATTGTTCCAGTATACTTGCCCATGCTTTATCAGATATGTCACGATCGATAGTTTCGGACTATTTCGTTCTCAAGTCAGTGAGCGGGACTGACGCCTGGGCGGGGATACCAATATACAGCCATTTGATAAGATGTCTCCCCTCACCCATATAGTATAATGTACAAACTAGTTCGTGCGGCGGAGGCTCTTGCCGCTGGGGGGCCCAATTCTTTCTAATATAATGGGACACCACGGCGTGCGTTAAGTAGAGGTGACCTGGCGCCCCTGTGGCTTGCATGAAGTTGTCATGGTCTAGAAAGGTGTTGTCCCTAAACAAGGCACCTACTGTTTCTACTCCCACTTCCGCCCAGGCCTGCAGTCTATTCTTTGTGAGTCTGCCACCAAGAGTTGGTATCCCCAGCAATGGGATGTTCCCAGCGTAGGGAATGGCGCGGAATGTTTAGAGCAGCGCTTTTTTCCAACACTGAAGTGCCGTCTTAAGTAGTGGTGGTGCGAGCGGGGGGAGTTTGCTTTTTGGCAGCAGTAATGTGTGGAGCAATCCTCGATCTATGCCCTGTGGTGTATAGCCTATTTCTTGTAAGTTTCTGCCTACAGTCCAGTAGGATAGCCATTGTAGCTGACAGGCATAATAGTATGCCCTAAAATCTGGCACCCCCAGCCCTCCCCTTTGCGGTTCTAATTGCAATTTTTTAAGACTCACCCTCCGGCGACCGGTCTGCCATATAAGGTCCAACAGTAACGTGTCTAGGGTGCAAAATGTGGATGGTGGGACCAGTATTGGCAAGTTTGCGAAATAGTATAATAAACGGGGGAGGACCACCATTTTGGAGATAGCTTCTCGCCCCATCACCGATAGTGGCAGTGACGACCAGAATGTCACTCTTGATCGTACTGCACTAATTGCTTTCATCAAATTGCCGTCAAGCTGACCCACTTACGATCTATATATATGGATACCTAGGTATTTGAATGTATTATGTGCCACCGGTATATTATACTTGCCAAAACTCATTACATCTGGGCGGGGACCTTCATGTAAGAAGAAGACATTCGACTTCCCTTCATTGATGGCGAGGCCAGAGATACGTTCAAACTTAGAGAAAATAGCGGGGAGAGGCTCAAACAAGTTTGTGAGGTCCCGCAGGTACACAATAATGTCATCCGCGTAGGCTGATATCAAGTGGGTTGTATTGCCTATTGGAATCCCCAGACGGTCAGCCGTCTGCCGTAGCACGAGTGCCAGCGGCTCTATGGCGAGCATGAATAATAAGGAGGAAAGGGGGCAGCCCTGTCTCGTGCCGCTATGTACAGTGTATTCTTGTGATATGTGACTGCCAGTGCGTGCTCTTGCAGTAGGGGCTGTATACAGCAATCAAACCCAGCGGAGGTATTCCAGGGGGAGTCCAAACCTCTTCAGGTCTGTGAACATATATTCCCACATGACAGTGTCAAAAGCCTGGCGCAGGTCCAGTGCTATACAGCCCGCATTGTTATACTCCGCAGGGGCGGTAGTCATAATGTGGTGTAGCCGTCTAATATTTAATGACGTGCTGCGCGCCGGTAAAAAGCTGCATTGGTCCCTGTGTATCAATGTGTGCAAGTGGGGTAGGAGCCGGTTCGCCAAGATCTTACTTAGGATCTTATACTCAGATGCTAAGAGCGACAATGGACGATAGCCCGATAAGTCTGAGTCGTCCCGCCCTGGCTTGGGGATTGATATTACCAGCGCCTGCATAGTGGTGTGCGGGAGGTGACCCAATTCCAGTGCTTTATTGTATAATTCCGCCAGTTTAGGGATGAAGGCCTCTGAGTAAGAGTCAAAGAATTCTATTGGCAGGCCGTCGAGGCCTGGCGCTTTGTTGCGTGGGAGTCCTTTGATGGCCGCCTTTATTTCCATTCTTGTAATGGGACCGAGAGACTTTTCTGGGTGTCTGCTGTGAGTTGTGGGTCGGGTAGACCCTCCAGGAAGTCGTCGATCAGTGAGTCATCAATGTGTGCGGGTACGCTGTAGAGCGCGCTATAGTCGTTACAGAACGCATCGTTTATGTCTCGCTGTGAGTGAACCATGCCCATCCCTGGAACATTAATACTGTGAATAACAGGAGGTGTTGGGTCGTCCCGCAGTATTCTAGCCAGTAGTGTCCCAGATTTATCAGCCTCAGTGTGCTTCAGCTGTGTGTATGCTCTGTGGTCTATTACCCGGAGAGTTTCGAGCAGTTCGGCATGCTGTATGCGCGCTTCTCGCAGCAGATCCTGTTTGGTCGGCTCACCCGTTGCTGCCTGCTCCGATTCAGTCATTGAATTTTCTACTCTGATGAGATTCTTATGTATTTCTTGCCTGGCCCCCACAGTGGTGCCTATTGCAGTGCCCCGCACCACCGCCTTGATCGCGTCCCATTCTATCAAATTTGAGGAGGCAGTGTCCTAAAAAATAATTTGTGATGGCTGTGGATAGCGTTGTGCGGAAAGGGGCGTCCTCTAGCATCTGGGGCCAAAGCATCCATGTGGGGATCGGGGTAGGCCCATGTAAGGCGGATCTCCAGGGGGTTATGGTCAGAGAAGGTTTTGGCCAGGTGCGTGGCATGGGTGACTTGGGCCGCGATATTAAGGGAGCAGAGGAATCTGTCGATCTGTGTGTGGAGTTGGTGGACTGGCGAGAAAAAAGAGTATTCCCTGCTTGCTGGATTCAGCATTCTCCAAACATCCCCCAATGTCCACCCAGCAGTCCAGCTACATAGGGCCTCAGCTTGCTTGATAGCACCCGCTCCATTTAGGGGAGGGTGCGACCTGTCTAGTACAATATCCATCACTGAATTGCAGTCCCCTCCCAGTATCCACGGGTACGTATCCCACCCAGTCAACACTGTACTTAGTCTGTTAAAAAATTTGTCCTGATCAAAGTTTGGGGCGTAAATGCTCCCTAGCACCACTGGCAGACCATCAAGCGTCCCTCGCAATAATATATATCTGCCTTGGTCATCCGTGCGCCTTTCCAATTCAGTAAACGGGATCCCATGTCTAATTCAAATGGTCACCCCCCTCGCAAAGGCCGAGTAGTTAGTAGAGAATATTTGTCCCCTCCACTTCTTAGGAACCTTCCCAGCTTCTGACTCAGTGAGGTGCGATTCTTGCATGAAAACTATCTGCGCCTTGCGCCTGAGGAGTTGCGCATGGACCCTATGCCTCTTGTGTACTGATCCAAGCCCCCGACAATCCAGTAGATTAAATTATAGGAGCCTAGCATAGTGGAGTAGTGGTGCATATGTCAGTAATGTAAGCATTGCTCCCCCCAACTTGGAGCCAATCCCCTGTTGCGGGCCAGAATCCCCCAAATTCCCTTCGAACTTGTAATACAAGGCTCAGTCATTGAACTATGCTGGGCCAAACAGAAAACGAAAACATATAAGCAATGCGATACGGTGCGTACGCTTTGTGGGGGTGGTCGCCACCGTCCATTATGTTATTTACATACAAATATTAGCTTTGCAAGCTCAACGGAACCCGGGGAATATCTCATTTCTCTATTAGTGTTAATCACCCAGGGTGCTACATAACGTAAAGGGAAGAATGCATTGTCATGCCATATAATCATATATCAAGTATCAGCTGGTATTATGTCATGCACATTAACTGTGGGCACATTCAGCATTAGTAATAATCGGTTCCATAAGCTCCCATATAGCCCGATAGGCCCAGTATGGCCTTACATTTTACAGTTACTATCGTGGTAATAATGTATAAAAGAAAGGATACATTCAGTCACTAGGAGCGTTCATTGTGTGTCCTCTGCGCCTGTGTCTTGGTGGTCAAAACTGTAGTCCAAACTGTGCTATTCACCCCAGGAAGTCATCTGCTGTTTGAGGCGTCACTGAGGGGAACAGGGTGATGCTGCGCTCAGAGTCCGACTGGATAGTGCTGTCCTCTGACGAGTCGGTTGAGATTTGGAGGCTATCGTTTCTGAAGGAGTTCGCAGCTACCAGTGCCTCTTTCTTGCTGGCCTGAGCCTGCTCATGTGTGGTGCCAGTGGTGGATGGTTTTTGTAGTCCATTAGCATTGCGACGTGATCTGCGGCCTTGAGTTCGTTTAGGGCTGTTAGGTAGATTGCGGGACGAAGCGCCGGAGCTTGAAACTGGGTCCATTACTTCAATCCACTCCTCCGGACTATCAAAGAAATACGTTTTTTGCTCGTTGATTATTTTTAAGCGGGCAGGGAATAACAATGCATATTTGAGATTTAGGGAAAGCAGTTTTTTCTTTACGGCTTGGAAAGAGGACCTCTGGTGCTGCACCATTATTGTATAGTCGGGATACAGAGATATCCGATGATTTTCAAAGTGGATCGGTGCCCGTTCTCGTGCCTTTTGTAGTAATACATTCCAGTCTCTGTAGTTCAGAATTTTGACTATTAAGGGTCGCGGTGGCATTCCAGCTTTTGGTGTTCCAGTAGGAATCCTGTGGGCCCTCTCCACACAGAAAAAGGGCGAAAGGCCCTCCGGGCCACATGTCCTAAAAACCAGTGCTCCATAAAGTCGGCGGCTTTGGGGCCTTCGCTGCGTTCCGGAAGCCCAATGACCCGCACGTTGTTCCGGCGGCTCCTGCCCTCCGCATCCTCGATCTTATCCTGTAGGCCATTGACTTGCTGTTGCAGCTGCTGTATATGCGTCGCATGATCTTTAACTTGGGGTTCAATTTCGCTCAGGGATTTCCCATGTGAGTTCACCGTTTCAGCTAGCTTGGTGTGGTCGGCCCTAAGTAGCGTGAAGCTGGTTGTAAGCAATCCGATCTGCTGTTCGATTGCTTTTCAGGAGTCTCTGACCTCCTGTAGGATCAAGTCCAGCTTATCTGGAGGTGCCTCCGCGTTGGTGGGAGGAATGAAGCTTGGCGATGATGGCAGGGTAGGGTTATTTGGGTCCTCCGCAGGATGACTAGTAGTGGTGGTTATGTCCAGGTTTTTACCCTTGACTCGCCCCATAGCTCGTGGTTGCTCATCCTCCTAGTTATGAGTAGACACAGGAGTGAAGAACGACAAGGAATGCAACTGCTGTGTTTCAGGTAGGCAGGCGTGCCCTCCGGAGCTCATGTATCCGAATCAGCAGAGAAAGTTGGGGGTTAATGATGCCAATCTGGGTCATGTAGAGCCAGGGTTCCTGTGTTAGGTTGAAGTACGCTGTGCAGCCCGAGGTGAGTTGTGCCGTGGACAGGCTTATGAAGGGTCACAGTGCTGTCGGGCTGCCCGCACTCCCCTCAGGACTCAGGCGGGGCCCAGGGGGGTCTTACAGGGAAGTGTGCGTATCCTTCAAGTTTTAGACTTCACTCACACCCCGGCCGGGCACCCATGCGGGCCGGATGGCAGGAAGAGGAGGGGGGGATCAGCAGGGCGGCCGGTCAGCGTAGACACAGTACCCAGGGCAGCCCAACAACAGCGTCCCGCCAGCACTCTCCTCCCCAGTGGATAGTCCAGGCTTGTAGCTCCCAGTGGTGGCTTACCGTGTAATCACAGTGGAGGTCATGCAGCGCAACAGGAGAGAGAAGGCATCAGAGTTTATTTAATTCACACGTCCATACCGCCCAGTGTAGGCTGGTGAATGGTGCCCATATCGCATTCACACTCTTTCAGGCAGCAGCCGTGGGTTAGAGTCTCACCCCAGGGTGCCTCACAGTGTCTATGCACCAGTGTTTGTACGCCGCTCCGGCGGCTATGTCGCCTCAATCATCCCTCAGGCCTCGCCGTCTGGCGTGTATGGCGTGCTGGAGCGCAGACAGTCCAGAAGCAGGGCGCTGCACGGTGCGGTTCCCCAGCCGCTGCCTCCCGGTGGAGTCCAGCTGTGGCGCTCCCCCAGCCAGCGGCAGTAGGCAGCGCGTACCCTGGGAGTCTCACCCCGCAGGTACGGCAGAGCCAGCAGGCCAGATCTAGTCGAGCCGCAGCACCGGCCGCACCCAGCCGTCCCACGTCGCAGGGAGGCCCTCTTCACTGCACTCCGGGGAAGCTCGTCTCGGAGGCCGGTAACATGCAGTTCTGTCCCACAGGGTCCGCCGGGGACAAGTCCGTCAGGGTCAGGGTCGCCCACTCGTATTGTGCAGCACTCTCCCACACTTTGGATGGCAGATGTCCGTAAGGGCCAGCGGCAGGCGCGAGCTGCATGCACTCACCGGGAATCAGCTATATGGAGGTCAGAGTAGGCCGCAGAATGCCCGTCCTGGGGTGCGAGCATATCTACACTCCGCAGCATCGCTTCTCCGGGCCCGAGCGAGCACCAGCATCAAGGTGGGGTCAGCCGCAGCTTCCGACTCAGGCCGCAGGTATATGGTGTCCCCGGGGGCATTCAGGGAGCGCGTCACGCCAGCGCTCGTTGTTCCCCGGCAGCTAGGCCCCGTCACCAGCAGGTCCCGCCGCAGGCGATCTTCTCGACAGCATCGACTTTCCGGGCAGGGAAAACGGCCAGAACGTTCGCCCAGGTGCACAGCAGCAATAGCGCAGCGTGTGTAGACTCGATGCAGCACTTTGCACGGTAGTATAACAGGATTACGCTCCCCGGGGTCCGGAGCATTTCTAATCTGCGTCCGCCATCTTAGGCGGTTAGCCACGCCCCCATAACTTCCTTTTCATAATGCTGGATTTTTGTTTGGTATGCGTTATGCCCATTTTCCGCTACATTATTCAACAGTGCAATGGTATCAAGTTTACAATTCTCTTTTGTCTTGGATGCTAATAGGTTGTCATCTATATTCCGGGCTAGTACTGAATTACATGGTAATCTCAAACTCTCTAAATCCTTCTTTAGAATCTGGGAGAAAATCAAAGGGTTCTCTGTATACCCTTGTAGGATTCTACACCACACAAAAGCTTTATTCAAAAATTGAAATGCAAAGAGGAATAGCAAATCCTCATGCAAATATATCAAAAAGAACGCTTGGCACAAGTCAATGGCTGTGTATCATTCTTCCTCTGCTAGAGTTTGGAACAGTATTACTGCTGGATTCGGTACCATAGGACAACAGAGAGCCCCAATTTTATTTTTATTTTGGAGGTCTTGAGCAATTATCCATTTACCACTCTGTTTCTTAATTCCCATGACAGGAGAATTGCATGGACTGCCAAGAAACTCTCAAAGGATTCCCTGTTCAATCATTTTCTCGATAACTCATTTTCCCTCCTCTGCTTTTTTAGATAATCTGTACAGTCTAGTTTTTGGGAATATTGCATCTAGTTTTGCTTTTATTGTCAACTGTTCTGCTGTTTTAATCAATCCAATTTCTTTCCTGGAAAACTCCACACTTCTTCTGTAACAGTGATGCTTATATTGGGAGGAAGACCTTCTTTTGTCAAAACTGGGCACATCTCAACTCTAGAGTACTCTGCACTAATTTTAAAAAGTGAATCCTCATCTTGTGTTTCTACTGCAACACTATCCGGTGTGCAATAAATAACACAATTCGTCTTGCAAAGAAGATCCCTTCCAAGTGTGTTTACAGGGCTTGAGTCTGGTGTTTATTCCTCGTTTGTCTTATCTTGACTGGCACGCCTGCTGATATCTGATTAACAATTTGCTTATACTGATCCATACAACTTTGACTTCTTTTCCTGGGAAGGGTAGGTTCGGAACGCCCACAGAATGAACTGTAGAATAGATAGCCCCCATATTAATCAGAAATGAAACGGGATGGCCATTGACATCTCCCTCAATGTATGGGCCATTTTAATCTAGCTTTAAGACTGCTCCAAGTAAACAATCTTCCTCCCCTCTCAGGCACTGTCATTGCGATCTAGTGCCTGCCATTTCATCAGTGAAGATCATGTTATTCTGCTGATAACCTGTATTATATGACATTTTGTTTCTGATGGTTTGCTGCATTACATGTACTGAGGATATTGGCTTATGAAACGTTTCCTGACTCTGCATATTCTGTCTCATACTCTACTACATATCTTCCCCCCTACTAAGCTACACCGCCGCAGACCTCCGAGCCCTGGACCTCGGATGCACCAACACCCACTGATGCCGCACATCCCCGCATACCTCCAAAGGACGATTCTCTTGCAGACACTGTCGCCTCACTCTCAACAATGAAGTTATCAACAATACCAGAGGCACCGCAATCATGGCTGCATACGCCATGTCAACCGAGACTACCTCAGTGCAACTCCAATGCATCCTACTCAACGCACGATCACTCGGGGAACATGCCACAGAGATCTGGGACAGGATCTCATCCCTCACCCCAGATGTCATCTTCCTCACAGAAACTTCACTAAACCCCGCCTCTGCACCAGACATCACCACAGCCATCCCCGCAGGATACAAGATAACACACTGAGGCCGAACCAACAAACACGTCGGTAGAATCGCAAACATCTATAAGACACCATTTGTTGCACAACATCCCCAGACAACCTGACCTGATAATGGAACAGCTCATCTTCCAACTGCTCACAGATATAAAAAGTGCCATCAGAGTTACCCTTGCCTACAGACCACCAGGACCCCACAACAGCTTCTGCAATGACAACCCGGACTTCATCGCCCCGCTTGCAATTGACTCGGAGCACTACATCTTCCTTGAGGACCTCAATTTCCACCTTGATGACCCTAGTGACGTTAACACCACCGACCTCATGGAGAGGATGAGAACATCGGCCTCATGAAGATTGTCACCGGCCCCATCCATATCGCAGGACACACGCTCAACCCCATCTTTAACTCCAGTGACTGAGTCAGATACAACCACACCACTCAACTTACCTAGACCAACCACTACAGTGTCCACTCGCAGGACCCACCCACTCCGACACTGCACCCCCCCAGATCCACATGCAGAGACTGGAAAAAGGTATCATTAGGTCTATGGAGCAACGCTCTCCATGCCTATCTCCCAGACTCTACACACGACCCAGAAGAAGCAGCAAAAAATCTCTCCCAGTGGATCACAGAATGCGCAACACCATCGCCCCAGCCAAAGCCAAAGGACCAACAAAAAGAGCAAGCTGGTTCACCGGGAACTACACTCTGCCAAATGCAGCTGCAGGCAACTAGAAAAGAAGTGGTGCATCAGCAAGAGAATGGAAGACCGCACCGCCTTCAGGATCCGCCATCAACCAATACCACCATTTCCTGAAAGAAACAAAAAAAAATGCCCTGGCCGCCTGCATTGAAGTCAGCAAAAACCACAGCAAGGAACTCTTTGCCATAGTGAAGGAGTTCTCAAACCCCACATCTACAGATAAAGACATTACCCCCTCCCAAGAAATATGCGACATCATGCAGTCTTTTTCCATGACAAGATCTCAGCCATCTATGAACATTTCGACACCCAACCCTCTGCCGCCGACAGCCTCAACAAGCTCACAAATTTGAACTCAATCCCTGAACACCTGTTCACCCACTGGAACCCCCTCACCTCGCAAGACACCATCGCCATCATGAACTTCTGACACTCGGGAGCACCCACGGCCCCATGCTCCCAGTATGTTTTCAACCATAGAAGCAAGACAATCGGCAAAGAGCTCAGGAAAATCTTGAACACCTCGATCACCACAATCACCTTCCTAGAAGACTGGAAATATGTCTCATTGAGATCCTTCCTGAAGAAGCCATCAGCCGACCCAACCGATTCTAAGAACTACCCGCCCATCTCTCCGCTCCCCTATCCAGCAAAAGTCCTCGAGAAAGCGATCAACCAACAACTCACCCAACACCTAGAAGACCACAACCTCCTGGACCCCTCCCAATCTGGATTCTGTGCCAACCACAGGATCAAGACGGCCCTGATCACAGCAGCCCTCATCCTTCTAGACATGTCCACTGCGTTTGACACCATCTCCCATCACATCCTGATCAACAGACTTCACCACATAGGAATCCGGAGAGACGCCCCCAGATGGATCACCTCGTACCTCACCGGCAGAACCCAGAGGATCCACCTCCCATCATTCACTTCATAGCCCAAGAAGATCATTTGCAGAGTACCCCAAGGATCGTCCCTCAGCCCCACCCTCTTCAACGCCTACATGACCCCCCAACACCGTCACATCACACGGAATCATTATCATCTCCTACGCCAACGATACCCAACTCGTCCTGTCGCTGTCAAAAGATCCCACCACTACCATAGCCAACTTCCAAAGATGCATGAGGAACATCTAGGATTGGATGAAGGACAATTGTCTCAAACTCAACACAGGCAAGACAGAAGTCCTCATCCTTGGGAACAACACCTCGCCATGGAATGATGCATGGTGGCACACAGAACTTGGCCAACTCCCCACCTTGACAGACCATGCACGCAACCTCGGTATCATACTGGATAGCAAACTATCCATGAAGAAACAGGTCAACGCAGTCCCATCTGCCTGTTTCCACACCCTTTCCAATCTCCGCAAGATTTTCAAGTGGCTCCCTGCCAACACCAGGAGAATCATCATGCAGGCCCTCATTTCTAGCAGACTGGACTACGGAAACACACTTTACCTGGGAACTACTACACAACTCATGAATAGACTCCAGACAATTCAAAACTCAGTGGCAAGACTCATCCTCAACATCCCCAGAAGCCCACATCCCACCCTATCTCAAGAAAGTACACTGGCTGCCAATTCAGAAGAGATGCCAGTTCATGATGCTGACCCACGCCTAAAAGGCCCTGCACAACAAAGGTCCTGCATACATCAACAAACGCCTGACTTAAGACCAGACACCTCCAATCCGTCTCACTCTCCCTCGCAGACACACCACGGATCCGCTGCACCAACAGCCGAGGACGCTCATTCTCGCAAATGGCAGCCAAGGCTTGGAACAAGCTACCAATACATCTGAGGACCCTTACCGTAGCTCCAGCTATTCAGGAAGCAACTCATGACCTGGATGTTCGAATGACCATACCACAATGCAGCTGTGAACTTCTACACTGCCTCGAGACCCTCATGGGTGATTTGCCGTGCTTCATAAATGATTGATTTATTGATTGATCTAATTTATCAGCTAATTCTTCTAATTTATCATGTGGTTCATTGGCACACCTGGCTGCTTCCTTTATCAAATGTCTCATTTGATCAATATTGTATATTAGTAGTCTGTCAAATCTAAATTACCCTGAAGAATTACTCCAAATTGTTCTATGTATTGCAGGTATTGTCATTGTGACTGGAACTTATAACGGGGCACTTGACACAATTCCAGTAAGAGCTTGCACTGCTTCCATGTCTCCTCCTCCATCAACCCCAAGAGTATCTGGATCAGTTCTACCTGCTCATCTGTATACGGAGGTGGTCTCAAAACAATTAGCAATTCACTGAAACATTGGTCATCATCTGATTCTCCATCATCTTTCTTCCCTTTTGATGTGTCTGTTTTATCCTGTTCTGTTTCTGCAACTATAGCAGAAAATGCTTTAACCATTTCCATGTTTTCATTCTCCATGCCTTCTCTTCATTGTCTAATTTAGCTCCCAACCAGCCCCAAAAGATTTCTTATTAGACCTGTCTTCTCTCGCTCCTTCTGTGTCACCATCCAATCCCATTTATTAGGCACTTTGAACTGTGTAGTTCTAAGCAATGGACTCATATTATACATGGCCTATCCCAGATAATATAATTTCTCAAAATTAAAAGTACTCTCCATTGGAATTGGAAATTCTCATCATGTGCTGTAGATTTGTTAGATTTTGGAAACCAAACTCAGATATAATACCCAACCTCTTCCATCATTTCAAATGCTAGCATGCCTTCCTTCAGCACTTTCTGACCCGCTCTAAGCGTCTTCTTTCTTAGGTTTCAGTTTTGTAAGTACTCTTTCCATGTATACACTTAGTCAAGCTCAATTCAACCTAAAAAGTCAAAACAACACTAAAAACAAACAACCAATCGCATGACTATACCAACTAACAATCAATCGGAGCACAGCTAGTGATGACGTCCCAGTGTGGCTCCCTGGCTGAACAGCCAATCACAATGTGGCTTCTTCGTGAACAGGGAAACAACTACAGAACAACAATAAACCCTTAGAAATCCTTGTATGTTCACCCTAAAAAAGGAAAATAAATCAGTATTTTACAGGATAGAATACTCTTAACCCAAAAAACTCAAATTCAAGTAATCTAAGAAAACAGCACCAGAAAACAAGATTGAAATCTAAACTGTCTACAGAGTTCACGCTAGGCAAACCAGCAGAATTCTACCTCCCGTTTTAATGTAATATATCCTGTGCACTCAGGATAAGCATACAAACCCAAGACAATCTCCCAAACCTGAAAAAGGAAAATTTGTAGTACATATCGCTATCAATTTGTAAGCAGCGGCTCACTCTACACATCATAATCCAGACAAGATAACAATATCTTGAGCTCTTGGATAGTTAAACAAAATCACCAATTTAATTCTTTGGTAAACAAACAACATCAAATGGGTTCATAAATTCGAATAATATAACAAAACAGTGATCAACCCACACACATCATCACGTAAACAAACATCTGACCACAGAAACATAAACCCACCAGTTTTAACGCATAGACAAACTCATACATTCAAGATCTTCCTATTCATACATATGCCAGTTCATTCAGGACAGCACAATACACTTTGTCACCATGCAGGAGGATCAAGCACTGGAAAATTGACAAATCTCCAACATTCCTTTCTCCTTCGATTTGGGTATTAAATGCCAAATATTCTCCATAAATCTTTTGGGGAATCCTTGAAGAGGTGGTGCTCTAACGCTAACCATCCTCTGCTACCTGAACCCCAATAATTGATCAGCCCAAAGATTTTACCAAAATAATTCAGCACATGAATCTTTAGTTGATCTAGCTGTTAGAGACTACACTCCTCATCCTGAAATAACAATTCAGCAGAGTTAAACAGGGTTAAATAGAATATAATATTTGGACACATAAAAGAATGAGTTCTATATCATAATAAAGCAAAAAGGTTATTTTTTACAGAATAATAAAAATGCGGTAGAGAAAAAGAGAACACTTGAATCGCTATGAAGGCCCAAATTACAGAAATACAGAAAAAGCAAAGTCATAAAACCTTAGTCAGGTGTTCTCTAATCGAAAATTCTTAGATAAGAGTCAGACTCATGAAGAGAACAGACAGCATAACGGGTCACCTAACAAGGAAAATGGCAGAGTAATCCCACGAAAAACAGAATCCCAGCGGTTTTATAGGAAAATCACATTAGCTATTAATAGATTGTACAAATTCAGCATGGTATGATCATGGTTAGGGTGTCATTTGGTAAATCAGATACAACAACATAATAATTAAAAACTATGTAATTATTAAGCACTAACCCATTTTTAAGGTAAGAGAAATCTTCTGCTTGTTTCCTCAGCAGCTGCACTCCGGAGATATACAATACAAAAGAAACATTTCTTGAACAATGGCTCATAGAACTAAAACCATCACAGCTCCAGTGGATCTTCCAGCAGAAGTCCTTGAAAATGATACTTTGGGTACATCATGGAAGCCTCATTCACAATACACACTTTCTAACAAATATTGTACATCGCTATTGGATAGGCATCATTCACTCAATGCTCCGCGAAAAGAGGGAAGAGATGACTTTGCAGCAGGACCCTGATTGGGAGGGGAATGAGCAGGAGAAGTTTAACAGAAAATTCAAAACTGCATCCATTTTTATAATAATAGCATTCTAGATGAAGTGTGGCATGAATATTCATAGCATTATTTACTCTTCATATTGAACTAGGTAATTAATTTTAGGCACAACCTTATCAGTTTTTCGGTTACTACTCTATGCATCCTTAAAACTAAAACATTTCAAGAATAGTTTTCACTCAATATTTGCACATTTTGCATATTTCAAAAACTCTTTAATACCTATATGACTAGAACTATCACAGAATAGTTGACTTCTAAGATTAATTCAGCTACTCTCAATATGGTGTGGAAGTATTCAAGGGCAGTTATTCAAGGTGCAACTGTCACATTTACTTACCAGGTGTTAGAAATGGGGTCTCTAGTTGGCAGAGGTTTGCACCCTGTCCAAGTAGGGACCCTTATTCTAGTCAGGGAGAGAGTCACACAACTATGATAACTCCTGCTTACCCCCTTGATAGCTTGGCACGAGCAGTCAGGCTTATCTCAGAGGCATTGTGTAAAGCATTTGTACAAACACACACAGTAACACAGTGAAAACACTACAAATGGACATGACACCAGTTTAGAAAAATAGCCAATATTTATCTGAATAAAACAAGACCAAAACGATAACAATCCAAAGTACATAAAAAGAGATATCACTTTTAAAGGTACGAAACAATTAAATTAATAGAAATCTATGGATGCTTCACATCTATCACAAAGTACCTCGGATGTGTCAAAATCAAAAGACGAAAACAGGTGCAGGGGAGGTGAGGTGCTGGAAAAGCAAAGCGATGCGTTGGTTTCTTACTCCCAGGGGAGGTGATGCTTCGATTCCTTACTGCTAGGGGAGGTGATACGTCAGTTCCTTACTGTCAGGGGAGGTGATGCGTCGATATCCAGACATGCAGCCTCGGTTCCTTACTGCTGGGCCACCGTGATGAAGATCTTGGGGCACAGGGAGGGTGTCTCAAAAATCCAGATGCGCTGGGTCGATGCGGCGGTGGTGGAAAAGACTCTGCGTCGATTTCCCAGCTGCAAAGCAAGTGATGCGTTGATTTCTTCAGCTACACAGCAGGGCCTGCGTCAGAGTCTGAGTGGGTGCCACGGACTTTGGTGACACAGTGCTTTGGGACTCAGGCTGCAGTGATCTCTCAGCCTCACAGCAGGTGCTGCGTCAATTCTTCAGTGGCACAGCGGCAATGCATTGGTTTTTCAACCGCACAGCAGTGCTGTGTCGGAAAAACGAGTGCTGAGAGTCGATGCATGGATTTCCTTGGCCCAGAACTAGAATTGGCACCACTTGGCAGGACAGAACTCCCAGCAGAGGAGTTAGTCTTTGATGGCCCTAAGACTTCATAACAGGAGGCAAGCACACACAAGCCCTTGGAGAACCTTGGAAGCAGGATACAGAAAGCAAAGTCCAGTCCTTTCACTGCCCAGGACAGAAGCAGCAAGCAGCAGGCCAGCACAATAAAGCAACCAGCAGAGTGTCAGTCCCTCCTACGGCATCCAGCTGTTCATTCTGGCAGAGTTTCCTTTAGTCCAGAAGTGTTCTGAAGTTATGGTGTTACAGCTCCAGTATTTATACCATTTTCTGCCTTTGAAGTAGGAAAACCTCAAAGAAAAGTCTCTGTAGTGCACAAGACCCTGCCTTTCCCTGACCTGTCTCTAGGCACACTACAGGGGAGTGGAGACATCTTTGTATGAGAACAGGTACAGCCCTATTCATGTGTCAGTGACAACTCCTCTCACCACTCTAACTCAGGAAAACCCATTAGCCTGGTGATGGGCCATCAGGATATGCAGGGCACACCTCAGCTCCCATTGTGTGAGTGTCTAAAGTGAATGCACAAGCAGCCTAATTGTCAACCAAACCCAGATGTGGATTCCACATGCTGGCAGAGACACAGAATGGTAAAGCAATAAAATGCCTACTTCCTAAAAGTAGCATTTTCAAATACGCAATTTAAAAACCAACTTCGCTAAAAGATGTATTTTTAAATTGTGAGTTCAGAGACCCCAAACTCCAAATCTCTGTCTGTTCCCCATTGGAAGTTACACTTGTAAGATGTTACAAGGCATCTCCAATGATAACCTATGGGAGAGATAGTCCTTGCAATAGAGAAAAACATAATTAGCAGTATTTCACTATCAGGACATGTAAAACACACCAGTACATATCCTACCTTTCACATACACGGTGCCCTGTCCACGGGGCTACCGTGGGCCTATCTTAGGGGTGTCTTACATGTAGTAAAAGGGAAGGTTAGGTCCTGGAAAGTGGTTGCACTTGCCAGGTCTACATGGCATTTTATAACTGCCCACACAGACACTGCAGTGGCAGGTCTGAGGCATGTTTGCAGGGCTAATCCTATGAGGTAACACAATCAGTGCTGCAGGCCCTCTAGTAGCATTTGATTTACAGGCCCTGGGCACACCTGGTGCACTTTACTAGGGACTTACCAGTGAATCAAATATGCCAACCATGGATAAACCAATTACAAATACATTTTACACAGGGGGCACTTGCACTTTAGCACTGGTCAGCAGTGGTAAAGTGCCCAGAGTTCTAAAACCAGCAAAAAAAGAAATGCAGCATACAGCAAAAAGCAGGAGGTCAGAAGCAAAAAAGAGAGGAGAAACACATGCCAAAGCCGCCAGATCTAACACTAGGGATAAAAAAAAGTTAAGCAAGGCCATTTAAGAGAAATATCCCTTACTCTTGAATTAGAACATGTATGTGTTATACAAAATAATGTCTCAACTACAAGTCAAGAAAATGTATACAGCAAGCTTATCACTGTCAAGATGCTTCTTAAGAAACAGATTTGGGACAAAGCTACTTATGCTACTATGTTTCTAAAATAGTGTTAAATGTTTTGCTAATAATGAAAGCAAGGGAAGAATTATCACCATGTAACCAAGGTCCAAAAATCATAATTGGAAATGCTTATCACAAACCAAGATTTAGGAAACGTAATGCTAGCCTATTCAATGCTAAACCTTCAGATAAGGACTCTATCTGTTCAGATTTCTATAAAGCATGTTTAATATTCAGGCAGCCTTTCTAATATCGTTGGTCAACTCTTTTGATAAGATAATATTCCTTTCTTCCTCCTTTGTGGAAAGAAACTAATATTGGGTTTTTTCCAGAAAGGCAAAGATTCCAAATATTGTGGGTCATATTGTCCAATTTCTCTCATAAATTGGGATACAATGATTTATTTCAAAATACTTGCCATTAGACTGTCCCCCTGGATAGGAGACTGGGTTAATCCTATACAGCATGGCTTCATCCTGTTGCAAAATACTACTTCTCCACAAACTTGGTCTTTTCGATATCACAAAGGTTATAATCAATCCAACAAGGCTGATCTTGCTTGATGCCAAGAAGGCCTTTGTCAGGGTCTCCTGTCCCTTTTTATGGCATATTTTCCGGTTTTGGCCCATTATTTCTACTGAAGATTAAGGGTCATATGTACAATAGAAGTGACGGAGCGTGGGGTTAGCCTCCTTGGCTTAACGCCACGCTCCACCACTTCTGAAACGCAGGGTTGCACTGTATTTACAACAATATGGTGCAGCCCTGCGTTTCCCCCTGCGCTGGCGCTAAATTTAGGTGTCCCTTCCTGCACATAAACAATCTTTAAATGGTGTTTTGTAACTTCTATATGTGCTGCTTAATGCAGCATACATGGAAGTTGCAAAAAGTCATTTTTTATAATGATTGTTTATGTGCAGGAGGGGACACCTTCCTGCACATAAACAATTAATGACGTTTTGCTGTTTCCGTGTGTGCTGTACAATGCAGCACACATGGAAACAGCAAAAACAAGGAGAAATGAAACATTTCTCCTTGTTGCGCCAATGTAAGATCAGGTTTTCCCTGGTCTTAATATTGGTGCTGCCCCATATTTACTCCACCCTTGTAAATATGGGGCAGCATCAAAATCAAAGGGTGTTGTGGTGGAACGCCCACCACAACACCCATTGACCTCCCCTTTCACACTACGTATAGCGTGAAAGGGTGCCTTATTCACAAGGCAGCGTTAAGCCATGTTAAGTGGCTTAATGTTGCCTTTTAAATAATACGAAGCCCCTATCTCCACCACGACGTTGTGAAGAGTGACGTTGTGGTGGCGATAGGGGCTTGTAAATATGCCCCTAAATCTTCCTATGAGATACTGGCCTGTGTGATTTGCATACGACTTACATCAATCAAATTCTTTATTCACATTGAGCACGTCAGGGATGTTTCCTGTCTACGCACTTATTTGCCTTATATGTTCAACCTTATCTGAAACAATATTGCAATCCTTACCAATGACCCATCTATCCCTCTGAAGGCCTTCTAATATGAGGTGAGATGTTTTGTAGAAGAGCGAGGCTAACATTTAAACAAAAACAAAATCCAAATTTTGTATAACCGAAAGTCTCCCAGTCCAGACCCTCTCTGCATCTCCATTGCTACCTTCTTGGGACTTACATTGTCTATCCAAATGGAGAAAATGTTTAAACTAAACTTTGAAGCTTTATATGTGTTGACTATTGCATCTTTGCAAAAATGGAACAAGCGTCCTCTAGGAATTATTGGAAGATGCAATGTCATCAAAATGCCTATACTCCCTGCATTGTTATTTTTGTTCCAATAACTGCTGCTGCTAGTGGATTCAACTTTCATTAACCTCTAATTTGGTGTCGGGTGACAGGAGCTTCAGTGTGATAAGATAAGAGGCACACATGTATGTCAAACTCCAGACTTAGGCCAGGGTTCCCGATTTTGTTCAATATATGTTTTTCGTGGCCAGTTCCTTGTGTTTTCTCTAGCAAGTGATAAGAGTTATTGGCCAAATCTGCAATAGCAGCAGTGATGTTTTCCTCATGCAGACATGGTGAGTACAACAGTAACAGGACACACACCATTCAACAGTGTAGCAGAGCAGCAGTAGCAGGCCCTGTTCTGGTGGGTGGCCAGGTATGGCAGGCCTACCCAAACATGACCTTTGGCCCTCATAAGTCAACTGAAGAGGCCATGGAGAATGCAACTGTGAAATGCTTCCTCCATGTGATGTTTTTGTTTACATTAATTATGATGGCAATCAAAGGGAGGCAGCGAGAGGTACGTAGTGGACCTAGCCTCCTGTATGATATAGAACAATCAAGAGAAATCCACTAGAGAGTACAAACTGATAACATCCCAGATATAACGTTATTCCCTGAGGGGAAGGATTTCCTTTTTCTTTAAATAACCCTCACCCACCAAAAGGCCCCTTGGTGGCATGCTTCATCATCGGGCTCTTCCCGCTGCGGTACAGGGCGTGCTGCGACCAACGGAGACGTGGGAGCACTTTTTGGAAGGTGTGGGGTATATTAATAAAAATAGGAGTGGAAGGGTCAGTGAGATTTGTGAAAAAAATTCTAAAAAATACCTGACCACTAGGATCCAAAATTTTATTCAAACCTGTGGTTGGTATTGTTAAAAAAGGGGGTGTTCGGAGGTGCACAATATAATGTATGTGTTTGCTCCAGGTCTACATGTTTCAAGCCTCCCCTGCGGCTTTTCGTCAGGACCAACTGTAATGATCCCTTGTTACCACTCCTGAATTATGACCGATATAATTACAGTGTCTATTTAAGGTTTTTACATGTGTTCATACAATACCCAGTTGGTATGTTGACTTAGTACTACCTATTTGGTAAGTTGTCTTAATTTAATCTGGAATGAAAAAAGCATACAAAACATGGGTTAACTTACCAGCACGTTAAGCATTTATGAACCGTAACACCATCTGGTGAAGGAAACGTGATATACTTTTCTACTGTTTGTGACATTGTCAAAAGTGCACTTATCATAGGTGAAAAAATCGACAAACAAGACAGTACATGACATAAAACAGAAAGCACACACTGTATGATGACGTCATGTCTAGGTGCTTAATTTCCTGACTTCGTGCAGATATCTACTCGTTGTATTAGTGCAAGTACTTAGCTGGAGTGTCGTACTTTTAATGATTCTAACATTGCCCCATGAGCTGTGCACGGTAGGGGAGGGACGCTTCTAGTCACACTCTGGGGAGAAAAGATCGATATTTGTAAACCAGGTCAGGTTCATAATAACGGGCCAAAAGGGGTTTTGCCAGTTTCCAGGGGAGCGGCTATGCCGTACTTACTGCATCAAAGCTACTCCCTTGCTCAGCATTTGCTGCCTACCCGTGGCTCCGTGGGTGAAGATGTGTGGCTGGACTGTCCATTTTTAAAGACCGGTCTGCTCGTGTTCAATTGCCTCGTGTTGCTAAAGCATAGAATGCTAACCTTCAAAAATGGCCGCCGCCATACGGCCTCTTCTGATGTCTCTTGGGAGTGATATTCTTTCCCCGGATCGTGTTACAACATGCTGCTGGTAGTTAACAAATTTGTACCAGCGTTATGTGTTTAAATTTTCCCCGTTAGTTTTATGTCAGCATTTGTTTTTCAATCGTCAATTCTATTGCAAAGGTGGTAGGTTCCGACCTTCGCCCTAATTACTATTACGTGGTTCGCAATGTATTAACCCACGTTAGTATTGCATGATATGCTAACATTGTATAAAATGGCCGCCGCTAATGGCTAAATCTGATGCCTCTTGGGACAGGTGGTGTTTTAATCGAACCTTATCAGGAAAGTGGGATATAGGTTCTGAATCTGTTTGTCTGGCTATCCTTTGGTTGAAGGATAAGGTCCCCCTTACGGTAGATGCTTACCGTAGATTCTAGATGTACTCATGGTCATTTTGGAATATGGGGGGAAAAAGACAAAGACGGGGGGGACACGGTCTGGCAGACTGCTATCCATGGGCACTGATTCATAATGAGTGTTACTGGCTAGTAGTATCCAGACCATGTTGTGCATAATGATTTATACGTTAGGTTTGTGCATGGGCATTATATATGATATGTGCCTGGATTGGTCATGGTGGGTTATTTTGAGTCGTGTCTCTTTGTTCACGTGAGGCACCTTCAATTGGTTATGGTGGATGTTAAATACTTGATTATGTAATCACCATACACAACCTTGTTTTTACATGCAGCCGCCACCCTCTCAATGTTAAACGTGTGCATCTGATAAGGTGTAGTCGTGACTTTCTCTCAGCTGTAGGACAGAGCAGTGGTCAAGCCCAGTAGTGTGATTTATGTCTTCATGAAACTGTTTGTTTTCTACCCATTGGGAGTCTAGAATTTATTATTATTCAGAGTCTCATGTAAACTGGCTCCAAGGGATTCCATCATTTAATCCATTTACATGTGTTTTTAAACGGAAGACCCACCGATGTTCCTTCTCAAAAAGATGTGATTCACATGTAATGTGTTCGATCACCGCCCACTGCAGGTCATGTATTGTATGTTTCATATCAATGAAGTGTGCAGACATTTTTGTTGTTGCCCTCTCGCAGCGCAAATTACTGCGGTGTTCGCCGATGCGTGTCTTAACCATCCTCGTTGTCATGCCAATATAGTGTAACTGGCAGGGGCAAGTGATCATGTATATCACATTTTTGGTGTTACAATTGGTGAAGCGTCTTTGTTCCCACTCTGTGTTATCATTAAACTTAATCTTTTTGGTTTTGGTGGTGAGGTTGCAGACACTACATGTCCCACATGGATAATGACCTGTCAGGGGGGTGAGGAAAGTCTGTTGTATCTCCTCGTTGCCAGTCTTACGCGGTCTGGTATGTACCAGTAGGTCTTTGAGGTTTTTTCCTCTTTTATGAGAGAACATGGGTTGTGGGAAAGCCAGATCCCCACAATTCAACAAGCGCCAATGTTTCTTGATTATTTTGTTAACCTGATTGCTAGCAGTGTTGTATGTAGTGATACAAATGAGTCTGTCTTCTTTCGGTTTTGGCGGTCTTATCTCTAGTAGGGCTTCCCTGTTGTTGTTCCGAGCACGTTTTAAGGCTTTTTCAACCACTTGTGTGGGAAAGTTCCTCTTCACAAGTTTCTGTTGAAAGTCTGTTGCTTGATCCTTAAAGTCCTTGATATCCGAACAGTTCCTCCTTAGTCGTAGGAACTGGCCAAACGGTAGGTTGTTCCTCAAATGTCTCGGATGGAAACTATCATATACAAGGAGGCAATTTTTTGCTGTTGGCTTGATATGAGTAGTTGTTTTCAGAGTGCCATCCTGGCATAGGATGTTGAGATCCAGAAACACCAGTTCTTGCTTGGATATTGTACTGGTAAATTTTAGGAAATCATTTTGGTTATTCAGCCGTGTGAGGAATTTCCGCGCTGTTTCTTCGTTCCCTTTCCATATTACCAGAATGTCATCTATATATCTTTTCCATAGACTTATATGAGATAGGAAGGGATTGTTATTGTCATTCAGGATCTTGCGTTTTTCTAAATGATAAACGTATAGTCCTGCTACGCTTGGGGCAAATGTACTGCCCATGCTGGTCCCGTGCTTCTGGAGATAAAGAGTTTCTTCAAATTGAAAGAAGTATTTGGTGAGTGCGAGTCTACAGCACTCCATCACAACATTGCGCGGTGTCTGGTACTCCCAGTCGATTTCGAATAGAACTTCCTCAATGATATTTAGTGTTTCCTCATGTGGCAAGCTGGTATATAGGCTCTCCATGTCAAGACTCATCAATAATTCTGTATTTGGATCAAAACGCTGATTTTGCAGAATACGGAGGACATCTTTAGTGTCTCATAGGTAAGTCTCAGTTTTTTGGACCAGTGGTCTTAAGAAGGCATCAGCGAATTTCGATAGTGGCTCCAAAATAGACGCAATCCCTGATACTATGGGACGTCCTGGTGGGTCTGAGATGCTCTTATGAATTTTTGGTATGATGTAGAAGTATGGTGTGATGGGGTACTGTTTCATCCAAAAATCCCCTTCTTTCTTTGATATCCAATCGTGGGTCAATGCCTCTTCTACCATACTACCAATCTGTACCCTCAGAGTTTCTGTGGGGTCTATTGTCAGTTCTTCATAATTTCTTGGGTCTCGTAGGAGTCTCATACATTCGATGTGGTATGCCGCTGCTGTTTGTATCACTATGGCCCCTCCCTTGTCCACTGGCTTTATGACCAGATCCTTGTTGTTTCCCAGTTCCTTCATCGCTTGTTTTTGTTCTCTGGTAGTATTATGAAATATCTTTGTTTCATCCGGTTTTAGACACCAGAGTGTGACTAGAAGCGTCCCTCCCCTACCGTGCACAGCTCATGGGGCAATGTTAGAATCATTAAAAGTACAATACTCCAGCTAAGTACTTGCACTAATACAACGAGTAGATATCTGCACGAAGTCAGGAAATTAAGCACCTAGACATGACGTCATCATACAATGTGTGCTTTCTGTTTTATGTCATGTACTGTCTTGTTTGTCGATTTTTTCACCTATGATAAGTGCACTTTTGACAATGTCACAAACAGTAGAAAAGTATATCACGTTTCCTTCACCAGATGGTGTTACGGTTCACAAATGCTTAACGTGCTGGTAAGTTAACCCATGTTTTGTATGCTTTTTTCATTCCAGATTAAATTAAGACAACTTACCAAATAGGTAGTACTAAGTCAACAAACCAACTGGGTATTGTATGAACACATGTAAAAACCTTGAATAGACACTGTAATTATATCGGTCACAATTCAGGAGTGGTAACAAGGGATCATTACAGTTGGTCCTGACGAAAAGCCGCAGGGGAGGCTTGAAACATGTAGACCTGGAGCAAACACATACATTATATTGTGCACCTCCGAACACCCCCTTTTTTAACAATACCAACCTCAGGTTTGAATAAAATTTTGGATCCTAGTGGTCAGGTATTTTTTAGAATTATTTTCACAAATCTCACTGACCCTTCCACTCCTATTTTTATTAATATACCAGACACCTTCCGAAAGTGCTCCCATGTCTCCGTCGGTCGCAGCACGCCCCGTCCCACAGCGGGGCAGGAAGAACCCGATGATGAAGCATGCCACCAAGGGGCCTTTTGGTGGGTGAGGGTTATTTAAAGAAAAAGGAAATCCTTCCCCTCAGGGAATAATGTTATATCTGGGATGTTATCAGTTTGTACTCTCTAGTGGATTTCTCTTGATTGTTCTACACTAATTATGAGTCAGGGGACTTCTAGAACATATTTTAAAGTGCATTGTTTTTATAAATACTGTTTTAAGTACGCACTGATAAGGAAAAAAATACTGGCTTTAGGTGATTTTCTCTGTTTTTGTACTGGCCGAGACTTTCAAATACTGGCCATGCTGGAGAAAAATGCCCAGGAGGCAGTCCTAACTCATGTCTGAGGTAAGCTGCAGTTGGGCAGTGTGCATTGGGGCAGTGGGGACAGGGTAATATCTCCCAATGATGTAGCAGGTGCAGTGGCACATGGACCCAGGACTGTGAGCGTCCCTTAGCCCCTCAAATATTTTCTTTTGGGGGTTCTGAAAATGTTTATGTATTTTAGTCTGTGTATGATGTACGCAGTAATATACTGTAAGATGTGACATATATTATACAATTCAAATAGTGGCAGGGTATGCCTCATTGGACGAGCAGCCACAAGGGAATCATAAATGTGTGACCATTATCTAAGATTAAATGTGGAATTAATTGTTAATTTATAGTGCAGTAGTGGGTTGTTGGGTTTGCTAGGGATAGGGTGGGAAAGCTAATTAAGTTATTATTAATTAGTTAATCATTTTTAAGTAGCTATGTGATTGATATTGATTTTATACATTATGTAATATTTATCTATTATACTTATATTTTAGGTGCAGGTTGCTACGTTTGTAGGCGTATAGTGGGAAGTTAATTAGGTAATAATTAACAGTTAATTAATGACTTATTATTAATTATTGAATTGATTATTGATTATGTACATTATGCAATACTGATTTATTTTAGCTATATTTTAGTTGTGGGTTGCTAGGTTTGTAGGAGTATAGGGTGGGAAGTTAATTAATTAATAATTAAATATTAATAATTAATAATGTATAACCAAATATGTAATTGATTAGTAATTATGTAAATTGTGTTATACTTATTTATTATCATTATATTTTAGGTGTGGGCTACTAGGTTTGTCGGCGTATAGCGTGGAAAGTTAATTAAGTAATAATTAAATAACCATTACTTTTTAATTGAAAATTAATTATTACATTGTTTATGAATTTAGAAAATTGGATCATTGTGGTTTATTTTTTTATTTTTATATTTATTTTATGTTCAGTGATAATGTTTATATTTAGAGTTTTATACTTTTTGTAAATCAATAGTGTGAGGATCTGGCTGTACTATATGGTATGGCTGTGGGGCCTTATCGTGCAGTACACTCACAGATACCATCTTGGGTCCAGTCAGTATCATTTACATAACCTTAGCTCATCCCTGGGTAGGAGTGGCTACGAGCAGTAAGGCTTGGCAAAGGAACTTAGTGTGCAGCATTTAAGAGCACCAAACAATAAATTAAGAAAAACACACACCAATAAGAAGACACAACAATTTATAAAAATAGAGCATATTTTAATGCATATTTAGAAACCTAGATCACCAAAATCCACCGGAGGATTCCTGAGATAGAGATTTTAGATTTTTTTTTAACACTTTTAAATGCAGCTGCAAGCAAGCATTGGTCAACAAAAAGTTTGTAAACTTTTCGAAAGTTTGAAAAGTTAGTGCTGGTACTACCGCCCGAGTTGGGTGACCAAATCCAACAGGGGTGATGTCTAGGGGGCCAACATGGATTCTTTGAACAGTTACCTGGCCACCAAAGTGTTTTTAGAGAAATGTCCAAACTCTACAGCATAACCACCATAGAATTCAATGGAGCGGTCCCAATGCTGAGGGATGAAGGCAAAGACTCTCAAAAGGAAGCTCTGGTCATGGTGGAGTGACGGGGATGTCTCGGTGGTGGTTCCTCAGACCACGGGTGTTGTGGGGCGACTTTGGCCATGGAGATCAGGATCCCTCAAAGTCCTCTACGTTACAGTAGTCGGCACTGGTCTCACAGTACCGTGGTTGGATTCAGACTCTTTAGAGGAGGCTGGTGTCCCTTGGGTGTGACGAATCCGAACTTCGACAGCACTACTGGTTCTGGCAGGCTTGTGTACAGGTTTCGGCTAGTTTGCATTGTCACTTTGTGGTGCCCGGCGACTGACAGTGGCAAAATGTCTGTGGTGGCTACCAACCTGTCCGTATGGGCTCTTTCAGCCCTTAGGGGAGGATATGGAGCAGTGGCCTGAGCAACCAACTCGAGAGCAGGGAATCGAGGTTCGAGTCTCTGCATTTACTCAACATCCTGTGATTCTAGGCAAATCACTCAATCTCACTGTGCAATGGACAGTGCCTACATACCCTCATGGGTGGTTAGCCACGCTGTACAAATCGGAGAATTTCTTTATTTATTATCCTGGAGCTGGTTCCAGGAGATCAGCAGTCTGATCCTTGGAGTCACTGCTGTTGGTGAAGGCAGGAAATCAACTTTTCCCAGTGTCAGGAGCTGCAGGCACAGGCCCAATCTCGCTAGCCCAAAAGTGCAGCAGCTGAAGTCTTCACAATGGTGCAGCCTCCCTTTGTGCAAACAAAAGGCAGCAGGGCAGTCCTTCTTAAATCTAAAAAAAAATCGAAATCCGCATTTGTAAAGCGTGAACTACTCACCCTTACGGGTCTCAAGGCGCTGGGGGCCGTCGTGGAAATTAAGTGAGCTATTGCCCAGAGTCACATGGTGCTGAGCTGAGCTGCCGCAGCCGGGGATCGAACCGTGAGCCCTGTGCTCTGAAGTCAGCTGCCCTGGCCGCTGCACCACACCTCTCCACTTCTTTGTTCCTCTCTTCTTCTCCAAGCGAGAACTGAGGGCCAAGGTGCCAGTGATGCCCCACTTATCCCAGGAAAGTGCCTTGGAGGGACCACACGGTCACTAGGCAATGGGTCCCCTCCTCTCTATTGATGAAGATCCTATGATGTGTGGCATCTGGCTATCCCAGAGTGCCCCTTTCTTGCCCCCTTCAAGATTGTACAACCCTTCCTTGGTCGTCGGGAGCAGGGTCGCCCACCCTATATGTCTGGCTACCATTGGGCTACACGCCCACTGGAAAACCGGTTTGGCACTGGTTTCACTCTCCTTGGCTCTGTCTTCAAAGTGTCTGCAGGAACAAAAGGCATCCTGCTCAGGGATGTGGTCACAGTGGCCCCACAAAAATGTCTTCACCTTTGAAGCCTGCCTTTTGGGCTAACACCCTGAGTGGCCATTCTGGGAGAGGAGGTAACACCTCACTCTGCGACAGCTGCCTTTGTTCCCAGCCATGGGAGTTGTTCACACGTCTCCCCAGGCAGTCAGAAACCCATCTGTGTCTCAGTGCCTTTGTGAGGTCACTGCACTGGCTGGAGTGCGGAGTGGCACATTTCTAAAAGTTGCTTAACTTTAATAGCGACTTTGAATCTGGCCTGGGCATCAGATCAGATTTAATGTGACAATTAACTTGCTATCTTACTCGACTTAGTTAGGTAGACCAATTCAGGAAAATAATTAGACTGGGGTGCCAGCCGGTAACCCTGTGTTGGTCAATGGGCCTCCTAACCTTTCCACAGCAAAACGACAATTTGGAAGTGTTGTTGTGAAGACATTTAGAAAATCATGTCTTAGTAATATATAGCTTCCAGCCATAGGGCTCACTAGGCCTTCATTAGAGCAGACGTACATATGTTACTTAAGGGAAGTGGTGGATTTGTCATTGGGTGTAATGGCAAAGACGAACTGGCAGTGTCACACACTGCCCTGTCAGTCTGCAGTGGCAGACTGGGGTCCATTTTGTCTCTGTTACATGCAGCGTGGCACAAACAGTGCTGCAGCCCTGGATGAACACTCTTATACTAAGGACTTATAAGTGAGCCAGGGCTTGCCAATTTGGTGAATTCAATTCGACATAACTTGACATAGGGTTAGAACACTGGCACTGAGGTCTGGCTAGCAGGCCTCAGTGCACTCTCAGAGTCAGAAAACCAACAGCATCAATCCCAAAAATGTGGGGGTGAACATGCAAAAAGATGCATTTCCTTACAAATATGGTTATTCAAATATGTAATGTGTTTGAAGTGAAACAGTTTATCTACAGTACCTTAGACTGAAGTGATAAGAGCAAACTTAACAATCCTGAAGTGCAACCCTTTCCCTAATGTTGCACAGACTGGAGTGGGAGAAGTAAATTTTACCCCACCGAACTCCAGCGCTTTCCCTACTGTTGCACAGAGTGGAGTGGGAATAGTAAATTTAACCCCTCCGAAGGCCAACTCGTTCCCTACTGTTGCACAGACTGGAGTGGGAATTATAAATAATTTAAACCCTCTGAAGTCCAATGGTTTCCCTACTGTTGCACAGACTAGAGTGGGGATAGTAAATGTTACCCTTCCGAAGGCCAACATTTTCCCTACTGTTGCACAGACTGAAGAGGGAATAGTAAATTTAACCCCTCCGAAGTTCAACACTTTCCTACTGTTGAACAGACTGTAGTTGGAATAGTAAGTTTAACCACTCCAAAGTCCAACACTTTCCCTACTGTTGCACTGACTGGAGTGGGAATAGTAAATCTTACGGCACCGAAGGTCAACGCTTTCCCTACTGTTGCAGAGACTGGAGTAGGAAGGGTAAATTGTATTCCTCCGAATCCCAATGGTTTTCCTACTGTTGCACAGACTGGAGTGGGAATAGCAAATTTAACCTCTCCGAAGTTCTACGCTTTCCCTATTGCTCCACAGACTGGAGGGAGAATAGTAAATTTAACCCTTCCGAAGTCCAATGCTTTCCCTACTGTTGCACAGAGTGGAGTGGGAATAGTAGATCAGACCCCTCTGAAGTCCAATGCTTTTCCTACCGTTGCACAGACTGGAGTGGAAATAGCAAATATAACCCCTCCAAAGTCCAACGCGTTCCCTACTGTTGCACAGACTGGAGTGGGAATACAAAATTTAACCCCTCCAAAACCCGACGCTTCCCCTACTGTTGCATTGTTTGGAGTGGTGTTAATATATTTTTAACCTCTCCGAAGTCCTACAATTTCTCTACTGTTGCATAAACTGGAGTGGGAATAGTATACATTTTTTGTAAATGGGTTTTTTATTTTATTTGTTTGGTATTTTATTTAATGTTTTGGAATTGAATTGTTAATATTTTTTCAGTTTCTTGTAAAATATATATACAATAAATAAATAATATGCTTTCGTAAATTTACAGAATTAAACAAAAAAACTATCATGTAAAGTATATATATTTGTAATAATTGTGTTACATCATCTACATCTGTACATGTATATAAATATACACATATATGTATGTTTGTTTATATATGTTTACATTTATATATAGTATTAAATATGGTATATATTAAAATATTTAAGATTTACTATTTAAAACTATATATATTAAAAACAATGAATATATTTTTTAATGATGTTTGTGTGAAAAAAATATCTTTTTTGTTATTTTGATATACCATTATAAGGATAGGAAATTTATATTTTTGTAAACGATATTTTTGACACAATATTTCTTTTACACGATATTGTTGACTCCGATATTATGTCAGTAATACACCTTGTAAAGATACCATCAGACCATTCATGGCTGTATCTGACATTTAACCTACGGAGATCTACACTACCTATCTCTATGTAGAGCCCATGGGCCTCATTTACAAAAAAATGATGCAGCGTAGCAGCGCAAGATATGTTGCTGTGCCGAGCTGCGTCATTTTAAAAGCACAGAGTTGCGTCGTATTAACAACAATACAATCATCCCTGGGATTTCTTCTGCACTGCCGCACATTTGGCTGCCATGCACCAGCACAGGCACCCTTGCGTCACGTTGCAAGGGTGCCTGCGTTGTGGGGATGATTATTTTTTGTGCAGGAAGGGATACCTTCCTGCACAAAAACAATCATTGATGGCATTTTCTTCTTTCTCACACATAGAAAGAGGAAAAACGAAGAGAAATAAAACCATTTCTCTTTGTTGCGCTACTCCTACAGCTCCCCTTGGGAGGCGTAGGATTCTGACAAATTCTCAGATTTACAGAACTTTGTAAATCTGGGAATGTGTCAGGTTCCATGGATGTTGCTTGGGAACACCCACAGCAACACCCATAAAACGCCCATTTCACGCAGCGTAATGTGTGAAAGAGGCCCATATTTACAATGACATGAAAAGTCATGCAGGGTGACTTTAGATGTCCTTGTAAAGCTGGGCAGGCACACGGCGCCGCCGTTGCATCAAAAGAAGGGAATGCACTAGCTGCGTAATGGCCTTGTAAATGAGGCCCCAAGAGTGGAGACTTTTCCAAACATGGAGTATGAGATATTTTGGAGGCAGAAACAATTTAAATACTTTCTGATTAATCAGAGCATCTCTTCAACTAGAGCAATTAATGTGAAACAGTGAAAGTGGCAGTAAGTAGAATGTGCATAAGGTTTTCCGATGTAAATACTCAACAAGGTGCACCTCACAAGGGATATTCATATCCTTAAGAAGAAGGTCACTCATATGGAAGGTGAGATGGGATGCTCCTCTGTGGTGAACCTGTTCTTTCATGAACATAAACAGTGCTTAATTTGTAAAAGAATGAGTGCCGGGGTCCCAAAGGTCTGCTTAGAAGCCCGTGGCTGGTGCTTTTAAATGTTGGCGCCCTGAATACCAAGGCTCTGTAGTCTTCAATGCCCCCATGCCTCTTAAATCCATCAGACACTCAGTGCCCCTTTATCTCACTCTTACGGGTTCCTGCTTTCTCCCTTTGTGGCAGTTTTGCTGTCTTTCTGTTCCTCCGTCTTTCCACTTGTGTTTTTTTCACTCTCTTGATCTCGCAAAAGTCTGATGAGGAAAAATAATTGCCGGTCCTTAAAAATTAGTGCCGGTGGGCCCCACCAGCGACTATTGGCTCAAAGTAAATACTGTACATAAATGAATACTGGGAGACCTGTACAATAAGCATAATAAATACTCGTACATGTTGTACTGGTAGAGGTTGCCCAAGGAGTAAGACAAGTCTGGTAGAATGCTGGCCTGGTTGCTCCATAGGGAGTCCACAAGGGAGGCTATACTATGAACAGTGAATGGGGTGGGCAGCAATCTGATTATATAAGAGGGTATTGATGACGTGCTTTGCTGCTACCCTCTTGATTTGAGCTCAGAGCCACTGGATGTGGATGCCCAGACAATAAGGGAATATCTGCCTTGTCAATGTAACCTCAGATGTGAGACAAACTAGAGTGACTGTTAAATATGGAAGTCCAAGTGGAAGCATGAAGATATGCACACACAGCATGAAGACCCCAGGGCTATATTGCTTGGATGCTTAATTTTATAGGAGCGTGCCTGGCATACTTCTGGCTAGACTACAGGAAGTATGGGCTGGGGGTTTGGAGCTAGGTTGACAGCCAAACATGATGCAGGTAGCTATAATACCAAAGATTCCGACCTGGTTGCTACAAATCTCACAGGCCTCTGTCCACGTTCAATACTGATGTAAAAGTAATTAGCAAAGTAATTGCTATGAGGCCACTGAGGGTCATCACGAGACTAGCATACTAAGACCAGTCTGGCATCATGCTTCATAGACGAACATTGACTACGCTAGTTAACCTGAGTAGACTAGCTCACTTCAGACTTTATCTAGAGATGGGCAAGGGAGTCTACGTGGTGGCCTCCCTTGATATTGGAAAGGCATGGGATACAGTTGGGCGGAATTATTTGTATGAAGAGCTTGCTTGATATTGCTTTGGCCCCTGCTTGCTGATTGAATCCGACTTTTATACTCTAATGAGAACCAGAGTGAAAACAAATGGTATTATCAGGAGCGTAGCTTCGGGGGGGTGTTTGGGTGTTACAACACCCCTAATAAATGCATTTACTGATAAACGGTTGGGTACAGGTGGTTTCAGTCGGGCATTGTGAGATCCAAGTCGGATTTCACCAGTAATTTTACATACACACAGGAAAAAACACATATACTCTCTCCCTCTCTATTTTGAAAAATTCTGGTTATTTTACAAAATATTGTGTTTTCTCACTTAGTACTTCTACTAATTTGCATTCCTCTCCCTTTCTATTGCCCCTTAGGACCCTCTTATGTGCCCTGCTTGTCATATAAAGTATTTAAACATTATATGCCAGCGTGATTGTCGAAAAATCTGAAGCTCGCATCCCCCCAATCTTACTGACAAAGCAACACACCAGGGTATTATATTGGAGGGTCGGCAGTTAGGACATTTTTTTTTGCAGATTTATATAGCGCGAACTCGACCCGAAGGTATTGGAGCACTTTACATGAGCACCGGTTACGTTACACAAGGACACATTCATTTTGTTTTTTTGTAGGCACGGGGAGATTAAGTGATTTGCCCAGAATCACAGGATGTGGACGCGACCCGAGGCTCGAACCTTGGTTTCCAGCACCAAAGTCGGCAGCTCTAGCCGTCAGACCACATCCTCTCCCCAAGGTGTGGATTTGTGGCCCCTCTTTATTTGCACTAGCTATAAAGCTTTTGATTGACTAGGGTATGCAACTGAGGACAATACCCATGGGGTGTCACTATATGCTGACCATACATTTGTTTCCCTAAGGTATCCTGGAAGGTCTGTCACAAGGGTTTTCCAATTATTGGAGACATTTGGGGTGACCTTTAGTTTAAAAAACATTTTTCCTGACTATAAACATCCATTCCAGTGGACAGATCCATGCTGCGCACTGTATGCTATGAAGGCACTTTGCTGAGTTTTTTTTTTTTTTTTTTGATGGACCTGGGTTTCCTTACCTAATATCACAAATGCCACTGGTCGGAGTCAGGCAGGGCCGGACTGGTCGTAGCGGGCACCGGGCATTTTCCCGGTGGGCAGGAAGGGTGGGGATCGGTTTTGGAGAGGTGGGGGCCGGTTTTAAGCTGTATTGCTAGGGCTCGTTTGTGTTCCTAATCCGGCCCTGGAATCAGGCGCATTAAGAGAGGTTTAAGAGAATGCGGTTTTCCATTGACACTGAAGTCTCGACCTTCCAAGATTTGCAAATTCAAGAAGTGGCGCATGAGGGGTGGCTGTCATACGATGAGCGATCTCTGCAAATATGAAGTGTTCATGACATTTGATTATGTGAGAGGCTGGTTTGGGATTCACCTTGGCTAGTTCTTGGTAAATCCTTTATTGGTATAAGCCAACAAGCTCGTGTGGGAGGAGTTCCCTGGTAGGCCACCCAAAATGTAACACTCCTGAGGAACTTCATTTTCTGATTCATGGTGCAAGGCTGTAGTAACACTCTATAAGGCACTTTGTGCATATCAGCCTGTAATGAGGCTCCTGGTCAGGGCATAGTGGGAGAGAGATGCAGGGGAGCAGATACCGAACAGTGAGCAGTACTCATCACTTCAATAGAACAGGAGAGTAATGTGCAATGCTAGACTCCACCTCACCCAATTCATGTTAAAACATAGAGAGGAGTTCACCCCAGCACCCCTAAACAAGATATACATGACCTGCGAAGATGGTTGCTCTAGATGTGGATCCAGGAGAGTAGATTTTTTACATACTCATAGTGTCACATATTGAGGTACGGTAGTGCTATATGTGAGAGGTGATAGGAAAGATGGTCAAACTCCTGATTAACCACTGCATACCCAGACCAGCAATATGCAAATCAGTCTTGGTCCTGCCCAGAAGGAACAGGTCATTCCTAACTGCCAATCAAGGCCCCCAGGACTGCAAAATAGACCAAATAAAAAGTAAAGATTCAATATAGATTAGCCCCTTCTTTGGCGTTATTCTTAGCAAAAAGACTTATATTTCATTGATTACAGCCATGGGTGTAGGAACAAGGGAGGGCGATGGGGATTCACCATCCCCGTCCCCAGATGTTTGAGTGGGGGATATAAACTTGACATGATTGAGTGGATAGTTAGATTTGTTACGTTTGTTTCTTTGGCATCATCTGTTTAAACAAACAAAACACAAACAGGGCCTATGCACAGCCATTTTGAGGCCACACCTTATACAGAAGTACCTCAGGGTAGGCAGACTAGTGGCAGTGACGTCTGTGTGTTTCTAGCTACTAAATTGAGAGGAGAGGAGTATTAGCTTATTCACTTTGCCAGGGGTTGCATTACAGGGAGTAGAGTAGAGCTCCCACATCCAGTATCAAGTTAATATTTACTATTTAAGTCGTAGTGAGAGCAAGGCAGCACTGTACGTTTTCACTTTTTCAGTTTTTAGCTACAATTTAGTTGAATTGTTTTATCCATCTTTTGCCAGAGTTCTATTAACTATTTTATTGTCATTGACTAAACTGTAGAAGTATATGGAACAGGCTATAAAATCAACATAACGTTCACTAAAAAAATCATACTTTGCTTCGGCAGTAGTAAGTAAAGTACACCAGGGTCCAGGCGTGTAAACAAAGTGCATTTGAAAAACTCCCTATGTTGGTACATCTCTGTTTGCACCTTATAAATAAACTCATATTAACAATTTACTCAATAGAAAGAGCACTTGGCAAACAAATACATGAACCACAGATGTCAGGTTATTATTTTCCGCTTTGTAAAAAGTTTGAGCATGTGCCATTTTTTTAAACAAATATTAACAAAGAAGATTCACTCCTTGTAGTTAGTTACATGCCTGAGTGGTGTCCAAAAGTCCAATGCGAGCATTTCAGTTAGTCCTGGCTTTGCAACCAACAGTACTTAGCTGCATATGTTAGAAAACATAAACTTCAAGCTCCAGAATGCAAATTATCATTGGCTAAAAAAACTTGCTGACGGAGCCACGCAGTGAATGGGACCTCCTCAAGCCCACACGACCACTATTCCTTGAATTTCCGAAATGACCCAAACTTTTGGAAAGAAGGTGTAATGCTGTTGGTTGATTATAATGATTCCTTGGCAAGGTCATGCACTAAGACACACTGCTTCTTTACTAAGTTAAAAATTTAGGAACCAGGACCACTGACTTGCAACATCTTAATTTGGTTACTAAATTGGGCAAATGATTGTGCACCTGTGACTCCGTTCCCTTCTGTTAGACCTGGCATCATTGGCGTGGGTTTCCCCTGTATTTTTTGCCTTTGCCTCCTGTTGTTTTGCTGTGTTTTGGACTTCGTTTTTGCCGGTCTAGATGCTTTGGGCACATTGCCACTGCTGTTCAGTGCCAAAGTGCAAGTGCTCCCTTAGTAAATTGTTGTGATTCCATGATTGGTATATTTGATTTACTAGTCAGTCCCTAGTACAGCGCCTGTAAATAAAATGCTGCAAGTAGGCTTGCAGCACTGATTGTGCCACCTACACAAGCAGCCTTGAAACAAGGTCTCAGGCCTGCCATTGCAGAGTCTGTGTGCAGTCTGGTACTGCCATATCGACTTGGCAAGTGCATCCACTTGCCAGGCCGTAACCTTCCCTTTACTTACATGTTGGTCACCCCTAAGGTAGGCAGGAGGTACCCCTATGGGCAGGGTGCAGTGTATGTGAAAGGTAGGACATGCCCTGGTGTGTGTGGCATGTCCTGATAGTGAAATACTGCCAATTTTGTTTTTCACTATTGTAAGGCTATCTGTCCCCATAGGATAGAATGGGGAGTTTGCTCATAACATCTTATGAGCATTACTTCCCGTGGGAACAAGATAGAAAAATAAAGTTTGATATGCCTGAACTCAGAATGTTAAGATGCATCTTTTAGTGAGGGTGATTTTTAGGTTCTGAGTTTGAAAATACCACTTTTAGAAAGTAGGTATTTTCTTGCCTGACCATCCAGTGTGCCTCTGCTAGGTTGTGTAATGAATGTCTGACTTTGAAGTGACAGGGGCTGGGGATGTGCATTCTGTTCAGACAGCCACTTGGTGGGTTGAGGTGTGTCCTGCCTTTCCAGGGCTGCATTCAGAGTAGGGGGAGGAGATTTCTTTCACACCTGAATGGGCCTGGTCTGCCAAGGACAATGCTGTCTTCACCTCCAGCTAGGAAGCTGCTCCAGAGAGGACAGAACTGGTTTTGGCTGGGCAGAGAGCTTCTCTGCACTAGAGAACACAGAGATTTACTGTATAAAAAGAGGGGCCCAGACCCCAGACTTTTAGATCACTTCTGGGAAATCAAGAGGAACCTTTGCCAAGGAGAAGTGCTGGAGAAACTGAGGAGGAATACTGCCCCTGTGCTGTTTGCTGTCTGGGGTTGGCCTGCAGTGGCTACTTTCTGCCAAGGAAAGGGAAAAGGACTTTGCTGTTTGCTATGTCCCCTGCTTGAGGAAGATCTCGAAGGGCTTGAAGAAAGGGCTTGCCTCCTGTTCTGAAGTCTCAGGGACACAAAGACTTCACCTCCAGCTCCCCTGAACTTCCTTGCTGGGAGTTCTGACCTGCCAAGAGGTGCCTGTAGTTGTTCTGGGCCTCTGGAGGTTGTTCTGGTTGTGGGAGCTGGAAAAGCATCGCAACGATGAGAAGCGTGACGCATCCGTACCTGTTTCCGGCGCATGGCTGACAAAACCAACGCAGTGCCTGCCCGCGGCTCAAGAAATCGCCGCACACCGCATCGAGTGTACCAGTCTCCGAAGTCCGAGATCACTGCACCGATTCCGATGCAAGCCCTGCTGTGTGGCTGCAAGCACCGACGCATCATCCCGGATTGTCGTATCATTGGGGGATGCAGTAAGAAACCGAATCATCACCTCCCCACACAGTAAGAAACCGACACATCACCTCCTCTCCGGTAAGGAACCAATGCATCACCTTCCCTGCGCAGCAGTAACAAACCGTCGCATCACCTCCCCCGGAGCAAGGAACCGACTCATCACCTTCCCTGAGTGTAAGGAACCGACGCATCACCTTCCATGCAACCCTTTTTGTTTGTGTGTGCGACGCATCCAAGGTACTTTGGGTGAAAAGTGTCGCATCTGCAATTTGCTTTGAACTGAACTATTTCTACCATTTGAGAATCATATTTTTAGTACTGTATTTTGGATTTTTGTTGTTTTCATTTTGTTTGGTTTAGATAAAGATTACTTATTTTTCTAAACTGGTGTGGTGTCCATTTGTAGTGTTTTCACTGTATTACTGTATGTGTTCACAAATGCTTTCCACACTGCCTCTGAGATAAGCCTGTCTGCTCGTGCCAAGCTACCAAGGGGGTGAGCAGGGGTTATTTTAGGAGTATATCCCCCTTACCTTGACTAGGAAGAAGGGTCCCTACGCGAACAACGGTGCAAACCATTGCCACCTTGAGACCTCCATTTCTAACACCTTCCCAACCAAAAATATGAGTGTCTTGAAACCAAACAATTTCTAAAGTGCGCTACACAAGAAAAGGTATTCATGTGCAATGAGGGGAAGCAAAGTATGCTGAAGCATCGCAAGTTTTCCCATTCTAGGTGTGAGTAATTCATCCAGTTATGTTTTCATTTTCTTATTATTGCAGTATTTTTTTTTTCATTTAATATCGGACTAGATGTAACAAAATGCAAAGAATAAAACAGGACTGGAGCCGCTACTCATCCTGTTATTGGGCAACTTGAGAGCTCTGAAGTCGATGATGGAGAGAATGTAACCCTCACAGTGACTACAATTGGTACCACATTGTTAAATCTGTAAGCAAGATCTTACAATATGAAACGTTTGCCTGAAAGAGTTACATATTTCACTGAAATGCACTATACCAGGATGAAAAGAGCGTGCATCCATAGCAGTACATATCTAAACTGCCTTTACATGGTCTAGCATCTTACTCTAGCAAACCTTTTGAGGATTTTCTAAAATTCACATCAACCGTTGTGTCATTGCTTAGCTAAAACTACTCCAATCCTTCTTACTGACCCTCCCAAGAAAAATCAATAATTTAAATGGTAGTGAGACTGGGGGAGAAAAACCATACCCCAAAATCTGGACACCCCAAAATTTACCTCATACTGTTCTCCCACAGTTTACTAGATCAGAGACACTATTAACCATCAGTTTCCTGAGATAATGTGTCATCACGCTAAAGCACCTCCCCAAACATCAACTAAGAGAGTAAAACAGTCATTAAATAATGAGGTTGACTCAAGAATTGCATTCTAAATCAATGGAACATTAAAGGATATTATTACAAAATTCGAAATAATTGTTACTGAGTCAATTCCATGAAGACTCTCATAGGCAAAGTTATACAGAGTATGTAAAAAAAACTGAAAAATTATCTGGGTCCGATTCACAAAGGTGAAGTTTTAGTTTCAGTCAGACTTTAGATTAAAACTTAAGTTAAACTGAGACCAAAGTCTAACTTAATGACTTTTGGTATTCACAAAGGGCATTTATGAGTAGTAAAGTTAGACTTTTGTCTCAGTTTAACTTAAGTTTGCACTCAGTTAGACTTAAGACCAAAACTTAAGTTAGACTGAGACAGAAGTCTAACTTTACTACTCATAAAGGCCCTTTGTGAATACCAAAAGTCGTAAAGTTAGACTTTCGTCTCAGTTTACCTTTGTGAATCGGGCCCTCTAAGTCTCAACGGGTAGCAAAAACATAAGAAATCGGGCAGCATCCCTAGCTGCATAAGAAAGCTGGGGAAAAATCTCTAGTTCAACCACAAAATTAAGGGGTTTTATACACATTTCTTGCATAGCAAATTAGAGAAACTGCAAACTCATTGCGGTTTGATAGCAAATTAGAGAAACTGCAAAATCATCGTGGTGTGAGCAAAAGTATAATTTCTTTAACAAATCAGAACAGAAGAATAAAACACATCATTACCTTAACACATAAGCACCATCCCATTACCAAATAGTGTATTGTACTCCCTTTATGCTAATGTCGTCTAGATTTGTTCAAACAAATATGATACAGTGAACAATAAAAACATCCAGTGAATGAATAGTGATCAGAGCAGAAGAGACCTTGACAAATTTTACAAGTCATAGAGAACATTTAGAGAACAGGGAAAAGTTCATTGAAAGCAATGTAATTATAACAGGGGAAATAAAGTACTACACAGGAGCCTGTGGGGAGAAGATGTGTGAGGGGGGAACAGGAGTAAGTGTCAGAGATGGCATTAATCTTGTTTAAAATGGAGATATATACAGACATGTGGCCTAAAACACAATAACTTCACTTCTATATATATCATATAAAATGTTTTTCAAGTGCAACTAAATTAATTCAGTCTATATATGTAGGATCATTTGTAAAATAGCATATTATTAGTGCACACAAATATTAACTTAAAAACAATACCACAAGACAGCACTGAATCCTGCAATTGTATTGACCTACAAGTCTTAAGTCAAATCCCGTCGGGCCACTGAGCTGTTCATCTTTCTGATTTATATGAATTGACAAGGTTAAATTGGTTAGCACTTCTTATTTACAGTGCTGTTTTATGTTTAATACTGTACAATGTTACTTTTAACATAGCAATTACCTTACTTTTAACAACACAAAATTGCTGGCCTGCTGCAAATTGCCAGGGCCTACTTTTTAGTGACAGCAGTATTTTGGCCTGCAGTCAGTGTGGGCCCCTTCATGTTGATGTCATTGGGGTGCTGGTCTACCTCCAAAATGTAGAATCTGTGATTATAATGATAGCATTCTTCCTTGGTGCTATTGTTGGCACCGTCAGTTGTACACACCTGGTACTACAGTCAGTTCCTGCATTTTTAATTAATGACAGGTTTTCGCTTGGCACCAATGCTGGCAGTATATTTGTCAGCAAGGGAGAGAGGATAATATTTTGGTGGCAATAGGGTAGGTGTATGGTGTATGGAGTGTTTGAGCACGAGAGGAAGCAGTAGGGGACAAAGGGTCCATAGATGTTTTGTCCCTGGTGCACACAAAAAAAACTGTGACCACATGCTATTGGGTAGCATGTCCATGGAAAGAGGAGGGGTGCAGTTACTGCTTCATGTGCATTGGCATGGTCTAAGTCACCCTAACCACAGCCTAGTATACAGACATCGGACTAAGGACCCAAGTCCCCATCACCACCTTTACTCTGGTTACACCAAGCGTAGAGTTGCAGCAATGATCAGTCTGTAGAGGAAGCTAGAGTTAGGCAGCTTGTTGCACATGACTTGGCAAGAGCAGAAGAGAGACAATGGTCATGACAGTCTGTCTGCAGGGGCGTAACAAAGGCCCCCGCAGACCCCGCAGTGCGGGGGGGCCCTGAGCTCCAGGGGGCCCCCTCAGCAACGTATACTGGCCTGAGAGCTCCTGAATGAGCAGGAAGGGGGGCCCTCCATGTACTTTGCAGGGGGGCCCCCTCGAGTTTCGTTACGCCACTGTCTGTCTGAGATTTAGAACTGCACTTTGGTGTCAAGGCGTGCCCAATATCAAGAGGAGTGGAGTGACAACTGTGAGACCCAGACCTGCTCGTTGGTGCCAATGGATGTTTGACATCAAGAGGAGTGCGACAGAATCTGGGCAAGCCCTGGTGAAGTGAAATATCCAGCTTGGAGGATCCTTGGTGCCAAACCAGCACCAGAATGCCCTAGCCTAACACCATGCTAGCCCGTCAACGCAGCAAGCCATGCCCGAAACAATCACTAGGTCACAATGCCAGTGTTGGCGCTTTTTACATTAAATAGACTGATAGAAGAATCGGGGCTATGTGTCAGTCTATTTCACAGGAGGACCCTACATGAATCGTAGAAACTACCCCAAGGCAAAAGAAAATCCACTCAAGACAATACACACAAGACAGGATTCAAAGGACAAACAAAGGAGGTAAGCTAAAAATAAAGAAGTCATCACAAAAGGCATAAAATGCATTGGCTAATCAATTCAGAATATTCATAAATACCAATGCATATAAAATCTAATTGGCTGCAGAAACTGAGCCATAATCAAATTAATAGCTAACACTGAATACAGTCCATTCATTACACGGCAAATGAGATTCAAGGAACATTTGTCATAAGGACTGCTTGATAAGGTAGAAGAGCAGTGTGAACAAAATGTGGTAAACAGACAAACATGGAGTCTGCTCTCTGCGATGGTCAGAAAGGAACCTGGCTTGTTACCCAAATGGTGGGTTTATATACAATTTTAGACTAAGAAACTGTGCAGTTACCTTGATATGGCAAAGAAAGTAAAATCTCACAACCAAAGGTATATATAGAACACATCACATGGTATTATTGGCATTTGCCCTAAATCTAATTAATACCCTGTACTAAACCTTACACAGAAAAGATACACATTCAGAATATAAACAGCACCTCCGTTGCGCTGAAGGAAGTGGCCTTCAGCTGTATACAACTGTAAATTAGTTTTCACCCGGAATATCAGGCACACAAAACATTCAATTTTTAAATATTACATCAAAAGCAGGACCATTGAATCAAATGGATTTCTTAAATAAACAATGAAGGCCACATCTGAGCTGCACAGTGCACAGGCAGAAAGGGAGTACAGAGAACCACACGCTTTTAAAATGTGCAGTTCTGGAAACACGAAGTAAGCCAAGGCACACGAACGTCAAGCTAATCAATTACATTATATTATATTAAAAGCAGTTAAAACATTACATTTGAGACTGTCTAGTATTGATTAAATCACTGGATTATTTATTGTGGAGTCTGCTCACACACCACCACCCTGCAGAGCATTAAGGATAGGAGGAAACCTTCATAACCCCTCAGACAACCATGAACAGCACATCCATCAAAAGTGGTACCCCGAAAAGGGAATAGAGATGATTATGTTAAATATCATTTTTGAATCCCAACATCCTACCTCTATCATTCTCATCATGTTGCTGAGCCTGACATTATGCTTTTCAATTAGAATGTCTTTTAATTTCATGAGGACAAACCTTCAAACTGCATTTTCGACTTTATTTCATTGGGAAAGTGTAGAGTGTTCATTTTCCTACATCTCAATAGTGATTTAGAGGGATTTTGGGTTGGGCCCCTACTACTAAATCCTCCAGACTATCGCTTTCCCCCCAGAACTTTAATGTCTACTTAGTTCATTTATATAATCTGGGCGACCATCCTTTGAGAGATGGCTAAAAGATATGGGTGAATGGCTGATGGCTGAAGAAGTTTAAATGGCTAAAGAATACTTCAACACCAATTTGTGGTAAGACTGGAATGTTTACAGAGGGGTATCTTATGAACTAATTTAAGGTGGGGAAGAGGATCCTTGCCTGTTAAAGTGATGTGAACGAGGTACTGTAAGGTCTGAGTAATGAACCATTCCTTCTATCCTTAATAAATATACAGCCTAGTCTGCTGAAGACAAACAATAATGTTTACTGACCTATATATGATTTACGTGGTCGCCGACTGCTGTTCCTCTTTTCCATGTTCAGACACCAATAAAATTGGTATCTAAAAAAAAAAATCTGCTGTAAACTCTATAACGTTTCATATTATATTGACATTTTTTCTCAATTTTCAGTGAATATACTCTGTGCTAACATCACGTGTCCGGAGATGCCCCAACTGAATTGTTCCAGTGATTCAGTTGCCAGTAAACCTCACATTCCTCCTGGGGAATGCTGCCTCACCATACCCAGCTTCTGCACCTGTGACTTTGATAAATGCAAACATCACTGCGACAAAAGCAATACTAAAAAGGAAATGATTTTAAAGGGTGAAGGAGTTCCTGGGAAGTGCTGTGATCATTTCGAATGTGTTTCAGGTAAGAATGAATTATAATATTATAATTATAATTATAATTATATTATAATATCTATGTGTGGTATCTTGTGCTTCATTGCAGGAAGGTTCCATTCGTGAATGGAGGGAGGCTGTTGCACAGTATATGTTTTTGAGGATTCAGTTGGTGGAGACTGTGGATGAGGGCTAAATCAACTTGACTCATGTCCATCTCTTCTCCCGGTGTCTTCTATTGCTCTGTTCAACACTGGTGACAAGCAGCCTGTGAGGAAAGGGTGACAGCACCTCAACACGTTGATGAACACAGATTAGAGGTGCTGAAGTCAGGCAAGCTGAGACGTGTAGTTGATTACACGTCATGGTGAGTTGGTGTGGTCACCTATATGGAGTTATACAGACAAGGCAAAGCTGTGGAGGTTTCGTTTTGAGGTTGTGACCCAAGTGAAGCGGAAAAAGATACTTCTTTCAAAGCATTGGAAGAGCAGTGGAATGCAGTGTTTTACAGAGCCACAGACATGAACTGCTGAATGTCATGTGTAACGTTGATGGAGGAAAGGAATGGATGAACAGTGTGTCTCGAAGGTACCTTAGGCGTGTGTTCCACTGATGTGACATATGTGGCATCGCCATAATATAAGAACACCTGATATGTGCGCCTCCAAGGAGCTCCTCAAGCCTGCTTTATTTTGCATGTTCACTGGTGACACTGTAATCAGAAGGGAGACAAAGACACAGTAATTGTTGTGGCCATTGCAGCTTCTAGTGAGTGTCAGGTCAGAACCTACACAGTGCTGCAGATACTTAATTGATCTGCAAGTGGTAACAAAATAGACCATGGTGCGTTTCCTTATGATGCAGACTGTGTGCTTCCACTTAGCTTGAGTAATGTGGAAGAACCCATTTTCACTGTTTTAATTCAGTTGGCAAAAGTTTCATTTTGTGTTCTGCTACAATCTGAACATTAATTTTGGGTGAAGGTTTCAAGGAGAGAGGAATCAGTGGAGGTATATATTATCACAATCAGAAGATTGCCTTCAGTTAGTAAATTTGGCACTTTAACTGGTCAGTGAATAAGGAATCGATTCCTCTAGGACTGTAAATGTGAAAAAGTACAAGAAGACTTATGGTTGAAGGGGGGGGCGTGGCCAAGAAGGCCAAGATGGCGGACGTGTCTGCTTGAGGCTCCGAGCAGCGGCCCGATCCACGGTAATCTATAGGTGCCGGCGGAGCCCCAACGGCCCACCCCATCAGTGACCAGAGGTGCTAGCACGAGAAAATGCCGCGATAAGCCCAAAATCGCCGAGTTGGAGCCGGTTTTTCCAGGCGGTATTGAGCCCGGTGACGAGGGGCCTGCATCCATCATGGCCGCGTTTGGCCGGCGCTGAAGACCTCCCCCCGAGACCGCGGGCCTGAAGGGCCTTGGGCAGCGGCATAAACCTGACGCCCTGACCCACCCACGCGGGGGCCACAGGTGAGAGCGCGGCCCGGCGGGGTGCGACCCGTTGGGACAGACTCGTGAAAACCGCCGAAGCACAGCGCGGCGTCCCCGAAGTCCCGTGGTGCCGCCAGGGGGCCTGGCTCGCCCGCACCGGGTGCGTGGCCTGCCCGGCCCGACGACCATGCACCACTCCCTCCGGCCCCCGCGCGGCACCAAAGACCCGCACGGCGCCAGGCCTCGAGGCAGGAGGACTGAAGGGGAGGCACCCATGTGGCCACTTCGGAAGAGGACAGAGGGGACACGCTACCCACCCGTCACCTTACCCAACCCCGGAGGCACAGCGAGGGAAAGCAGGGCTCAGTGATCCCAGCGCGCCGGCGCTAAAGTCTATGGGGGGGGGAAATACCAGCATACTGTGAGACACCCCCTCTACTGGAGTATCCTGTCAAGCGGCCTGCACCCGACGCCCTAACCCACCCCCTGTGCTGGCCACGGATGAGAGCGCGGCCTAGTGGGGCGTGACTCGACGGGACGGTCTGGAGGGCACCTCTGACACACAGCGCGGAGTTCCCGCTGTCCAGCGCCGCCGTCGGGGGGCCTGGCTCGCCCGCTCCGGACGCACAGCCTGTCCGGCTAATGATCACCCACTGCCACTTCCACCCCCTGTGCAGCATCTAAAGCCCCCGTCCGTGCAGCGCCAGGCCACGAGGCGCGCGGTGGGAAGGCGGGAAGAAAGGTACACACATCGCCCCTCCTGAAGAGGTCAACAGGTGCACACTGCCCACCTGGCGCCTTGCCCGGCCCCCGTGGACACTGTGAGGGAGAGCGGGGCCCAGCAATCACAGCAAACAGCGCTAAAGCCTAGGGGGAAATATCGGTGCGCTGGGGGACACCCCCTCTGCCAAAGGATCCTACAGAGAGGCCTTCTCCCGATGCCCTGTCCCACCCCCGTGGCGACCTCAGGAGAGAGCGCGGCCCGGCGGGGCGCGACCTGACGGGACGCCCTAGAGGACAACCCCCGCAGCACAGCGTGGCGTCCCCGCGGTCCAGCAACACCACCAAGGGACCTGGCTAGCCCTCTCTGGGTACGCGGCATGCCTGGCTCACGGCCACCCAACGCACCTTGCAGGCCCTCGCGTGACACCAAAGCCCCCTGTCTGCACGGGGCCAGGCCTCGGGGCGCGCAGCGGGGAGGTTGGAAGGGGTGTATACACGCCACCACACCCTAAGAGGACAACAGGCAAACACTGCCCACCCGCCACCGTGCCCAGCCCCGTGAGTACTACGAGGGAGAGCGAGGCCCAGCGACCCCAGCGTAACGGCACTACAGTCTAGGGGGAGATACCGGCACATCGCGAGGCGCCCCCTCTGCCAGAGTATCCAACCGAAAAGCCTGGCCAGCCTGCTCTGAGACCGCGCACGTCCTGGGCTGCTATCTATCCTCAGCTCACCCCACTCCATGCACCGCCAGGAGCCCCCGTCTGCACGGCGCTAGGCCTCAAGGCGCGCGACGGGACAGCCAGAGGACAGGCATCCACAGCATGACATCGGGCAGGGCTACAGGAAAGCGAGTGAGTCCTTTTCCTACCATCCTGCGGGACTCCGTCACTGGAGGAGGCGGACAGGGTGACTGAACAGGTGGCACGGGTACGGCGGTGAACGCAACCTAACTGCGGCCCAGTGGAAAGCACAAACCGGAGTAGGGGCCCAGAGCGGGACACCTGTAGGGCTACCCGCTACTGCTCGCAAAACGCGCAAACCCTGCTACCGGACAGAAACTCCCCTACACCAACTTCAAATATGGGGCGCCAGCGCAATGCTACCGCCGGGCCAACGCCGGTCCCCCCCAGACGATCCTCCCCAGAAACCAATGCTGTCCAAACAGCAGAAGAGCTAACGCAAACAGCGACAATGTCGGACAAGCTAGACAAGGTACTGGCGGCCATAGAACTTTCTAGAGTCACTATGGAGGACAGATTCGGGGCGTTGGCCACAGACCTGAACCTCTTGCGAGACGACCATCGCAAGTGAGCAGACAAAGTGAAACAGGGGGAGAAAACAATACATACAAATGAACCTCAAGTGAAGTTGCAACAAGCCACTCTAAGTGACCTTCAAATGCGAGTGAAACTCCTAGAAGATAAAACGGATTATCTGGATGGGCGCTCACGCCGAAGTAACATAAGGATTCTGAACCTACCGGAGGGAGCGGAAGGACTAGACCCCATAGGATACGTTGAAACGTGGTTCAAAACATTCACGCCAGCAACTGACCTGACCCCCTTTTTCTCTGTAGAGAGGGCACACCGAGTCCCGGCACGCAGGCCATCCCCGGGCTCCCCGCCCAGGCCGTTCCTGCTGAAACTGCTTCATCATCGAGATAGGGATGCAATACTCCGGGCAGCCAGACAACAGGGGCCCCTCTGAGTCGAAGATAAGCAGGTCATGCTGTTCCCCGATTACTCCAAGCGGTCCAGAGGCAGCGCACGTCTTTCCTGGAGATTAAGCGCCTATTGCGCCAAAAACATGTTCAGTACGCCCTCCTGTTCCCAGCGTGCCTAAAAATTATGCACGACGGCCACACGCACTTTTTCTCGGACCCCAAGGATGCATACGATTGGGCACAACAGCATTTGCAAGGAATCGAAGCAAGTGGCACGCAATAAGGGAATAAGGGAATCGAGAACCTAGAAGTCAGCAATGTCCAAGGAAGAAAATCACTCTAAAACAGTGGAGTTCGCGACCCGAGACCAGTACCCGAAGCTCCCCGGATCTGGAGCAAATAATAGCAGAACGCAGGAAGGCATTACAGGCGGCAGCACAGATCGGCCCGACAGTAGAGAGCTCCGATGAAGAAAAAGGCTCCCACCCTCTAACACCAGAGGAGGAAGTCAGCGACACAAACACCTCCCGAGAGGGTTCGATCACTCCACCAATAGTGACCCCACAAACGGCGGACACGCTCATATAACTAAGGACACTGGGCCACATCCAGACTCCTCGGAGCATCCATCATTGTCCAAGAGTCTAGATGCCGAACATTAGCAAGACAATATGTAATGTGGGGATTACATAGGGGAACGCTAAGAGAGCACCATATCCGCCTAACAGACACAACACACGGTGGGCGGAGGGACCCGACCGGCATCACCTTCATACCCTCATGCTGCGAAGGGCCACCCAGACCACCGCTAGTGAAAGAGAGAGGCCACGATACCCCAGTTACCGTACTAAAGCATGTACACACTTTTTAGTTTGGACGTATCGCCCCAAGCGATAGGTCCCATTCATTGGGAGTTCTCCCTATTTTACAGTTATACCCCCTCCCCTAACAGATCCACCCAGATATTCCAAAGAATAGTGTGCAGACGGGCAGGTCCACCGAACACGAATGGCTGGCGAAAATGCGGGGGGTCACCAGGCAGGGACTGGGCCCTAGTAGAGAGAACACCAAACCCACAGACAACATCGAATGCCTACCAAGATCCCTAACACGGATTTTACGATCATAACGATCAATGTTAGAGGTATGCACACAGCGCGCAAAAGATACTCCATTTACTCATATATCAAGAGGCAACAAGCGCAAATAGCCGTGCTGCAGGAAACACATTTAACAGCGTTAGAGGCAGACCGGTTGCGCAGGAAATGGTGGGGAACTGTCTATGCCACGACTTACTCAGCCTTTGCCCGGGGCACCCTGATCTGGCTCCGACCAGGGACTCCCTTCCTAGAAATTAAACACACGATAGACAAGGAGGCCCGATACACACTCCTGGAAGGGCTCTTAGAAGGTCAGTCGATACTCCTGGGGAGTATATATGCTCCCAATGTAGACCAGTACAAAATCTGGGGACACCTCAACGGGGTACTTGCCCAATACACATCAACACCATGGCTCCTAGGGGGCGACTACAATTGCACAGTAGACCTTCACCTCGATAGGTTCCCCCCCACCTATACACTCCCCAGCACATAAGCAAACGGAACGGTTTCAAACTTGGGTGACACAATGGGCACTGGCGGATGTGTGGCGGACCCGGAACCTGGACACTAGACTATACTCCTTTCAGTCGATTCCCCATGACTTACGGGTGAGACTCGATAGGTTCCTCTGTTCCACCTCACTGCTCCCTAAAACCCAATATTCAGACTATTTGGGCCGGGTCCTATCGGATCATGACGCCCACGTAATAACCCTCAGATGGAGACATCCCCATCCCCCAGTGCCAACATGGAAACTACCGCAAGAGTGCCTAACAGATCAAGTGTTTCGATACGACTAGGAGAATAGCAGTCACGATTATTTCACAACAAACGCCCATACAGCAGCATCCAGATCGCTGGAATGGGATGCTTTTAATGTAGTCGCTAGGGGGCAGTGTATGCAACAGATAGCAGGGGTCCGGAAAATGCTAGAAACGGCGCTCCTACGAGCGGAGACTACATTGACGACGCTAACTAAGGACGCAGACGTGAGCACGGCCACCCCAGCACAAGTTGCGATGGCCAAGACGGCCTACGCAGAGACACTGCGGGATCTGCGCAAGTACAACTTCAGGGCACATGCGGCCAGAGCTCATAGAGAAGGCGATAGAGCAGGGACACTTCTGGCATGGTTGGCCCGACAAGATACAGAGTTAAAACCAATCACGGAATTAATAGACCGGACAGGGACTCCCCGACACTCGTAGGTAGAAATTCTACAAATTTATCTATCGATGCCCGGCACCAGGCTGTCCGCAGGTGATAGAGCAATTCCTAAGCCCTTTAGCTATACCACGAATCCCAGCAGAAGACAGGGACGCCCTAGACGAAAAGATTGTGTCCGTAAATGTTTCCCACGCAATCCACGCCCTGGCGCGAAACAAAGCCCCGGGCATGGACGGGTTCCCATTAGAATACTACGGCACATTCTCCAGTCAACTGGTGCCCCGGAGAGTGGATATGTATGAGGACGCACTGGAACGTGGTGAGCTGCCGGGCTCACTTAAAGAGTCAGTCCTGGTGATGTTCCCAAAACCGGATCGCGACGCGCGGCTCCCGGCCTCGTATAGGCCGATAACGCTACTAAATGCAGACTGTAAAATCATGGGGAAAATTCTAGCGGACCGGTACTCCCAAATCCTTCCCCCACTGATCCACCCAGATCAGTGGGGGTTCGTACCAGGGCGCAATACGTCCCAGAACTTGTGCAGGTTATTCCACGTGCAGGACAGAGCAGGTCCCCAGTTTCCTAGAGTGGCGTGCCTAATTCTCGATCTAGTGAAAGCCTTCGACACCCTCCTCTGGCCTTATCTGTTTGCCGTTCTCCGACGGAGTGATCTGGGCCCGACCCTACTTGGGTACACACGACTCCTATACACGAACTTCACATCGAGGGTACGATTGGGCAAGTATATCTCCGCCCGCTCCGGGTAGAGAGGGGTACACGACAGGGGTGTCCCCTCTCCCCGTTACTGTTTGCTTTGGCAACCGAACCCTTGGCGATACGGTTGCGCCGGGAGGGAGAGGCTTGGGGTATCCCGATAGCGGGCAAGGTCCACAGCGTATCATTATACGCGGACGACCTGCTACTGTACGTGCGCGACATTACCTCCGACTTAACCCCAATATGGACAGTCCTACGGGAATTCGCAGAGGTCTCAGGCCTCAGAGTAAACTGGGACAAATCCACGATCTACCCGCTTAGTCCACACCTAGCCCCCCTCGACATTACAATAGGGAGCCAGGGAATCGCCTGGAGCAGTGAGGCGCCTAGGTACCTCGGAGTACATCTGTACCATTCCCCAAGCAACATTTATGAAGGGAACCACCGTAAGGTGCTGGCAGGAATTAGAACAGCAGTGAGCTTCTGGAAGACGCTACCCCTGGCCCCCATCGGGCGCGTGGCCTTAGCCAAAATGATCATCGTCCCAAGGCTACTATATCACTTCGCCAACCTCCCAGTCATTCCTCCTCGCCCCTTTTTCCGAGAACTGGACACCCTCCTCACCTCTCTCATTTGGGGAGCGGGCCGGCACAGAGTAGCCCTATCTAAGCTACTCCTACCAACGGATCAGGGGGGACTGGGGGCTCCAGCCTTTGAGGCATACTTCTTAGCGGCACAACTACAATGGCTATCGCACTGGACTGCGGAACGCCACATGGGCGAGACAACTTCTGACACGGAGCATATATCCCTGCTGGCAATCCGGCGCATGCTCTTGCCCGGCACTAAGCCCCAGCGCACCAACCCGCTGCAAGTGACGATAGCTCGCACCTGTATGCTGCGCATACATCGCATGTCCGGGGGAAGGCCCCCGTACTCCCCATTGCTTCCGTTGGTGGGGTCCCCCAACAAGGAAAAACATTACACAGCCCAAACCCTACGAGTGTGGACCAACAGCTCACTGACGGAGTTGGAGTCCCTCTTTGAGGACGGGCAATTGCGACCCTACGATTAGCTAGTGGAGGAATATGATCTCCCCCCGGGGCAATTCCTACTACATAGACGAATTATAGCCAGCAGCCGCCTGCTTTGGATTCCGGACGAAGGAGAGCCACCGGCGCACCCAGTAATACATACCATACTACATATGGGGGCGGCAGATACCTCATCACATGGCTGTATAAAGCCATCCGGGAATTACTATTCAAACCACTAACCTCGCTCCGACAGACGTGGGAGGAGGACTTGGATCGACCGCTACATGACAAGGAGTGGGCGCAGGCTATAGAATACCCCAAAAAGGTCTCTAGAAACGCACGCTTTAAAAACATATAATTTAACATCTTACACAGGGCGTACCTAATGCCAGGGCGCCTACAGCGCTTCTATCCAGATACACAGTTCCTCTGTCCCCGATGTCAGGCTCCTGCAGCGGACTTCAAACATATGTTCTGGGGGTGCCCTACACTACAACAGTACTGGAATTACATCCATGAGGCACTCCGCACAACCACGAACACTCCATGGGCCAATACATGGGAGGCGTGCGCACTAGGAGTGTTCAGGAGACGGAAAACTGATAAAGTACAGGTTCGATTCACGTCCCTTTCACTACTCCTGGCAGAAAGAGGAATAGCCATGCACTGGCGAGCCCCGGAGGGACCCCCAGTGGAGGCCTGGGTGGGAGCAGTTAAGAAGTGGGGCGCAGCAGAGGAGGAAGCGATATGGGACGAGGAAGTGAAAGGAACACGCAAACACCACATATCCATGGAATGGGCACAACTATTATATCAGTTCAGCCAGCAAACCACAAGAGCAGAACCAGCCGAGGCACCCCATACCCAGACAGCACCCGCCACACCAATATGACCCGACGACGGACAGAACGAGTCAGAGCGCACACATACCGGAGACGCCCTATAGCAGTGTTTGCCCCTGAGAACAACTCCAGGATAACACTAGGGAAGTAATCACGCCCCCCGCACCTCTAGTCGTCAGCCGCCAAGTCACCATGTACGCCTGCATAGCGGACCTGCTCCCCCCATCTGCACACCCTTCCCCCCGCTGCCCCGAATCAATACCCCAGTTCAACACCCAGGTTCCAAGTTAGGGATACAAATCAGCAGCTTTGATATCGTCATTAGTGGACAGGGAGTGTAGCCTAAACACACAGGCAGAATATTACGACTCCCACAAGCACCACGGGTAGACGTAGCTCCTCAGCCAGGGTACAGGCCTACAGGCACACTGCAGGACACATACGATCAACGTCGATGGCCTCAATATATATGTAATACTGGGACTGTTATGATGTTTAGTGGCAGATAAGTAAGAAGATAACCACCAATGTAAAATCAACTGCCTAAACCATCTCAGTCTACTTATGCATGTCATTCAAGTACGGGAAAAAAAATGTTATGCTCCACTGTATCTAAATTCTTAAAACCTAATAAAAATATTTAACCAAAAAAAAAAGAAGACTTATGGTTGAAAGACGAACGGTCACTTTTTGAAGTGATTGTAGTGTGAAAGGTCATAGAACACACAATGGAGTATAAAGAATTAACGAAACTTAATTTCAGGAAAGAGTCTGTGAATGTAGTGGGTGTGCAAAAGTCAGAGGGTAAAATGGAGAGTGTGGCAAAGTTCATAGAGCAGCATTATAGATTTTGTCTGGCTGGAGATATGGCCAATAGAAAAGATTGTCTTGCAGGGAGAACAGCTGTGGAAGTTAAAGATGTGTGTGGTGAGATTTTGTTGCAGCTTGGAAATAAAAGTGGCAGTAATCCCTCAGATTGCAATGAGATGGAAGGTAGGAAAATTGAAATGATGTTTGATTTATGATCAAGGTTTAACAATCATTCCTGAGAAAGAATACAGATAAATGTTCAAAGATATAGTTTAAATGAATTAAAAGGACAAAAGGCCATGATGTTATGGGAGGCAGGAAATCAAAACCCCAAAATATTTGAACACTTCTATGAATTTCAGAGAGAAAAGTGTTGTTGGTAAATTTTATATGTCACAGAGGGGCGACATCAGTAGAAGGAGTAAGGGGTTTTCATTTACTCCAATGCCAGAGCAAAAGTACAGATGCACAGGTTTAAGCAACTGTGAGGTCTGAAGAGCAGTTCCCAGATATATCTGACAAGTTTGGTTGTTTGAAATCCTTTGTTCACAAAATCAAGTTAAAGAATCGCATCAGGTCTATTGTTTTAAAAGTAAAGAGGTTAACAGTCAATGTTCATGATGCTGTCAAGAAAGATTTGAACAAACTCTTGGATGATTGAACTGGTAGAAGCAATGAAATGGTTGGTACAGACTGTGCCAATGGCCAATGGGGAAAATCTTTTGTGCTTAAACCTAGCTGCCTATGTCTTTCCAAAGGTCTTTGGCATTGATACAAGGGAACAAACAGGTTGTGAAATATTATCAGGATAATGTCTTGATGTTTGGTAAATCCCGGGAAGAGCATGATGAGATGGTTGCCAAGGTCTTAGTGGAATTTGAAGTGTATGGATGCACTCTAAAAGTGGACATACGATGTTTTGGAAAAAACAGATCAGTTACTTAGTACATACCATCTCAGAGCATGAAGTCTTGTAGAAGAAGGCTTGAGTAGAAAGTAGTTATAATCATCTATAAACAAAGAGAAATTGTTGCAGTTCCTTGATATGCTTGAATTTTATAGTAGGTGTGTTGCCAGGTTGTCTAAGAGATCAAGGGCCAGATGTACGACCCTAAATTGCATGCGCAAACGGTTTTGCGACCCGTTGCGCATGCAAAAGTACACAGGGCCATGTATAATTCCTAAATAGCGAGTCGCAATTTATTTGCGACTCGCTATTTAGGAATTGTGAGTCGCTATTAGGAAGGGGCGTTCCCTTCCAAATAGCAACCGCAAAGCCATGTATGAATGTTTTGCGACCGCAATTGCGGTTGCAAAACACTCGCAAATTACCACCCTCTTCAAGAGGGTGGTAATGGAGTCGCAAATAGGAAGGGGTCCCCAGGGGACCCCTTCCCCTTTGTGACTGGCCCCCAAAATATTTTTTAAGGGCAGGCACTACCTGCCCTTAAAAAATGAAACGAAAACGTTTCATTTTTTTTTTTTTCAAATGCATCCCGTTTTCCTTTAAGGAAAACGGACTGCATTTTGAAAAAAAAACTGCTTTATTTAAAAGCAGTCCCAGACATGGAGGTCTGCTGAGCCCAGCAGGCCACCATCCCTGGGAGTGCATGCCATTCCCAATGGGGTCGCAAATTGCGAGTGGCTCATGAATATTCATGAGCCTTGCAATTTGCGACCCCATTGGGAATTGCAAACAGTGTCTCAGACACTGTTGTGCATACCAATTTGCGAGTCGCAAATTGCGAGTCGCAAATGCGATGCAATTTGCGAGTCGCAAATTGGCGGGTCATACATCTGGCCCCTAGTTCCATGAGAAAAATACCTAATTAAATTGTGGGGTTCAAATGGGGCAAGGAATGTGAAAATGAGATTCAGCTGATAAAGAGGGATCTAGAGAAAGCACCTGATCTCCAAGTGTTTCTTCCTGGCCGGTAATATGGGGTTATAATGAATACCTGCTCAAGTCAATTAGGGGCTGTTTTGATGCAGGTCAAGAAGGAACCATCACATTTGCTTCAAGTTCACTAAGAGATGAAAAATGTAACTATTCTGTAATAGAGAAGGTGACTTTGGTTGTCAATTGGGCTATCAACAAATTTAAGAACTTCTTTGTGGGGAGAGGTGTACCCTGTGAAATGCTGGTGACATTTTCTTTCCAACTCACATTAATACAAAACTAGTACAGCTCATCAAACAAAGAAAGCATCCAAATGAGAATGCCAAACCTCCAAACTTATTGAGACCTTTCTGAATATGTAGCATAAATGCCCCTCAGAATTCTATTTTCATACTTTTTATGTCACATTTTGGATCTTAATGGCCACATCTCCTTGGAACATGATGAACCAATTGTAGCATGTCCCTGACCACACACGTTAGATTTCCCTATGGTCTTAGTCAGGCACAGATAAACCATATTACCAGCATGAACAGGGAAAACAGACAGGTGATGTCCCCATATCTCTACTGAACTTACACAGAGAAAGTTTGAATTCAGAATTTAAAAGAAATAGAATATTACTTGTCAGAGACACAGGGTTTTTCACGAGTTCCTTTTTTGTTTTCCCCAACAGAGCACACACAAGAAATGTGAAGCATTATTTTATAAGGCTGTACTTGAGACCAGTCTAATGTATATGATATGTAAAAGTATTTTTGCTTTTAATAAAATAAATAAGCAGAGAGTAAATATTATGAACTCAGACGGCATAGTATATGAAACAAATTGTCTTTTTCTGTGGCTAAAACCAAATAGCACTGAAAGGATTTTAATGCTGCAGAGTGAACAGTATTATTCGCTTGTGCACCTGAATGCTGAAGTCCAACAAATGGGGGCTGACTTAAAGTTTGTTCTTCTGAGAAGCCCAGATGTCCTTAAACTGCAGCCTTGACAGAAAGACAATTTGCCTTGTAGCCAAAATATTCCCTTTCCCAGAAACTTTGAGATTACTGCTTTTAGACCAATTTCAAAAAGTATAGTGAGAATATATGAATGTAGCACGAAATGTCATGTGACAAAAATTCACTTTGTCATTAAAGGGAGGGATGAAGACCTTTTTTGTCTCTACATCTTGAAACAATCTCCAGAATATTTTCACAACAAAATCCTAAATCATACTAAGTTCATACTTCCATTATAAAACTCTTGTTTTCTCCTATGAACTTCAGAGCTGCGAAACTGCATACCATTATCTTTGAGGATGGCATTGGTGTCTCCTAATAAAATGAGTGAACTCACAGATGGCAGTGTCCAGGTACAGGTGCAGCGTTGTTTCAAGCCTGTTATGACTCTGAGGCTCCAAATCAGGAGGCCAGCCAACTAGCCCTTGGAGTCGCTCTGAAGTTCTGGGTTCAAGAGATGCAGGTCCAGTCCTCCTCACCCAGGCAAGAGGGCAAGGCAGCAGGTCAGCACAGCAGGCAGCAGTCCTTCAGAGCAGACACCCAGCAGAGTGGCAGTCCTTTCAGCAGCAGTCCTTTTTCCTGGCAGAGTATCCACAGGTCCAGAAGTGTACTGCAGTGGTGGTGTCTGGGGTCCAGTATATATACCAAGTTGTGCCTTTGGAGTGGGACAAAGCTTCTAGAGGCATGCCTTTGAAGTGCACATGTGTCCTTCCTTCCTGGCCCTGGCACCAGAATAACTGCAGGGGGAATGCAGCCCTTTGTGTGGAGACAGAACACAGTCTATTCAAGTATAAGTAGGGCTGGGCCCACCTTCTACCTCCCATACTGCCAGGGATGGCCAATCCAGGCACACCTGAGCTCCCCATTGTGTGTGGTTGTCAAGGATAAATACACAAACCCAACAGTCATCTACACCCAATCATGTGATCCAGAGACAGGCTTCAGGCACCAAAATGCTAAGGTAGAAAAAAGCCAACTTTTTAAAAGTGCCATTTTCAAAATTGTAATTTAAAATCCGACTTCACCATAAGTTAGGATTTTTCATTACAATTCCAAAGGCACTAAACTTGAACTGGTCACCTATTCCCATTTGGAAATTACAGCTTCTTAAATATATAGTAAGTAACTCCAATGTTATCCTAAGGGAGAGATAGGCCTTGCAGTAGTGAAAAATTAATTTAAGAGTTTTTCACTACCAGGACATGTCAAATTTAAAAGTACATGTCCAACTTTTTAAATACGCTGCACTCTGGGCTGTCCAGGGCCTAGCATAGTAGTGACTTATAGGTATTAAAAAGAAAGGTTTGGGCCTGGGAAAAGGTTTATTTTGCCAAGTCGAAATGGCAGTTTAAAACTTCAAATACTCAGGCTGCAATGGCAGGCCTGACACATGTGTAAAGTGCCACCTGAGTGGGTGGCACGAACCAGTGCCACAGGGCCACTAGTCACATTTAATTTACAAGCCCTGGGCACAGGTAGTACCATGTTACTAGGGACTTACAAGTAAATTAAATGTGCCAATTGAGTATATGCCAATCTTGTCATGTTTTAAGGAGAGAGCACAAGCACTTTAGCACTGGCTTGCAGTGTTAAAGTGCATGGAGTCCTAAGGCCTTGTTTTCTTTCTCTAGAGGTCAAACCATTTATGGTCTGTGTTGTACTTTTCCTAGTGATCACAATCAGCTACAGACCATGTAACACTTTGGAAAGACCCTTGTTCTGCAATAGTTTAAGAAAAGGGTAGTGTTTGACATCAGTTATCATGAACAGTACTTATTGTGCACAACTTAGTTCCCCTTTTGTGTTTGTTTACTATTTTTACAGTGCTCATATCTATATATCTGAGGGGTTACCTGAGGGCTATTAATTTTATACAAAATAACTGTTGCTGGGCATTCTCCATTTTGGCATTTGCAATATTTCTGAAATACAATATCTAGATTATACCTTCATGCCACCTTTTTTGGGCTAATCAAATAGACTTAGGAGGCCAGCTTTTCACTGCAGACCAGTTAGCTGGTGTTATGGCTAGTGTACTGCAGTCTCAGATTTGACATTACTAGGTTGTCCCTACTACTGCACGTTTCTTTTACAAGAAAACGATATCAGTGGCTAGAAGTGCAGATCAAAGTCTGGACCTAATGAAGCATGTTATTGTAGTGCAATTAAGTTCTGATGTTAACTCCATAAACCATGCAATTAAGCTCTTCTCATTGCTGAGAATGTGGAGTTATTAAAAGAACAGCGAGAGCTCCAAGTAAAATATAAGTCTTGTATTGAGGAGAAAACCCTTCTGAGAGAGATGTATCCCCAAGTACTTCACAGTCAAACATTCGTAGTGAGAACCAAAAGGTTCAGAGTAGTAGATAGCCAAGGAAGTCAGGTGACTGCTCTAAATAGTCTACTCAGAACTCCACGGTATGTTTCCAGAGATCCCTAAGATCCTCAGAAAACCAGGAATTCAAGTCTAGGATGAAACCTCTGAGTACTGGCCTCAACCCTAGGGCTGCAAAGCATCCAGGGAATAAGACGAGAAACAACATTCATCAGCACAGCTGATGGGAGTATGAAGACAACAAGGCCAAAAGAAGGGGTCGCTCAAAGTGCCCCAGAATAATACTATCCAGAACAAAATAGGGCAACCCAATGTTCCCCAAGGAACTGGGTAAAATATTAAGCATACGTAGAATATTCCTTGAGGAATTGTTTACATCCAAATTATTACACTATTCAATGTCGGTCCACAATATGAATACGAAAGATTAATCAAATGAAATAGAAACCACACTCATGGGTATATAGAGAATGAAGTTAATCATTTACTTAATATTCTGTTTAAATATTATGCACATTTTTAAACAATATGTTCGGACAATATTCACATTCCAAACATAACAACACTGGCACCTCCAAAGAATCCCATTATCTGTTTCAGTTTCTTTAAACACAGGATAAGTGGAAGTGCAGTCACTCCTTTTAACTCAAACAGCATTAGCATCATATGGAATCCTAGCTATACAAGCTTTGACTTTCCCGGGATATAACACAGGAAAAACCAAATTGACAATGTTTGATGTTATAAAGGATGTGGTGTCAACGTTTCGGTCTTCGATGGCCAATTAGGTCCGTGAGACCATCTTCAGGGCTCAGTGTTGTTGAATAAATCACTCCTGCGAATACTGACACAAATAAACCAATCAATATAGCCCATGACACGGCATATCGCCTGTTTACAATAAAACAACAACCTGTGTCAAATCCAGTGCCAAATTATCCAACTCCCAAAAAATATAAAACATGCCACCAAAGTGCTTTAAAACCCATATCACCTACTTTCAAGTGATACCACCTCAAGTGTAAGCAACTCTAATGCACATAACCTTATACCCATTCACTAGCCATTAAATAAGCATACCTAGCTTCCTTTAAAGACAATCCAGACTAACAACTCCAGTCTGAAAAATACTCTGAAAGGAAATCCCAGTATAAGCTTCTTATTCTCAATTTTATCCAAAGTTAAAAACAGTACAAAACACATATAAGGGTACCACATCTTACCCAACAACTACATAACTAGGATCATATCCTCTGTAACAACAACACAAAAAGGGGGAGAGAGAACACATTAATCTCCGTCTTATTACAATCACAACCGAAATCTAGGACAACAGAACAAAACAAGGAACAATCAATAGGTATACTTACTCATATACCGCAAAACGCTGGACGACAAAATGTCTAGTCCAAATGAGGGATACAGCTAACACATACCAGCTCCAAAGTCTTGGTAGTGTAACTGACGCGGGACCATGCCAAGTAAATTAGGTCGTGCATGAAGAAAGGTTATAGAAGCATCCACAAACATGGTGGCGGCCATCTTGGAATAATCAATATAGTCAAAGGATCTATGGAATAGGTCTGCCAACTCAATTACAAGTGTCCAAAACTATTCTTAAGGGTACCCCGTATTATAAAAAGGGTATATCAGAGTGACTGCTCTCAAGACTCGCAGACAATAAGTGTTACGAACAAACATGTATTTAATAGTATGTCGCGTCTAATATCGTGCGTAACTACCATATTTAAAACAAAGTCTGAATAATAGTGAAATACAGTAATTATGCCCATGTCTCATTGGGTATAATCAAACAAAGAGGGCTACCTCCGCCTTCGTAGACGCAAATAAAAATTACAATAGCCACCACGGATTCATCAGTACATTTGGCAGCCATCTTATAGTGGGTGCCAGAGTCAGGTGTGAGAAACCTGCAATTGTCCCGAGTCAAGTGTATTACCCCAAAAGATAAATCTCGAGATCATACAACTACTCTATAATGTTATAGTGAAACAGGCCCAGAGAGTGCATGTCATCATACAAAAAATAGCTCTTGGCTGTGGGATGATGACCTGACTTCCATCAATTGTGGAACCAACAGAATGTATCTAGAGGTACAGAATCAGTTCTAAACTAACCAGAATGGAAAAGAATGTCCATGTCCACATACGGAAAGCTAAAGAGTGGCTAGTGTCTGCCATTCCACAAATTGGTTCAGACCTTTTTCTACGGTTTGTGCTAACCAAATCCACCTGTTTTCTCTCATTGTAAGCAGGCGATCTATGTCATGTCTGTCTGCGTTTCGAACATTTAACCAATTCAAGGACAAACCATTTCTTTTCATGAGTGGCAAGTGTCTTCTTTACATAATGATCAACCAGAGGTGCATTTGCTACTTTGCACCTTATACGTGACTGATGTTGTACAATACGTTTTTTCACTTCCTGTGTGGTGTTTCCTATGTAGTATAAGGAACATGGACATTCAATACAATAAATCACATTTTTATAACAGCAGTTTGAATGATGTTTCAATGTCCTTACTTTGTCATTCAGGGTACAGGTTTTAACTACAGATGTTGTGGCACACACCGAACAACTCCCACAAGGGTAATGTTCAGTCACCGGTTTAAGGCCCCATAGATGTTCTATTGATTTCGGTTCTGGATCGTTAATTGCCCTGACCAAATAATCTTTAAAGTTTTTTCCTCTTTTAAACTCAAACATTCGCCTTTCCCATTGCATATCAGTAGTTTGTAGCAAATGCCAATTCTTGAGGATAGTCTTTTTTATACAGTTAGATTCAGTACCAAAAGTCGTTATACAGGTTAGTCTTTTGTAGTCAGGTTCTTGATGAACTTTATCTTTAACTTCTAACAAGGCATCACAGTCATAATCTTAGCACAATTGACAACAAAATCAGTCGGTACATTATGTGGTCGGGATCTTGATTCCAATATGTTTTGAATAACGACTGATTTTATTGTCAACTGTGCTAAGATTGCTCTAGAACGAAATTATTTCATGTTCAATGGTGAATTTTTTGCTAAGAATAAAGGAGTGGAGATGGGGCAATTTTTGCCCCAGACATAGCGAATCTGTATGTTGCTGCATTTGAGGAGAAGGTCATCTATAATAACAATCCATTTATACACAATGTGAAAAACTGGTTAAGGTATATCGATTATGTTTTTTGATTTGGCAAGGCCCAGAAAATGAATTGCTGCAATTCCATCTATGGCTTAATACTCAAGACATTAATTTACAGTTTACTATCGAATACCAGAAACAATTGATTAATTTCCTGGATTAAAATATTTGCTAAAATAGGACTGTGGCGGTTGGACCGCCACCGGACCACTGTTGCCGCCAGAGATCCATGATCCCTGGTGGTGGCGCAGCAGTCTGAGGCCCCTAATATGCTGGCTGTGCCACTGCGACATCAAGCATATTAGGGGTTTCATCACTGCCACACTTTTCATGGCAGTGCGACCACCATGAAAAGTGTAGCAGTGAGGAAACAGAGTGGGCCCTGCAGGACCCCTATTTCCTCTGCGCCATGGGGTGCAAGCATAGGGGCACAGGTTGTGCCCCCCTGTGTGCATTCTCCCCCGGTTCCTACAGAGCATGAACTTGACAGTCTATGCCCTGCAGGAACTGCCATTGACACTGCCATTGCGGTGCCTTTTTTAAAGGCACTGCAGTGGGATTGCCAAAGAACCGCCCACCAGAGTAAAAATAACTCGTACTCTGGTGGGCTGTTTTTAATAACTTTGGTGGTGTCTGAGTGGGGCGGCAGTGAGTCGGCCCTGTTCCGAGACTGCCAAAGTCATAACATGTCTATTGCTGTGGTTATGCTTACTATATTGGAAATTTCTCCACCCAATCTATTAAAGGACAGTCTGTGAATATACCGCAGAATCCATGTTTATTAGTTTGGTCCCTCCGGAGGTTACTGTAATTGTGCTTCTGTTCATTGCCTTACTTAAGAAGAATTACTCTCCCCCTTACTTTTGGTGAATTCTAACTTTTATGTGTTTTGTCCCCTGAAGTATCAGATACATGACAAAAGAAGTAACGTGAAAAGGAGGCTGATTCTCTTTGACCATAAATAAAGAAGAACACATTGTGAAATGACAATACATACTTTATTCAAAGGGTTCTGGAACAAGTAAATTTAATGGGAATTGTGGAAAGAAGACGATCACCACAACTAACATGTCTTTCCAGTTTGTAATGATTGTAGTGCATTTTTTTTTAAATTTGAAGACTCTTCAGAATTTGTTGAGCTTTAAATTGTAAATGTGATAATTGTTGGTGTGTTGTGGAATTTATATAACTTTCTTTAATTCTTACATTTGTTTGAATATGTGGAGTTTTAAAAATAAAAATAGTGTGATTGCTAATGTTTTGGGCAATTGGGCTTTTTCAATTTGCAGATATTCAGAATTTTGAGAATTTTGACATTAAATTAAATACATTCAAGCAATTAAAATGTGATTTGTTTCGCAAATATGTTTGTGCGAGTTAAAAATTATCACAGTATTGACCATGGTACAATTATAAACATAATGTGGAATAAATATATTTCTTATAGTTATGCATCTGAGTGATGTTTTGATTTACTGCATTTATATACATTTTACTATTATGTTGGTGTACACCATACTGTAAAAACGTGGGATTATTGTCTAATTTGATGGAACTCATTTCACTTACGGAAGGTTGACAGGCTCAGGTGACCTCACTGGGAATCCAAATATGTGGCCAGCAGATTGCAAATAGATATCTGCAGCAAATTAATTATTCTCATTACATTTCGAACTACATTTAGGGCCAGATTACACATATTGCAATTTGCACATTCATTTAATTAATGGTTTATGGCGCATTCAAAACCCTGAGAGTCCTCAGAACATGTTACCAAGCACAAACTTGATGAATATGGTAGCTCTTGTGACAATGTTGGAGGCCTTTATATCCCATGTTTGACCCTTTATGAACCTGGAAAGGCCGTAGACCAGAACCACTGCTCCCCAATAACAAGTCACACCTCTTCCAACAAGAAAACAAAAATGACCATCTTAAAGATCTACAGCAGACGATATACAACTCTTGAAAGGGGCAGGGTGTCACGCTTGAGCAAAGTGCTGTGGTGTCAAAGAGATTCTTGCTCCCCCTCTTCTTCTCTGTTGATATTTAGAGTACACATTTCAACCTGACCGTATGGGGGAAAGAGGATAGGAGTGAAAGAGACAGATGCCAATTGTCTGATTCTAGTTTTCAACAAGGAGGGTGGCCGACTAAATAATGTATCTGGCAATTGACAAAGAGATATATATGTGAGACAACAGAATGGGATGCTAAGCCTTTCATACTGAACTCAGTAGTGGAATACGCTGTAATAAGTCCAGCATTGAACAGGATACAGGAGATGCCAGGAGTACTGTGTGATGTAAGAAAATCAAAGTATTCGCAGATTCTTGCTCACCTTTCACTTTCGTTAATAGTGACACTTTTCATTCTAATTTTGACACAAGTATGATTACTTTTCAAAAGCCTGATGTAATATCGGTAGGTTTCAATAGTGAATGCATTCCGCCTTGAATAAATGATAACCATGAGGATTTCCTTTAAAGATAGGAGTACAGTTGAGAAGATATACATAGCGAAAAGTGGTTCCAATCTTCTGGGATGAGGACATCAAAGGGATTTAGGTATCAAGCTAGACCCTACATCAGATGAACCAGTGATGTAGATTGAAAGGTCAGTTTGTGGCACGGAATTATGTGATGAATTCCCAGAGATGTTTTTACTGACAAGCTAGGGCTTTTAAGAGAATTTCAACACAGAATAAAATTTAAAGAGAATGCCAAACTGGTAGTATGAATGCAGAACAATACCTCTCATGATGAAGGAACATTTAATCCAAGAGTTGGAGAAGTTAACAGTGCAAGAAGTGATTGAACCTATAGAGTGTGAGGAGTGGGTCTCTCCCAAAGTCATAGCATCCAAATCTAATTGCAAATCTATTTGGTAGTGTATAAATCTGAAGGAGCTTAATGCCAAAATTTGGGTAGATCGCTATCCCCTACCTAATATAAACAAAATCCTAAACATGATAGGCGATGCAGAATTTTTCAGTTATTGATCTATCTTCTGCGTAGCACCAAGTTGAGCTACACCCAAGTGGTAGGCCTCTAACTTCATTTATAACACCATTTGTTGCGTATAGGTTTTGAAGGATAACTTTTGGCCTTGCTCCTGCTGCAGCAGTTTTCCAAAGGGTGATGCAGCAAATTTTAAAAGGAGTTGTGAATGCACTATGGGGCTTATTTACAAGCCCCTTGCGCCACTTTTGCGTCACTTTTCCCATGTTAAAAGTGACGCAAAAGTGGCGCAAGGGGCTTGTAAATCTGCCCCTATGTTTTCAGGATGATCTGTTAATTTATGGAAGCACAGAAGAGAAGCACAATATGATACTCAGAACGGTACTAAATAAGCTTAAGAAAGCGGGACTCACGCTAAAAATGGAAAAGTGCCAAATTGGGGTGAGGTCTGTCACATACTTAGGACATTTGTGATCAAAAGAAGGTATAAAACCAAAACATGATTTGGTTGAAACTATAAAATTAGCTCCACCTCCTAACAATAAAGAAGCAGTCAAGTCATTTTTTAGGTCTCTTAGAGTATTATTCGAAAAATGTAAAACATTTGCTGATATTACATACCCTTTGAGGAGATTATTGAAAAAACATGAAAGATTTAATTGGGATGTTGATTGTCAAAATGCTTTCACACTGTTGAAAAACGAAATTACTAATGCTCCTTCTCTTCAACATTTTTACACTAAGGGGCCGATTCCGATCTCATTCGGAAAAACTTCCTACCGACTCTGTTCCGGATTGCTTTCCAAACGAGTCGACTGCGAGCTGTCCGAATGATGGAGTATGATGCAATGGATGTAAACTCCAACCGACACGTTCGGAGTCCGATTCGTCTGACCAATTCGTCCGGAAACAAGCCAGATCTGACCGAATCGTTTAGGAACGCTGAAACCTAGCATTGCGGGCATGAATCAGACACGGTTGAACCCTCAAAGAAATGACGATGAGTACGACGTGGTCTTTGAAACATGTCGGCTTGTGACAGAAAATGCAACCAAATCGTTTAGGAATGCTGAAACATAGCATTGCGGGCATGAATCAGACACGGTTCAACCCGCGAACAGATGACGATGCGTACGACGCAGTCTTTTCAAAGGTGTCGGTTTGTGACAGAAAATACAACTGGGAAACATCAAATCTTAGGAAAACAAGCATTGGCCACGTCAAAAATAAAAAAATAAAAAAAATCATTAGCCACACCCACCAATCCACCTATATAAAGGGCCAAACAGATTACCATGATCCTCGACAATAACAGAACTGACCAGAAGACACCAAAAGAGCCACTGAGCCACTGCTCCCTGCCACACACATACACATCAACCACCAAACAACTGCCACACATTTTGTTTGGAAGAAAGAACACAGTCAAACACACACTCCTTTACCCATTCACACTCACCCACACTTTCACATTCACCCACACCTTCACACTTTACCATCACCATGCCCCCAAAGCAGGCACTTTTCACAGATAAGGAGTTGGAAGTACTTGTAGGTGAAATACTCAGAGTAGAGCCACAGTTATTTGGGAACCAAGTCCAACAGACCCCCCTGTCCCAGAGAATTGGATGTGGGAGAGGATAGTTGACAAGGTGAACGCTCAAGCACCTTGCCTGCGCACAATGGACGATATCATGAGCAGGTACTATGATGTGCGAAGGAGGGTCAAGAAGCTGATTGCAAGAGAATACGCCTTAAGTCAGCGGACTGGCTGTGGCCCTCCTGCACCACCTGTGCACTTCACTTCCTGGGAGGAAAAGGTGCATGCCATCCTTCCGCCGGAGGGCGTCTATGGAATACCAGGAGCACCAGAGCCTGGTGAGTACCTACTCAAGTGTCCAATAATGTTATCAATTACACATCCACACACATCACTGTCAAGGATACAGTGATACAAATCACTGTTAGCAAAGCCATAACAATATGGAGCAAATGAGCATGTGATGTGCATGCCAGTTTGACAAACAAAATACCTGCAATGTCAGAGTAAATTTAATTATTTCATAACATGTACAAACTTCCAAAAAACTCACAGCAAGTCTTTGTGCTCCAAACAGCAGTCACCAGCGTCAGCCATCTTGCCAGCACAGTTTCACTCACTCACAGGGAAGCTGAGTCACAGGAAGGAAGGTTGGGATGGCTGGAAAGGTGGGTGTGGGCACAGGCCTCATGGGAGTTGTAGTCAAAGATAACAATCCTCCTCCCACATAGCCCAACAACCCCACCTCACAGGCAGTACATTTCCATTCACTCTCAGGGACTGCATAGTCACAAGTGTGCTGTTTTGGCTGGGTGGGAGGAGTGTGAGTGGGACAGGGCCTGCTGGTAGATGTAGTCAGGGGTAACACTCCTCCCACCCAGACCAAATTGGCCACCATGAACCATGCTTCCCTGACAGTGAGCACAACTTTACATTCAAGATGTCTGACAGTGGTGCCTGGTGTTTGTTTTTGACCACAACTCCCATCAGGGCCTTGTGCTCACCACACCAGACCCCAGTGTCAGTCATCTTGCCACTACTTTTCCACTCACTGTGGGGTAAGGACATGAGAAGGTGGCCTTGTTGGGCCATGTGGGAGGAGTATTTGCACTGACTATAACTCCCATCAGGCCCTGTCCCACACACACTCCTCCCACCCAGCTCAAACAGCACACCTGTGATATGCTGTCCCTGAAAGTGAATGGAAATGTACTGTCAAGATGTCTGACACTGGGTCCTGGTGTTTGCTATTGGCCACAACTCCCAGCAAGGCATTGTGCTCCTCACAACAGTCCACAGTGTCAGACATCTTGACAGTACTTTTCCACTCAACATCTGGGACAGCATGGTCCCAGGTGTGCTGTCTGGGCTGGCTGGGAAGGTGTGTGGAGGACAGGGCATGATGGGAGATGTGGCCAGTGAAAACACTCCTCCACCTTGCTGGGAGAGGACAAAGTCTGGACTTCAAGTCATCCTTAGCTTCAGTAGACAATGTCATGGTAATGATCTGAGGGGCTGTGGACATGCACAACAATCATTGTGTCTTTCATGTACCCACAGGGCAAGCTGGGAACACCTCAGCAACAAACCAGGACAGCCAGTCCCAGACTCTGGTCAACCCTGAACTCTCTGGAGTTGAGGTCTCTCCACATCCTTCGGACGACGATGAACTACCTGGCCCATAAGGTGTGGCTCAGACCACAGCACCAGCAGCAGTTACACCGGCATCCTCTGCGACCCCTCCTGCCTCAGAAGCCAACACACAGCTGACCCCTACCCTCACGGACACCAGCCTGAGCCAACACTGAAAGCACAGCAACACGGGGCACTCTGGAGTTGGCGGACAACACCACCACTGTCAACGAGGAAGGAGGCTCTGTGGTGACTGTGCTAACACCAACTGGTCCTGCTCGGGTGGGTAAGGGTGGTGTTAGGGGCCTTGGGGACATGTGCCAACATGCAGCTGGTGCTGATGCTGCAGATGACCCACACCTATCCAGAATCCTCAATGCATATAAGGGTTGCACGGGGGATTGAGGCCAGGTAGTTCGGATCCTCAGGACCATGCAAGAACAGCAGGCAGCCCATTATGCAAATGTGGACAAATACATGTCAAAAAATGAAGACCTGACGGTGGTGCAGAGGGACATTCTCACCTGCCTCCGCCAGATTGCCACCAACATGTCCACACCTCCCTGTGTACCCACAACATCAGGTGCATCAACATCTGCACCTGCCACAGGGAGTGATGTGGACGCTGGTGGAGTGCCCCCTGCACCGCAGCCGCTGCCTGCACCTGAGGGTCCCCCCGTGAAAAAGGAAAAGGGTCGTCCGCCGAAGAAGACAACATGAGAGACCGATGGCTACGCATCACCCCCAGGAAGTGAAAAGCTGCTCCTGATACCCTCCATTGTGTGCTAAGCGTTCACTTTGTTGACTCTCACTGAACTCTCCCTCATTGTCTGGAGGGTCTTAGTTGGACTTTGGACTCAAATAACTGTGGATTTACTTCTGAGAACTTCATCTACAAACACTACCAAATACTTTCTGCACTTTGTTGTCCCTGTTTTGTTTGATCACTCCCCCATCAACTCATTTGTCATCAACCAACCATGCACTAAAATAAATCACTTTGTACCAAATACTTGCTCATGTCGTGACTTTGAAACACAAATGTACACATTGAAATGACACACTGTAGATCAAAGATGAAGGTGACCACAAAATTGGACAATGAATCAATTCAGTAATGTCAACTACTGGCTTGGCAGTAGATGTAACCAGTCACAGCATGAGAGACAGACATAACCAGGTCATCACACAACCCATCGTACATGGTAATGATGCCATCGTAGTCTACTGTCAGCACACATGTCCCCATCTGCAAGCCTTAAAACATTCATTGTTACCAAAACTGATCTCCATGGAACATGTTTTGTATCAGAATAACCTGTGGATGTGTGCAAACAGACAAGGGACACCTCAATGTGGAGCACAGGTTTATTTAGATGATACAACCTTGCACCTTGACACAAACTGCAATCACATCACACAGTTACAAAAGTCTCACAAGTTCAAACAAATGACCGTCTGTTCAAAAGGTGTTGTGGCCCAGGGATGTCCATCACTGTTCACTGTTGGAGTATGACACAGGATCATGGCTCTGGTGTGGTCACGACTCAGCAGTTGACATGGTGAATGATCCTGGGAAGGAGAAAAACATAATTGAGTCAGGAATTCAGGAAAGATTTAACTTGATGTCGCAAACTGTCTCAGCTAAAGCATGCCAATGTCAGTGTGAACACAAGCTGTTACTGAGTGTAGCATTGTCAATCAATCAATCAATCCACTTTATTCGATTAATTAAAATCATAAAAGTACAAGACATAAAATACATAAACACACACATACCTATACAAAATTTTGGGGATAAAAAGTTGGGCACAATCCTATTTGTGTAATTCAGCCGCATCAAAAAATACAAAAGTTAAAAAATTATTTCATTAGAGAATCAGCATAATACAGTATATAGCATAAAAATCCATACAATAGCAGCAATAGAACTAGTATTATTAAAATAATCCACAGAATACTCAGCTTCAGCAAATGAGGTTAATCGGTTCGTTAAAATGCGTAACAATGTGCATATTTTTTTCCAGTTTCTTCCTAATCCTAATAGCATTGTCCTTGTCACATGCCAAATTGGATTAGGCAATTCTGTACAAAACCAGTGAAGAATTACAGACATTCAGAAGCATACATACACATAGGACAACAGCAACACACAAACAAACATTTATGGGCTGACTCCTCTCATTCAATACTCACACTTACGTGAAGAATTTGCGGATAGGTTGTAGCAAATCCCCCTCATCATCCTCATCATCACTGGCATCATGTCCCAAGTCTGGTTCCTCCCTTGCTGGTGGCTGCTGGTCTCCATAATCCAGTATAAGTGGTATTTCCTTCCGGATTGCCAGGTTGTAAAGCATGTATGCTGCTGTGATAATCTTGCACACCTTGAGGGGCTCATATTGTACTGCACCTCCTGTCCGATCCAGGCACCGGAACCTTGTCTTCAGTAGCCCAAATGTATGCTCAATAACTCGCCTGGTCCTCCCATGTGCCTCATTGTAACGAATCTCAGCTGGGGTGACAGGGTTCCGGAGTGGTATTAGCAGCCAAGGCATGTTGGGGTGTCCAGAGTCTCCTACATTGAACATAGAAAATACTTCCGTTGTCTGAAAACAGAGCACAATCTGACATACAAGCCACACACAACATAAACATACAACGTAACCTACCAACAAGACAGGCACGCTCAGGTTGCAGCTGAGACATCAACTGGGGGATGGCACTACTCCTCATGATGTACATGTCATGTGCTGATCCAGGGAAACGTGCACACACATGGGAGATCACCATGTCAGCCAGACATACCGCCAGGACATTGATTGAGTGGTAATGTTTGCGATTCCTATAGGCCTGCTCATTAGCTTGTGGTGGGATCAAAGCTACATGTGTCCCATCAATTGAGCCAATGACATGTGGCATGCACCCCAATGCATAAAACTCCCCCTTGATGTCTGTCAACTGTGTAGGTGTTGGGAACTTTATGTATTGTTCCAGGAAATGTACCAATGCCTCCAAAACATCACGAAGCACACGGCTGAACATGGTCTGTGATATGCCATCTGATGTTGCCAGAGTATACTGAAATGAACCTGTGGTGAAGAAATGTAGTGCCGCCATCACCTTCACCTTTGGGGTCAGTGCAGTGGGATATGGGCATCCAGGCAGCAAATGCGGTGCCAACTGGTCAGCCAGCTCAACAATAAGTGGCCTGGTAAAGCGGTATCTACGTATGAAATCACCTTCTTCCATAGTCTGGAGGTCGGGGAAGGGCCTGTAGACTGGAGGTCTTCAGCTATACCTATGTGTAGAGTGTAAACACAGTTGATGTCAGTTTACAACGTACAAAGCTACACGCATTGCAACACACGTAACATGATATCTGGACAAAATGAAGTCCCAGGACATTGGAAATGAACATTGATAGGATAATTGTTGAGCCTAGATACAAAGCACAGCATTAGTTCCCTTTCCAGACATGTCACCAAACTATGGTTACACAGCAGTGTGAGTGCTGTACTGTAAATAGTCATTAGTGTCTGTCACCGTACATATGAGCAACCATCACATAGTCAACAACCTGCCAAATACATTAGACAAGAAATGGGTTTGTGACAGCCATCACATGGTTGAAAGGTACACACAATAGGAACATGTAATGCCACATATATGTAAGATATCATACATACAGTGGGTCACCAAGAGAAACCTGCACAACACTGTCACAGCTTGGACACTGTCATGATGTCATGTCTGACAAACATGTACAATCACATACACTGAACATCTACAATGTAGGGGTGGCATTAAGTTTGCAATCATCCACGTAAGCCTGGGATACAAACACACAACAGCAACTCACATAACATACACAAGCTGATGAGGCAGCTAAATGTCACGGTACAAAAAGTGAAAATTGACTGTGTTGTACATGACTCAGACACAGCAGATTCACAGTCAGAAACTTCCCCCAATGCACAGTGGGTCACACAGTCCACCAAAGCAGTGAATATGTGTAGCCAAAAAATGTTTTCAAAAACTATCCCCTGGGACTGTGACCAAGCCTAGGAGGGTAGACTGAGAAGTGTACTCTCAATGTTGTAATGGGACTCACAAACAGTGTGTTGTGTGCCCCTCAAGGTTAGCTCCTCATTGGAGTGTGAGCCATCAATTCAAATGTACAATATATCACGAAAACACTGTCCCCACACATGTAATGCACAAGAACATCATTATTTGCACTAGTGTCTGCCCTGCCGACCGATTAGTGGAAGGACGCGTAGCCGCATCAGGACCGAGTCTGTCGCACCCATTTGCTGTTGGTTGTCATGGTGAAAGATGAGGGTGAGTATTCAAAGGACGCAGTAGCTGCATCCGAACCGAGTCTGTCGCACCCATTGGCTGTTGGTTGTCATGGTGAACGACGCGGGTGAGTTATCAAAGGAAGCGGTAGCCCCATCAGAACCGAGTCCGTCGCACCCATTTGCTGTTGGTCGTCATGGTGAACAACGCAGGTGAGTATTCAAAGGACGCAGTAGCCGCATCCGAACCGAGTCTGTCGCACCCATTGTCTGTTGGTCATCATGGTGAACGATGCAGTGAGTATTCAAAGGATGCGGTAGATGCATCCGAACCGAGTCCGTCGCACCCATTGGCTGTTGGTTGTCATGGTGACAGACGCGCGTTTAGTTTCGTGTCTGATTCGCGTGCAAATCGAATTGGTAACCTTCCATCACCAATGTATCTAAGTCAATAGCGGGACGATGCGGGTATTTTGAACGTCGCGGTAGGTGTGTTGGATGCTAGCAATGTTATGGATTGGACAGATTCGGATAATGCGACCCATTCGGTCCTATCAATTTGTCCACATGGAAAAGAGACTGCCTCTGCTGTACAGATAAAAATCTGTCTGTTCCCTACAGACCTCACTTGCCTGCACTACCTGCACATTTCCTGCATCTCCCCATCTCTCTGCTGCTATCTCCACATCCTCTGGGAGCTACCATGGCACGTACAGTGGACAGGGCCCCAGCATTCACTGAAGAAGAAAACCAGGCCCTGCTGGACAGCCTCCTTTCACTGTACAGCCAGCTGTACGGCAAACCAGAGGAGAAGGTGAGTGATGATTCCACTGCCTTTTCATTGGACATGTGCAAAAACGTGCACTGCTAGCATTGGGAATCTCAAGTACAAGCATGCAAACAGAGTTCCTGTAAGTTTTGTTGTGTGTAGAATTGTGTTTTGGGCAGGTACACTGCTGTAGAAGTGTGTGTACTGGGTGGTGTTGACTTCTCAGCACTGTTCACATGGGATGGAGGGATCATTGCACACAGGACAACTGCCAATAATGCCACTTGTTCACCCCTTAGTCATTGTTGGCAATCTTATCCTGAACAATGTGTAAAATTGTGTGACTCTGAAACATGTAGCATGTGACTTAAGGGACTGTCACCATGTCATCCTCACAGGTCGACTCCCATCAGAAGGCCAAGATGTGGCAGACCATCTCCTGGACAGTTCGTTCAGTGGGGGTCACCAACCGACGTGTTCACCACTGCCAGAAGAGGTGGCAGGACCTCCGGGGCTGGATGCGGAGGATTGTGCGGGTCAAACTGAACCTGTCACCTCCACGCAAGAGGGGTGGACGCCGGACCCTGACCCCCCACATGCTCTGGATTCTGGCGGTGGGGTTCCCTGACATGGATGGGCAGTTAACCCCAGACAGCAGCAAGGAGGGGGTGAGTATGTGCCATGTCACACACCTATGTTCAACATGCATGTAGCAGTCTCTCACCCTGCTGCCCCCTTACAGTTTGTAAGTCATCCAAACACACAGTTTGTCTCAAAAGATGCATATGCACCATGACTATTAAATTCCCTGTTGTGCCCCTTTCCATCTGTGACATGTGGGTCACTTATGTCCAGGGTAGTGACTGTAGTCCCTTGCTCATGTTATCAGCACAATCTACAAAAACATGTACATGGAGATGACCTTCAGGAGTTATGCAATTTTCTGACATGTGTCAGCACAGTGACTAATGTATGACCTGTACTCAGTGTGGTTCAAATATATATGTGCAGTATGTTGCAAGTGGAGCACACAGGTACGTGATGCCAAAGCTATACATCCTGGCAGCAGGTGACACTAATGTGGATGACTTGTTGAGTTTATCTTGCTCATTCTGGCAAATTTCTGTCCCAGCTGTAGTGCTCAGCATAATCACATGTATCCCATGGGCAAAGGGGAGGTATGCCAATTCCGGGCAACTGTGACACTGGCCTATCACATGTTTGTATGTGTTATTCCTATTTCCCCATTAAAATGAGAGAATCCATGTGTCAGACTCTATTACAGTGACTACACGTGACAATCTTTGACAGACACAGGTGGTCACTGTTGGAGACAAGGCTACACTTCAAATGTATTGTTGTTGTATCACATGCACAACTGTTTACATGTGTGTAAAATCTCTTGACTATACATACTTGTGGCTTGGTCATCCATGTACATGATGCATTACTTTCATCATGATAGATGTCAATTGTGCATCCAATTTCGTTTGTGAGTTCACAAACCCTGATGGTGAACAAGAGCAATGTCAGCTTGTCAAAATGTGCAAATTGTGTCTACCACGTAAGGGACATGCAGACTTGGCATCCAAAGATGTGGACTGAAGTAGTCTGGACAGGAGTGTACAGAGTGGTGACTGGAATCATGTGATGTTGAGGTTCTGTACTACTAGTCCATACAGATGGTGCACCCAGACAGGCCAGTGGCATAGTGTACCACATGAAGCATTGTAATGATGCAGTCATTGGTCTTCAATTTGTGTTCGACATTGTACAAATATGTAACTGTTGGACTGTATATAATGTGCATGACATCCTGGAGAATCCCCCCAACACTGTCCATGGCTGACACAAGACAGTGGGCCAAGTGTCTCTCACCCTAGCTAGGCCTACCACATTGTGGTTTACAAAATGAGAATCAGATGTGTAGCCTGACAGCAGAGGACCTAAGACAGTGGACAAATGACCACTATCACTGTTATCTGTGTGAAATGAGTCATTCACTGACTATGTAAGCTTGCTGTATTGCAGGCTGATCATTTTCCAAGTTAGGCCATAGCCATGACTTCAAAATGAGATGACTGGGGATTGAAGAATGTTTACCATGTCACATTTAAAATGTGTGCATCCCATTTGCAGTGTCAGTTCAAGACTCCCTTGCAGGAGATGAGACAGATGTGTTATGAAAAAAGACTGTCAGGAGCATTACATATCAGACCACATGCTACGTAGTGTAGGAGTTGACAGTGTGGTTGTGGGCTTTGACATTGATCTTACCGATGTTGCACACGACATCATGAATCTGTGAACCATGGTTAACTGGCAGACTGGCAAGTGCCATGTACACATATGTGTAATGAGTAGAAAGCTGCAGTCAAAATGATGTATATGCTTGCTCTGTGATGATTTGTGATGATACCCATGTGACAAGTACATGCTGATGACTCATGTGAATCTCTTTGGCATTCTTGTTCACAGCATCAGCACCGGCAACCAGAGGAGGCAGTGCCATGGACCAAGGGGAAGCAGCTCGCCAGACTCGGTCCAGTGTGGAGGAGGAGGAGGGGGGACCTAGTAGCGCGGAGGGTGAGGGGAGCCACACTGAGGGCATCTCCAGATCACCATCAGAAGGAGCTGCCAAAGATTAAACCTCCAGTGATGACTCCCTTGAGGTGGTGGGTGAGCCAGGATTGGTTCAAACTACAGCTGAGTCCGCCACCACCACCAACACTATCTCCACCCTCCCAGCTGCTCCCATGCCCAGTGTCCATGGCTGCTCCCATGAAGGGGAGCATGTCTCCTTTGGGCCAGGCACCGCACCCCCTGCACCAGTCTCCCCTGCTGCCCTGAGTGTGGAGGCTGTGCATTTGCTGAAGCAGATTGTGTGGGACAGACATCCGTGCTAAATGTCCTCCATGCGCATGCCAGTCTTTTGACACAATTGGTGTCATTCATGGAGGGCATCCACTCGGACATGTCTGTCCTACAGAGATCAAATCAGGCACTGGCCTCCTCATTGACGGCAACAGTGTCCCTGATCCAGCAGTCCCTCACCCCTCCTTCCCAACTTCTCTACCTGACCCAACCACACGGAAACATGCACATGCACACACATCAACATCCACATGCAGCACACAACCCCACACACACGACTCCAAACCCACATGCATGCACACTCAGGGGACTGACAGCACACACACCAGGGAGAAGCCTAGACAACACAAACATGCATCCACAGGCACTCCGCATACCTCAGATCCCTCTGCCTCCACAACCCCTACCCTTGACTCTCCTGCACCCCCCTCCGCCCAGAAGCTATTCCTCAGTGGCCTTGGCTTCTTCCCCAAAGACCCATCTGTGCCCCTCCCAAGGGGAAGAGGAACACCCCCTGACAATGAAACCTGGCCCCACCACACCCCCAAAGAGGAATAGCCCAAAAACCCCACCCGAATATCCCCCGGAGTCCCAAATCAAAAACCCCACCACCGACCCATACTTCCCCACCAAAAAAGGTCATCCCAATCCAAGTCCCCCCTCCCAAAGATCCTGAGTCCATCCCCATCACAGGTTTCCCCATCCACAAATACACAATCCCAAAGAAAGTGAGGCCCAGCCCCTCCCCCTCTCCCACGGACATCCCCCCTCCAACTGCCACCCCCTCAGTCTGAAACTGCCACTGCAGTGGACCACCCCTCCTCAATCTGGCCCATCCACTGCAGTGGACCCCCCCCTCAATCTGACCCATCCACTGCAGTGGACCCACACACCCCTCAATCTGGCCCATCCACTGCAGTGGACCCTCCCCCCCTCAATCTGGCCCATCCACTGCAGTGGACCCACACACCCCTCAATCTGGCCCATCCACTGCAGAGGACCCACACGCCCCTCCGGATCCCAGCCCTCCCACAACCCAACACAGTCTTCCCTAGTCCGGTCACATTGGTGCCTGGCATGACCCCAGATGCCCCTCCCAGGGGAGGTGTCCCCTTTGCGCTTACAGTGAAGGCAAGTGCTGGAGGGGGATTACCCCTAACCCCCTCAAAGACTTTGAAAATATAGACTGGCCATAGGCCTTTTGTTAGAGTTTGACTATATCGCACTTTCATGCTGAATAAAGCATGTTGGAAGTTCCTTAATGTTGATTTCTGTGCCCCACAACTTGTTTATAAGTCAACTGTCACTCATGTACAATTCTTGTGATGGGTATACAATGAAGTTGTTATGTCATGGACTGCATGTGGTCCATGGAGTATGTGACCTATTACAGTATGTATACAAGTCTGCATAGTTTACCTTTGCAGGGTATCATCATCCATAACATTTTGGGCCATGAAGGTGACATGAATCTGACAAGCTTCCCTGTTTTCATTTCACCTTTGCACACAGGTAATACTGCCATATGTTACCATAGTGCAAGTGTTGCAAAGTGCTACAGTTTATGATGGGCATGCAGATTATGTTTGTGATGTGCAGCAAGTTACCTGTCTCACCAGTACATCTGGGTACATCTGGATTTTGTATACGTGGTGGTGACTTTGGACACAACTATGTACACAAGGTATTGGTCCAAAAGCTATCATGTGACTTGATAGTGTTGGAGCCATATCTGTGTCTCCTTTTGATCTGGTAGACCCCTGCCAATGACAAGCTTGCCACAGGTGGGCTTCCACTGTAGGGAATTTCCATCTTGGCAGTGTGACCATCTGTGACATATCCTGAGCCCAAGGTGTGTGTGAGGTGAGCAGGAATCTGCCAGTCTTCAGACCCTGTTGCCTCAAAATACTCAGGTTTATGAAGATGTTCTTGTTTGACAAGGTTATTGTGGTCTTACTAGTCCATTGCTTTCCCATCCAAATGTGTGTGGTGCCATCCTGCTTTTGTCTGGATACTTCATGTTGATGCTGTTTTTTGTCTGTGCAAGCTTTAACATCATGTATTCACCCACACACCATTTGTAATTGAGCATGAGATTTGTGTGTAGGTTGTAATTTGTGCTAGACCACTAATGTTGTCCTTTTGAGCTATGCTTGATGCTGTGCCTGGTCACACTGAACTGGACTAGGGGTGCTGTGATGTATGTTGCTTGGCACTGTGCTACATGTGTTCAGACGAGTGGACTGTGTGTGCCCAGATGTGTAGTGTGTCCATCTGCCATGTAGATGCCACTTGAGCCTGTGTCACATCTATGCTCTACAAAGCCACACAGAGGAGTATGTTGAAATGTGTTTGCGGAGCCTAACTGCAGGTGTGTTTAGCAAGGATGATATTGCATGTGATGAGCTGGCACACACAAGGGTAGAGGTGATGGAGACTGGTGTATCATTACTTTTTGTGTAGTGTAGACTCCTATGTGATGGCGAAAGTACAATTTAGGAGAATGTCAGAGTGTGTGGGTTGTGACTAAGGTACATTGGCAGTTCTTGTGTTGGTGACATAGTGTGTCCACATTGTCCCTATGTGAGTGCTTGAAATGCAGGGGTGTGATTCAGAGTATGTAAGCTTGATTTCCTGCTTCCATACTGCGCAAGGTATGGTAGGGATGTGTAGATGTGATAGGGGAATATCCAGCTGGACAAGGTTGCATTTTTGCAGGTGATGAGAGCTGTGGTCTGTGGCACTATTGTGCAATTGGGCAGTGACAGTGCATTTTTGATGAGTGATGTGTGTTGATACTGTGCATGAGTCCATGGTGTTCTTGCTCATGGAAGTCATATGTGGATGTGACTGGGCCACATTGAGACAAGGCTTAAATCGTCATATGTGACAGAGTTGACAAGTGTTTGTGAATGTATGTACACCAGTAGTGTGATTATGTGTGCTGGATGGTGAAATGTGAGGTGTTGTAGAGATGTAGTATGTTGTGTTTGATTCTGCAGATGGATCTTTTACTCAAGTGACAAGTGTTTGTACTTGTGCAGATATGAGTGGGTATGTGGTGATATGCAAATGACTGAGTGCACATTCATTGAGCTATGTATGTGTCTTGTTGTGAGATGTGGTGATGTGTGGAGTATGCATGTCAGGGTGTGCAGTGATGCTGCACGTTGTGGCATGAGTGCAGTCCAAGGCATCACTGAGTGTGCTACTGGTGATGGGAGTTGTCCATCTGGCATGTTACGTTTGACGTCTGCTGAGGAGGGGATGTGTACTGTACATTGTGTGCATGTCAGGAATGTGAGAGGTGTTGTGCACATGCTGATGGAAAGTGGTGCTGCCAGTGTATGTGTGGATGAGATGAGGGCAGCGCACATGTGAGTGAGGACGACTCAGATTGTAATGGTTTGTGTAGTGGGCCGGAGCTCGTGTGTCAGACATGCTTTTACATCTAGATTAAACAGATGGGGCTCATGACGTGATTGTTTGTCTGTTAGTAATGATAGTTGAGCATGTACTGTGACCTGGATGTTGGAGGACTGATACCTGCATATGTTGAGTTGATGCAGGCCTTGTGTTGAAGTTGACATGTGCATATGTGTTGATTATGTGTATGTGAGTGTGCAGAAACAGGAGCCAGAGTGAATCTGTAGATGTGTTATGTGTTTGCTGAAGCTTGCTACTTGCCAATGTATGTACATGGATGATTGTTGTGATGGTCACTTTAAGGACACTGGTGTGTGCTAAACCGATTGGCATCACAGGAGGAGTAGCCTCCACTTAGCCTTGACTTGTGTGAGTCGTGTGTGGGCATGAGTGGCAAGTTACCCTTTGTAGTCAGTAGTAGTCACTGATTGGTCAACAATGCCCTTGTATGATGCCCTGGGGTGGAGGTGGTGATTGCTTCTGATGTTAATTCATGATGTGGGAACATTGTGTGGCATTCCATTGCTTAGGGGGTTATTGGCACCTCAAGTGAATGTGCAGGGATGTGTGTTGTTATGCCACCTGTGCTCAGACTAGTCCAGACACGCATCTCCACACTTCACAGTAGACTACACACGCATGGATATTCATGGCATTCTGACTTTGAATGGCCAAGATGTTAGGGCACAAGGGGAGTGGGCTCATTGTGATGACATCTCTGGTTGTGCTGAGGACAACACTCTGCACTGTGAGCACATTCACAAGTGACACTGGAACAGTTCACACATTTCCATAGGTGTTGGAATTGTCAATTTCTTGGTAGCTATCATCTGGTATGGCAAGGGTGGGACTTGCAGGTGTACATGAGGGCTCCCAATCAGGACTTTGTACCCTGCCCAGGAGCTCGAGGTACATATGTCTTTGTTGTGGGTCTCCTTTACTGATTAATGGATTTTGATACAGTGTTAAATTCCAAATTGTGGCCAAGCCAGATTTCATTCTGCACATGTCCACCATCCTCACATGATGTAGCCATTTACACTATCTTGTGGATAGCTATATGGATTGTGTATGTGAGCCACAGATTGAAACAGCATCTTCACCAGGCCTGTCACATTCTCTTGCACTTTTGGCTGTGCATTGGAGGCTCCAAAGCCTGTTGGTGTATCCTCTGTCCGGTGACTCATGTGTCATCCAACTTTTCTGCAGTACACAATCTGCAATATCGAAATGGCATTAGACATTAGCTGCACATACTTCAGCTTTTGTAGTTTTGAGCAGACTTGCTGTGAATGACATGCAACAAAGTTGACAGTGTACATGTTCTGAATTAGAGTTGTGTGCAGCACCACCAGGCCACACATGGTGACTGTCTCCAACATTGTTGTTGGTTCTTTGAGTTTCTCCATTGCAAGTAGGAATGTAGTCTACAGATGTGGCTCTGACAACTGTGACACAAACACTTCTCATTTGTTGTAGTGGGAAGTTCATAAATTATTTTTGATTGTTTGTATACTTGTGTGCTGTTGGGTGGTATCCTCTGTGCTTCAGTGTACACAGACTCATCACAATGTCATCCTTCTGTGAGTATGTGTACTCCTGTTGCACTGCGAGGTTTGAGTGTGTGTTGTGGTAGATGGATGCTTGGACTATGTGTCACATACATATGTGTAGGTCTGGCACTTCCTGTTCCACCATCAAATGTGTGTTTATCATAGTATATAGCGTGCTAGGTGTACCTACCTGATGCTGACATTCCCTCATTAGGCATACTCAACATGCATGGTCAGAGTTGAATCACAATGATGCCCGGGCACTCATGGAGTTCTTGCCATACATTCCCTGATCTTGACTGTCATGGTGGCCTCTGCGATGTCACCTGTCGATGTTGTTTTCAATGAGGCACAATGCTGCTGATCAGGGGGGGTTAGACTGTCCAATAGTGACTTTGCTACCTGCAAGGCCCCTACCTCCAATACAGCCTCCCTGCACCTGCCTCGCCCTGAAAGTCATGGTTGGGTGTGTGAGAAGACACTGCTACTTGCAAGGCACATGACACAGGGCACAACAGAGTGTCTGCTCTGAAGTCTGGCCCACATCATCAATTTGCAGCACAGCAGCTCAGCGGACCGGATACTGTTACCACAGCGCTGTGGCCTGGTGGGGACTTGGGAAGTGAGTCAGTCTCTTCTTGTGGTTGTTGGAGGCCACCCACAGCTTGGGCCGCAGGTGACCCTGGTGTACCCGCTCATCGACAAATGCCTGATTGCCCACATTGCCAATCCAAGGCCTATCCAGGCCACTTCCGGATTGGACTCAACACACATATGGCTCAGTGGAGTTCAGCACCCCCATCGTGTGTGTCAGGCCAGGCTGACACAGCTTACACACACACATGTTGAAATTGATCTGATGTGTGGTGCTGGCCTGTTGCCTTTGTGCATCAGCACCCGTGTATTTCACCTGCATTTGAGGGACATTGAGTGCATGTTGCTCTTTGTTCTTTTTTTCTCCTGGCCCTGGGCTTCCAACATCTCCACTCTGGCCATTCTTTAAGCTTGCCAGTCAACGTTAATACCACAGTGTGGGACAGCGTTTAATTAAAAGTGAGAATTGGCTTTGAATATTTTGTTTTTTGCAGCAGCTTGTACTCCAAATGTGTGTATTGATGCATTTTGGATGGTAAAATGTTACATTGTCCAATTACACATTGCTGGGAGTGTTAGCCCCCCCAAAGACCAGATTGGCTACACATAGCTGTGTGTATGTAACCCCCCACAAACAATGCTTGCCTGTACGTTGCTGTGGGTATTTGGCCCCAACACACAAATAGTCTCTAACTTGCAGGTGGGGTTTTGCCCCCCATAGCCCTTATGATTATGCCATGCTGGGGGTGTGGGGGGGGGGGTTGACACCCACAACCCCCATATTTGCCTCTACATTGCAGGGTGGTTAGCCCCCCAAACCCCATTTTGTCTTCACATTGCTGGGGGGGGGGGGGGAGGTTAGCCACCCAAACAACATATTGTCTCCACATTGCTAAGGGGGTTAGCCCCCCAAACCTCATATTGTCTCCACATTGCTGGGGGTTAGCCCCCCAAATCCCATATTGTCTCCACATTGCTAGGGGGTTAGCCCCCCAAACCCCATATTGTCTCCACATTGCTGGTAGTGTTAGCTATCCCTCCCCTATGGGGTAGACAATGCTGGTGGTGTTAGCCATCCACCCCACCTATGGGCATTAGATTGATGGTGGTGTTATCCAGCCATCCCCCTATGGGCATTAGATTGCTGGTAGTGTTAGCCATCCACCCCCCTATGGGGTAGACAATGCTGGTTGTGTTAGCCATCTACCCCCCTATGGGCATTAGATTGCTGGTAGTGTTAGCCATCCACCCCACTATGGGGTAGACAATGCTGGTGGTGTTAGCCATCCACCCCCCCTATGGGCATTAGATTGCTGGTAGTGTTAGCCATCCACCCCCCCTATTGGCATTAGATTGCTAGTAGTACAGTACATATGTAAACCTCGGCACTCTAAAACAATTTAACTATTGATTCATAAAGTTGTTAGATAAAGGCAACTAAAAATATCAGCAAAAAGTCAGTTCAATTTTTGCTAGGTCAATTTTAATGTCTAAAAATCAGTCAAATCCTGAATTACAAATTTCAAATTCATAACAAAATGACAATATATTTGAGAATAGACAGCTTAATACAACAGTCCTTTTTAGGCGTTGAACCGGCAGCCGACACGTGTTTCGTTTCTTTGAAACTTTTTCAAGGCTGCAAATAATGCCATAAAATTTTTTTTTTTTTATTAAAAGAAAGAAGAGTTTTCATTGTCCATATCCATAACTCATCAAAATTAAGAAGGTTCTTGGTATAAACAATCTATGGGCGTGGCTATGGGCTCTAAATTCTCCCCATCGTACGCTAATTTGTACATGGGGAGGTTTGAGGCGCAGCACCTATGGCTGCATGGACCCTCTGAGCTAACAGGGCTTATAGTGTATTGGACGAGATATATAGATGACATTTTTATCATCTGGGCAGGTAACAAAACCCAATTTGAGGAACTGACAAACTACCTTAATAACAATACATATAATCTTAGTTTTACCTCTAGATTTGACAGAACAGAGATAGAGTTTTTGGATGTTAAAATCTATGCCAAAAACAAAAAGATCATGTCTCGTCTATATAGAAAGCCCACGGCCTGTAACTCTCTCCTACATGCTTCCAGTGGTCATCCTGCAATACAAGTTAATTCAATCCCCTTTGGGGAAATGACCAGATTGAAGAGGAATTGTAGTGAGGAAGATATATTCCGCCAAGAATTGATGAACCTTGAAATGCGTTTTCTTAGTCGAGGATATTCCTCTGCAATTTTGGATAAGTCTAAAAAGAGGATTCTCCAGAAAACCAGGAATGCTGTATTACATAGATCTAATGCTATACGAAATAAAAACAAAAGGAGAGATAAGATTAGTTTAATCACCAACTATAATGTGCACAGCCAACAGATTCATAAAATCTTCAAGAAGCATTGGTATCTGTTAAATCTGGATAGTACAATCAACAAGTCGGTGACACAACACCCTAGTATTGTGTACAGAAGGGGCAGGACTTTAAGGGACTCCTTATGCTCCAGCTTTATACCTTTGAAACAAGGTGACAGGACTTGGCTATCTGTCAAACCAAATGGGTTTTACAAGTGCGCGCACTGTAATATGTGCCAGTTTGCATGTAATAAATTGAAGAGTTTTAAATATAACACTAATACAACTTATCAAATTCGGCAGTTTATTAACTGCAATACAAGATATGTTGTGTATTGCTTACGTTGCATCTGTGGCCTAATATACATAGGCAGCACTATTCGTCCCTTGAAGGAAAGGATTCAAGAACATGTAAGGGCCATTAGGAATAATGATTGCAGCTATCCTCTAGCGGTCCATTTTAACAATGATCATCCCAACAGAACATTAATGGGTCTGAGCTTCCATGGCATTTCTGAAATCACAACTGATGCCAGGGGGGACAAGATTTCAATGCTAAGAAAGGCTGAAGCACAATGGATCATACGCCTTCGGGCGGTAGAAAAGGAATCAACATTGATAAGGAATTGTTTGTATTCCTTAGGGACTAGATGAACCAGTAGTAATGCTTAGATATATAATAAAAAACAAGCATTGGCTGTATTCTGTAATATTCGATCTTCCAGCCAATATGTTGCTACCTGAGTGTTATATACATACTCAGGGTTTTGATATATAGTGCTACTTATTCAGGGATTTGTTATATAGCGCCACCGACATGCTATGTGCACTTTGGAGGTTTCTTCTAAATATAAACCATAGCGGACCAACAAGATTTTATCTATGTTGGTCCCCCTATGGATTAATCATATAAAGGTAGTGAATGAAACATACATAATTTTTGATTTGTATGTAATAAGAGGCTCTAAAAACCTTATGAGATATTTTTATAATGGCATTAAACTTATACAACTCATGATTGTTAAATGACAGATTATCTGAAAATTGAAAGATATAATGCAACAATATTGAAAGATGTCTGCATAATATGCAACTTGTGTTTTTTATATGAATTTATATGTATCTTTTTTCTCTGAATCTTTGGGTTTTTGCACAAAATTTTATTTGTAATTTACCTTCTTTAAAGTTCTTTTCGAGGGCAATGACGATTTTATGAGATATTACACTGTCGAATATATAATTTATTCGCAATACTCGCAGTATACACATACTTCTTTAAGATACTGTTCTTTAGGGGATTCTTACCCATTACTATAGGGGAGATAGTGTTTTAGATATACACTTACGGGGTTTTATTATTCATTTGGTGGGGAGGCATATTACTCTCCACACTGACAAAACATGGCCGCCATAGGTATTGCATAAAAGCAAGGTCTGCCTGTTACAATAGTCCTTTCTCTATCGCAATGGCATTAGGCTTTCTTGGAAACCATAGAAATGTAGGTTTACCCAACATAATAGTCCTTCCTTTACTATTATGGCTCATCTCGGTTCTTACGCATCATGTGATGCGACGTATTACGTTATGACGAGGCTTTCCCCCCCCTTTTTTTTCTTTTTTTCCTTTTAAAAAGAGCCCCGGGAACAGATTTCGTTTTTATTTAAGAAGACTAGGAGATCGAAGTTGTGAGCTGATTCTAAAAATGAAGGTTAGTTCTATGCGAGTTATGAACTTCGGGGCGTCTCTGGTCCTCTTTAAGGGTGTCTGGGGCGCGCTTTTGTGACTTAAGCAAATGCATTTGCCTGGAGTCTAGCATTGTTTGTTTTGGGTGCGGACTCGAACTCGATTTGATGGAGCTACAGAACAGAGGGATGAGATTGTCAATTATATTATTAAATTTTATTACGGATTGAGTGGACTTTGGATACTTGTGTTTTTGTGGATTTCATACAAATTGGAGCATTCCACTTCTTGCGAATAGGGTTTCCAATAGCTTAATGCAATCTCGAATGGCGAGAGTGCTTTTCATTTGTTATCTCACTTCAAGTAAATATACTTTATTTAAATACGCAGTTTCGATGGTGGGCGTCATATTGCGTGTTTCTGTTCTATAAAATATGACAAACTGGGTTATTTAGATGCCACAGTTTGCGAAATCAAGTTACTATTTGGCACAACTGAAGTAGATATTGGGGACTTTGATTTCTTAGTTTTTAAATGTTCGTAGGGACAATCGTGTATATTTTATAAAGTTTGCGTGCTATTCTCGCATTTTAACTTTTGTCTGTTCATGGTTTCTTCTTTTAGGGCATATTATAGCCCATCAACTTACAACGGTATAAAATTGTACGTTTTCTTTTTTCTTTATTTTAGAAATTTCGTATATGGGACAATGATGGGTCCTTAGAAGCGGCCCCTCACTGGCTTGGGTATTATGGAGACAAACCAGTAGATAAAATTTACTTAATTATGTGAATTTACAATATAAATACCATAGCTTGATTGATACAATATGGCAATACATGCTTGGAGGCCCTATAGGGGTTCTTCTATGCAATATACATTTGCTAATGCATAGCGGTCTTAGAATAATAGACTGGTATATGGTTTAGGAGATATAATTGGTATCTCTATATCCCCATAAAACTTGAGTTCTGTATAGACTCATGAAATCTTTTCAATGTTTCTTTATTTAATTTTTCTTCATTCTATTTCTGCTTTATTTTTGCAGAAATAACGATCTTTGGACTGTATACACACTATACGTGATTTGGTCTCCCTTCGACAAAGAACTTTTGCATATTTAGGTATCCTATTGGTTAATTTTAATAAAAAATTTTAAGACATTTATACTTTTGATTATTGAGCTAGAACGGTTCTAGAATATTTCTCTTCTTTTTCTCTCTAATAAGAATTTGACAAGATTAGATGACTATCACATCGAAGATCTGGACATCCCTATTTACATTTTGAGCGCCATTCATGAGATCCAATTACTAAAGGTATTTTGGGACAAATTCCATAGCCTCTTGCTACGGAGCGCTGCTACAGCTTCTTTATAGCTTTTTAACAGATAATTATTTTGTTTTGGATAAAAAGCACTGCATGTTGTGTTTTGATGTTTGCACAACGGGTAATTTTCGGTTCTTCTCTATTTATTTTCTTCATTAAATACAATTATAGCTAACATGTGTTGAAATATGAGGTCATTTATTTTGATCTTCATGTTGGAATGCATTTTTATCTTCTCTTTTCTTTTTTCCTGTTTCCTTCTTTTCTTCTTAATTTTGATGAGTTATGGATATGGACAATGAAAACTCTTCTTTCTTTTAATAAAATTTTTTTTTTTTATGGCATTATTTGCAGCCTTGAAAAAGTTTCAAAGAAACGAAACACGTGTCGGCTGCCGGTTCAACGCCTAAAAAGGACTGTTGTATTAAGCTGTCTATTCTCAAATATATTGTCATTTTGTTATGAATTTGAAATTTGTAATTCAGGATTTGACTGATTTTTAGACATTAAAATTGACCTAGCAAAAATTGAACTGACTTTTGCTGATATTTTTAGTTGCCTTTATCTAACAACTTTATGAATCAATAGTTAAATTGTTTTAGAGTGCCGAGGTTTACATATGTACTGTACATTCTTACTGGGACCATTGGGGTTCTAGTATTCTGGCTCCTTAGGTAGTGGGGTGCTGTTTTCTTTAACCTTGAGGGGCACCAATACTTGGCTATATACATTGAATGCACTATAAAGAATAGATGTGCTACCAATTAGACCACCACTGCCATTGTAAATATTGTTAAGATTGCTAGTAGTGTTAGCCATCCTCCCCCCTATGGGGTAGACAATGATGGTGGTGTTAGCCATCCACCCCCCTATGGGCATTAGATTGCTGGTAGTGTTAGCCATCCACCCTACTATGGGGTAGACAATGCTGGTGGTGTTAGCCATCCACCCCCCCTATGGGCATTAGATTGCTGGTAGTGTTAGCCATCCACCCCCCCTATTGGCATTACATTTGCCAGTAGTGTTAGCCATCCACCCCCCTATGGGGTAGACAATGCTGGTGGTGTTAGCCATCCACCCTCCTATGGGCATTAGATTGCTGGTAGTGTTAGCCATCCACCCCCTATGGGCACTAGATTGCTGGTAGTGTTAGCCATCTACCCCCTATAGGTATTAGATTGCTGGTAGTGTTAGCCATCCTCCCCCCTATGGGCATTAGATTGCTGGTAGTGTTAGCAATCCACCCCCCTATGGGGTAGACAATGCTGGTGGTGTTAGCCATCCACCCCCTATGGGCATTAAATTGCTGGTAGTGTTATCCATCCACTCCCCTATGGGCATTAGATTGCTGTTAGTGTTGACCATCCACCCCCTATAGGCATTAAATTGCTGTTAGTGTTAGCCATCCACCCCCTATAGGCATTAGATTGCTGGTAGTGTTAGCCATCCACCCCCCTATGGGCATTAGATTGCTGGTAGTGTAAGCCATCCACCTCCCTATGGGGTAGACAATGCTGGTGGTGTTAGCCATCCACACCCACTATGGGCATTAGATTGCTGGTAGTGTTAGCCATCCACCCCCTATGGGCATTAGATTGCTGGTAGTGTTAGCCATCCACCCCCCTATAGGGTAGACAATGCTGCAAGTATTCCCCCCACCACAATGGTGACTGTGCTTTCTCACAAGCTGTGTATAATGTTTCCTTTCGCGGGGTAGTGGCGTTTTTTGTGTGTGGTAGGTATCTGACTTACCGTCTGTGACGAATGCGTCGGTTGGGGTTGTAGTATTGGCCGTGTGTTCCACTAAGTATGAATCCACCCTTAGTACATGGAATCCCATCCACCAATGGAGAGCAATAAAACGGAGGTGGCAACCATCAACAAAAAGAAACTAAAAATCTCCCAATAATAAATTTGCCACCAGCAGCAGATCCATATGTCGTGGTGATGACAGGGGTTCCACCACTGAGGGATGGCCAGAATGAGAACCATATAGATTAGAAGAACGAATGCCTTAATTGGCTGGGACAGTTCAGGGGGTACCCAGTATCCAAAGCTAACAAAATCATTTTACACGCCGAGTAGAGGAAGGAAAGGAAGGAAAGATCGGGCGGGCGACTGAGTAATTGTTAACTTTAGGTACCCAGCCGTGGCACAGAAACGGCTATGTGGTAGCCACTACTATGAGGCAGGTGGTACTGTTGTATCACTCTTACCGCTGGGAAACTTCTATAAACCACCCACTGGTATTAGAAGGGAGATTGGTTTAACTATAAAAGTGGAGGAGGTTACTATACCTTAAGGTGGGTTTCTAAAGGTAGAGGAAGACTATCTGGAGGTTTGATGATCTGGGTAGGTACACATCTAGATTGCAAGGTGGTGGGGTGTGAGGTCATTTTGAACGATGTTATGTGTGTTTGCAAAAGATTACCCCCAGGAACCACTATTTGCATTTATAACATATACGCCAGACCAATAGGGAACAAAAAAGAATCACCAGCAGGGAAGCAGCGAGGAAGGACCTAGGAGCATCGCGAGGGACGCACCTTGATGTAAGTTTGACTACAGGGGTCCCTCTACTCCTCCCTTCCCATGGGACATCCCCATACCTCTAATAAGGTGTTCCGAAAATGTTATGGTAGAGTTGGACTAGAGCCAACCTACATGAGTGGATTTGTCTTTGTCTCTTAGAGACAAGATAGGAGCCCTTCTCTCACTTATGCCCTGATGAATGCCATGGACACTCCTGGCCAAAGTGGCAGAAACATGTTGGTAACACAGATGGAGATGGGGTACAAGACCCTCTAATCTCCACCATTATTTTTAATATCGAGCACGCCCTGCACTATTAAAGCCTTCACGCAGGATCGTGCATCGATTTTTAACATCACTCACTCACTTTTTTCAGCACGGGCCCCCACTTAGTTATAGAAGTGCCTCCCTGTCTCCAGGTGTAGGCCCGCCCTTTATCAAACATGGTTTTTAAAGGGCGAGGACAGCCGATGATGAAGCAGGATACCTGGTGGTGTGTGAGGACAGTCCATACATTTTTTTGAGATGCCCAGCACCACCTACTCATAGGCCTAATGTGCCTCAACTTTTGGTAAGCATCAGACACTGAGTCAGGGTAGCTTCTTGTTGTGTGATATAACAAAAAAGAATCGCCAGCAGTTAGTCAGCTAAATTCCCATCTGAATGATCTTAATCCAGAGGTATTAAAAATAGTGGGGGGGGGACCTAAATTGTCAATTCGAACCCTTAGGCTACACCTATACAGAGAATTCCCTGATAGAAGATAGAATTTGGTCTATTCCGGACTTGAATATTAATGCGATCAAGAAATGGTCCCCTTTGGCAATCCAAATAAATGCGCTAGTTTTAAACTATAAGCTACGAGCTTGCAATGGAAGGAGCAGGTTTGATAGAGTAGGTAAGCACACCTTTTCTGGCCCAAATGGTTCAAGTCTGATTGACTACTTCTTAGTAGATGTCAGAATGTGACCCCTGGTCAAGGTCATGAGCGTGAGATCCAGATATGACAGTGATCACAATCCTCTGGCGTTGGTGCTGGATTTCCCTATGGGATCCACATCTGGAACCTCCATTAGCCCTATGGACCATAGATGCTGCTTAACACATAACAAACGGAGAATCCACTGGCGCACAGTGGTGCGATTAGATCAAGCAATGAGGTCCATCTACACGCATGTTGAGCGGTCACTTGTGGAAATTTGTAATATAAATCTGGTTTTTACCCTCGATGGTGTTCAGCTAAAAATAGGGGAGATACATTATTCCCTATTCGAGAACCTAAAAAACAAATTTTACAAGGGACCTAGGGCCCAGAGACAAAAGAAGACTGGCATGTCGTGGTATAATAGTCAGTGTAGGAAAGCCAAAACAGCCCTATTTAAGGCAATCAAAACTAAGAACAAGGGGAAATCTTTAGGGAATAGAGCTAACTATAAAAAGGTAATAAGCATGGCTACAAGGGACTGGGACAACAGGAAGTGGGATCAACTGCTTGAAGCCTCTAAAGATAAAAATAAAACACTATTCTTGAACTTGGTTGCTACTGGGCATGCAGAGGGCTCTATGGCAATTTATAATAATATAGCAGATGATGTATGGATAGATAATTTTTCTTGTTTATATTCATTAGGACCAGGTCAAGACATGGATTCTATCAGTCACGGGGGCCTTAGCTTAGCCAACAATGCAGAGAGCTGTGCGTTCTATCCTATTAATCCTAAAAAAATCGAAGCAGCCATTGGAAATACTGTACCTCACAAAGCCCTAGGAATTGATAAAATCCCAGGTGATTTGTTTCTATCCGGGATAGACGTCTGAGGCCTGTATTTAACATTCTTTTCTAATGCTATCCTAAATGGAATGAGTATTCCCGAATCACGGGCTTGGGCTGAAATTATACCTATTTTTTTTTATCAACAATATTTTTATTGACATTTTTCAAAAGCATATTGTTACATAGTTCTGTTCCATTCACTTCTCACGGTTCATACAATGTCAGTCTATAGGGTGGTACAGTTGCCTATTTTCGGAGAAGGTGATCTCAATCATGTTTTGCGCTGCAGCAAAATACCACTATTGGTCAGCCTTGAAATACATCCTACTAATTTCAAAGTCCCTCTTTGATCCCTCCCACCCCCCTCCCCGGAACATTAAGGGTGCACGGTGCGTTCAATGAGGTGCCTTAGATTGTATGGATTGCCTAGTCTGCCATATTAGCCTCAGAAGGTGTCCCCGTAATATCGTTGTCCCAAACTACTCCTCACCAGTTTTCTAGAAGTGGAAGAGGTGGAGTGCCTGGGTGCGCGTAGGGCACCCTAAAAGGGGGAGCCCCTGTGATAGATACCCCAGCAGAGGTCCCCATGTATACTCGAAATTTTTAAACATGTCTGCTAGTACACTCGCCATCCTTTCCATGGTGAGGGCTTGCCACAAGCGGGAGTGCCATTGGGCCAGGGAGGGTGCCTCTTTCCGTTTTCACACTGCTGCTACTGCCATTTTCGCTGCCCCTAAGCAAGACCATAAAATAGATCTATCACTAACTGTTTAGTGCTTAAGGGTGTCAGACTTAAGACCTAGTAACGTCGATCCTAGGTCGAAGGGTATGGGATAGCCCAGTATGTCTTTAATCTGTGCTAGTATTTCTGTCCAGAAAGGCCTAATCGTTGGGCAATCCCACCATATATGTCTAAAATCCCCCTGGAGCCCGCAGCCTCTCCAACATAAATCAGAGGTCTTGGGGAAGATCAATTTAAGCTTCTTTGGGTATAGGTACCAATCAAATAGTACTTTATAATGGGCCTCCCGCAATCCCATTGATTGATTAAATTTGTGTATGTCCATATACAGTTTGTCCCACTGCTTTTCTGAGATGCTCACCTCCAAGATGCGTTCCCAGAGAAGTTTGTGCCTTGGTTGGCTAGTGTACAATGTAGCTTGGAGTATCTTATAGAGATGTGAGATTGTATCATTTACACTGTTTTCTAACTTTGCTAGCTTTTCTATTGATGTAAGCTCCCTAGTCGCTGGAAATTATACCAATTTTTAAAAAGGGTTCACCTTTAGACCCCGCTAACTACCGGCCAATTAGCCTATTGACACTACCCAAAAACTCATTAGGGTAATACTTAGAAGGTTGCAGTAATAGCTGGACAATAGGGCAAATCTGAGCCCGCTACAAGCGGGATTCAGGGCAAATACTTCGACGATTGACCAACTTTTAAGACTCCAGTTGATTTTCTGGAAGACAGGTTTGATTGAGAAGGGCAGGATCTATGCAGTTTTTGTAGATCTCAAAGCAGCATTCGATATGGTCCCAAGACATAAGTTTTGGCTGGTGACAAGAAACATGGGAGTTCCCAAATATTTATGTAATATCATTGAGGAGTTACATGAAAACAATTTTGCACAGGTACGCTGTGGAAAGTTAGGTGAGATGACTGCCCAATCCAGTGGGCAAGGGTGTCATACAGGGATGTGTATTGGCTCCCACTTTGTTTACATTGCATATACATGACTTGGTTGAGCACTTAAACATAGTTGATAATGATGCCCTTAAGCTGGCAAACATGAGGGTTCCGACCCTCATGTTTGCTGACGATACACTCCTTTTGGCAAAATCTCCAATGGGCATACAAAAGATCCTGGACGAGTTTAGAACATTTTGCATCAAAAGGGGCCTGGAAATTAATATTAAAAAAAACAAATACATGGTATTTAACCCTTGCCGTTGGACACAACAAAATCCCATACTTAGTGGTACCCCCCTTAGAAAGGGTGCATCTTTTTGATTATATAGGAATGACTTGAGAGTATGTATTGTGGACACCATGTCACTAGACGAAAACTAAAACTAGGCCACCAGATAGGGGGACTATTGAAGCTATACAAAGGGTCTTTAAGCAAAATGATCTCCCAAGTAAAACAGATTTATGCCAGCCAAGCACTGGGGGTAGCTCTTTATGGGCGGAGAGATGGGGACATAAAAAGACTAAAGAGCTCGAGTTGGAGTAAAATGGCTTTTTGAGGTCAATAACGAGTCTCCCAATAAGTACGCCATAATACCTCTAAGACTTGACACTGGGTTGAGACCAATTTCAGATCAAATAGAATTAAGACCTTTATTATTCTGGAGAAGGCGCTGGGCTACCCCAGAGCTGTCGCTTTATTGTAGTGGTCTAGTAGAAATCCTTAAGAACCCGTGCTCTGCTCGATTCTCCTGCATTAAGCATATAAGGGGGTGGATCTTCTGGATCTGTGGAGCGACCCAGGGGGTTCATGCCCATCTATAAATGCACAGGACCTGAAAAATAAATACAGGTCCTGCAAGCTGTCTAATCTTGTAGCCTCCAATGCACATGGCACTTTATCCTGCTTTTTCTTTTCCAGCATAAAGATCATTATTTAATAGAACCATTCTTGGATATTGTTGAACCCAGGATGGCTAAAAAACTGTATGTACAATTTAGGTTTGAAACATTGCCTCTTCGTGCATTCATACTGGGCTGGTCAGGAGCAGATAACCCCAAGGGCCCGAGCTGCCTTAGCTGTGGGCACGATAATAAATTAGTGCCCTATTTGTTTTTTCTTGCCCCAGTTATAGCAAACCTAAGTCAAAATGGTTAGTTCCCATTTGCAGGAACCTGGGCACTAGAAACCATGAGGATATACAAACTAACCCAGCCCGCTCTGGTTTTTGCAGTTTCAAGATTTTTATTGAGTTCCTGGTTTTTAAGAATGCTTAATATTCCTATATAATTGGGGCTATTTTTTTAATTGGTGCTAGGGAGTATAATTTTATGATCATCTTTATTATGTTTTTTAACTAGAATTTGCTTGTTTTTAGCTAATGAATGTCTTAATCTTTGACTGTTTGTATGTTAAGTTATTTATGTATCTCTTTTATGGCATCTCGAAAATCGAAATAAAGAGCAATATGATGATGATGACTAAAGGAATAGGGGCCACTCTCCGTCAGATTGTTGAGGGAAAAGAAAATAATTGTAGCCTTTTCTTCAAGAGCACTATAAGACCCTGAATCTAGGTATTCAGTATTACAAAGAGAAGCATGTGCACGTTATTGGGCAGTGCAGCATTTCAGATTTGTTCTTTGGGGCATTCGTTTTACTGTAAGAACAGATCATAAACCATTGATATCTGCATTTTCTGTAAATAAAACATTGAAAGAGCCACTCCTAGGATCTCCAGATGGGGTTTGGGTTTGGAGGGTTTTAATTTCAAAATGCTGTATATTTCTGGTGTAAAGAAGTTAGAAGCAGATTGTCTTTCTAGACTGCCTCTTACTGATGAGTGTGGTAAAAACAGTAAGGTAGAGGAGTTTGTGGTAGCATCAATCACTGATGGTGTCAGTGCTAAGAAATGGGAAGAGATCATGACATCAGACCAAGTATTATATAAAATTTAAGAGTTGATATTAAAAGGGTGGCCCTAGAGATTCTCTGAGTTGGATGATTCTGTAAAAAGTTATTGGGAGGTATGAATTGACCTGCACATTACTGGTGAGGTATAGAGGGAGCAAGCTAGTTCCACCAGAAGGGATGTATGAAAAACTTATCAACCTGGCTCATGAAGGTCACTTAGGCTGCAATTTAATGAAAAACAAAGCAAGTTATCATTACTGGTGGCGTTGCATGGATTCCATGATTGAGAACATTGTAAGAGAGTTTCTGAGTTGCGCATACAGTGAAAAGAGCAAACAAATTAAGAAAAATCCTATATCTGTTGTAGAAATACCATCTACTCAGTGAAATAAAATTGCTCTGGACATCATTGGACCTATGAATTGTAGTGGCCTTGGGGAAAGGTTTATTTTGACCTTAGTTGCTTACCATTCTAAATGGGTTGTAATCATAGTGGTGGACAACATTAACAACAGTACAGTAATCACATTTTTAAATGACGTTTTTCACAGAGAGGGCATACCCCAAATCATTGTCATTGAGAATGGTGTATAATTCACACCTATGCAAATAAAGGAGTTTCTGAGTAGTCTTTCTATTAAAACAATTATTTATATGTACATATTCATAAATATCATATTGGTACAGTCTGTATTCCCCCTCCCTTCTCTGTACCGTCACCCGTTGGAATTTTGAGTTCTGTTAAGGCAGTTATGTCAGTTGAGAGAAATCTGTGTTCCTTCTGAAGAGACTGGACATGGATGTTGTTCAGGAATAAGGCATTTCCATTGATCTGTTTAGTGAAATCCATCCATTACACATGTTGACTACCCAGGAAACACTGCAGCTAAGTCACTGCTCTCAGTAAAAAACACTAAAATCAACTCTACAGACTCCTGATAACCTTCCTAGTTTCATAAGTACCAGACATAACTCCAGTGTTTGTGCCTATAGGGTCTAGGGCAGAACCCCTTCCATTTTCTACCATATCCCTTTCCTCATTCCCCTCCTCATGTCACCCCTACTCTTCTCCTAACAGAACCTGATTTCTCCCCAGAAAAAATCAACATGGCCCCTTCAACTTTGCTCTTGTGTGTGGGTCTCTCTCTCTCCTGCGTATAGTACCAATTTACTGTACACACGCCTGTGGACCCAGTGTATATCCTTCAACCACTCTCTTCCCTTAACCTGGTTCCCCTTATCTTCTTTCATCCCATGCTATTTCCCTCCACATGCTTGTTCTATGTAATTACCATCTCCCAGGAATACAGGGTACTCTTATTAGGGGATGCACAACTGTCACCCTCAACTCTGAACATTTTAGATTCAATGACTTTCGAAGTTGCAGCATTCTATGGGATGTCCTTCTGGTACGGACAAATGCTACAAGTGATAGACTATGGCTGCATTATAGCACATGCCATGGCTATAGTGCCCATTCCAATAGGCTTGGTCCCGGTTAACCCCAAGGCCAAAAACAAAGGTGGGTTGTTCATAGCCCATTCGTATAGGCTGATCCTCTTCCTCACCTGGTTGCAAATTATTGCAGTACAGTTACTATGCCTACCATGTTAAAGACTGTACAACAAATGGGTTTCTCTGTAGAGATAAATACCACAAATTATTTTATTAACAATAATCAAAACGTATTATTGGATCTGCGTACTTATTTGGCCAAAGAACATTACTTCTCATTGAAATGCACACACTCTTTCACATCCAAGCCAAAAACAATCAAAGTTTTCCAACCGGCAGTTCTGTTATGTCAACACGAATACATTTATTTGTCATGTAGTCCATTATATTTATACAACAATCAACCTGCACATCATCCCTATTGTCCACAATGTATATATAAGGGTGTCCATATCATAGCTTCACAAAATGGTTCATCCTGTTGGTAGTACGATTTACAAATTCTGAAGGGCTGACAATGTCCAACAAATGGCAAAAGTGAACTCCTCCAGATGTGGGTTCTTGTATAATTTCTTATTTATAGTCGCACAACATGTGGGTTTAAGTTTGACATGTCTTGGTAGTAAAAAACACCTAAAGACTTTTCTTCAGAAATGTTTTTAAGTCCGAAGGTAAGCTGAGACCGTGCCCAATTCTCTCCTTATATCTGACCCACGCTCCATTATGATCAGCCTTAGCTTTTGACTCGGTCTCACGCAACCAGATGCGCGCCTTTGGCATTTTGATCTTTTAGGCGCTAGATTTTACAAAAAACATTAAAAATTCATAAGTCTGGTTCTACTGATTGGATTTAATTTCATTTTGGTGTCATTATATTTATTAAAATGTCCTCTATGTTACTAAATTAGTTTGAGATTTTTCTTGTGTTATGTTTTCACTTTATTACTGCTTGTGTGCCGCATGAACACTTTACACATTTTCTCTAAGTTAAGACTGACTGTTTTTGTGCCAAGCTATCAGTGGGTTAAGCACAGGTTAATTTAGTGACTTTTGTGGTCTGAGGTTGTTGTGTGAGTAGGGTTTTTACCCCCCAACCAATAACCCTATTTCTCACAATTACAATATATTTAAACAGGCTAGACTGAATATCTCTAGGCAGATTATTCTAACCCTCACTGCTGGAACTGCACTGGACCCCCAACCTTTGGTTTCCAGCCTGTATCTGGGTAAATATGACAATATTTGGCCGGCAGACCTTAAGGTAGTGTCAAAAAATCAAATTGTTATAGTCCAATACATGTCTGAAATGTTGTAGTTACATTTTTAACTTAAGCAGTCCAATCGAAGGTACTCTTTTTAGCATTCAATGCATGGTTCTCACAATACAAAAGGACAGTTGGACAAAGAAGAAAGGACTGAGGGGTGGAGAAGAGGTGATTGTGCCTGGTAATGAAGGGAAAATGATGCTTTAAAGACACATGGAGATGGGGGTGATCCTGCTGTAGATATCAGCCCAGGGTTGACTGAACTACGGACTTCTATTCGGGAAAATTCTTTACATTGAACACCTTCATGAACTTTGCTGTAATGCTTCTATTTTATCTGGCAGTTGGTTCTTCATTTTTGATGCACAGAGAGAGTGAAAGATTGTACTGTCTGTGAGTTGTGGTAAGTAGGCAAACTTTACCTTTAGAGTATCATTATGTAACTCCATGACCATATGTGTGTTTCTGTGTTTTTTTTAGATTGCAATTAATTTGATTTACTGTCTCATGTGTTGTAAATGAGTATCCCTCAATGTGCTTGAATAAGAGTTTTGAATTTTACCTCCTGAAAGGGAATGTTGGTGTTTTTTTAAACAGACTTTATTGAGCATCAAGTATTGTCAAGCAACGAGCGATAAGAATAAGCACATTAACATTGATATCATATACAAGCCCATCGTTATGAGAGCATCTGCATTAACTTAGAACTCCCCATTTCAGAATACCTACCCACCTCCCCTAGTCGGGCCCATGAATCCATATAGCAAATATCTGTGTCCCATTAGGAATCATCAATTCGACAGTTAAAAGACAGTTGGAAATCATAGTGCATAGTCTGAAGCTGGTCTATTGGAGTTCAGTCATTCCAAGTCAATAGCTCAAGTGTTCAAGCATTCCTAAGTGGGGGCCAGTGTCCAGTTCTATGTATCCTCGTGGTTGGAGTGATGCTTGTATGGATCCACCTCTCAATAGCTCCAAGTCTGAATGCTATTACAGCACAGACTATTGCAGTGATTAAGTGGGGGAAGGAAAGGTAGGGATCGGCAGGGAGGGAGATCTGAAAAAGACAAAACATATTTACTGAGATGTTAAGGATAAGTTCTTCTCTCACTCTCTCTCTTTGCCTCTCCCACTAAATCACCCCTTCTATACACATTTGCAATACCTGTAACAAAAAGTGATACTAATGCAAGTTCCGTTTTCGTACGCTCACTGCTCACTGTTTTGCAAGTCTGGCTACATGTAGTGGGGCGGTATGTACAGCTATGAGGAGAAAAGAAGATCATAGGTTACAGGGCTGTTACCAACTGTGTACCCCTATGATCCCATCGCATCTTCTACATACCCCTTTATCTGTACTGCGCTGAATCACAGGGGAGGTGAGAAATGTCCATCAATGGTTCTAAGACGCTTCCCCTGTTATTAGCATAAACAGATGTAAGAAAGAAATAAGGATCAACATGCTATTCTCATCATAGCATCATGAATTAACAGGCAAAGATTTCCACAAATAAGGATTTAGTCTCAAACAAGTGAGAGTTCCAAGTCAAGGAGACTGATCCCACCTTCGTTAAACTGTAGAGTCGTAATACTCCTAGAAACAGTAACACTAGGCCAGCTCTTAGCTGCTGGAGCGGACCACGCTCTTTTGGTCCTTTTTCGACTGAATGAAATGCAAGATAAGGCTTTTATCCTGCCGGTACTACTTTCCCCTACGCCTGAGCTTCAACTGAAACTCGTCAACGGAGGAGAAAACCCGGTGCCATACACAAGAGAGACCAACCAGCACTTGCTCTCCCCTCTGCATGAGCCTCAGACGAGACTCGCCAACAGAGGAGAACATGCAGTGCTCACACTCAAAGCAAACCTTGAACCGCAACCTCGCAGTTTCACAAAGGCCCCTGAACCAGAGGCACAAAAGTAAAATTGGGTGGTGCGGCAAGCATCCTTACCGGACCGGCTCCCCGATCCTCCATCCATCTGCTACTCAGAATATTCGGCCCGTTGGTTGCCCGGATGTGGTTATGAGGGCAACAGGCTGAAGCGATGAAGTGTGCACGTCTATACTTGGCGCACATGATGGGAAATGGAGTCCTTAAACTCCCGATGTCAGTGTTCAAGGTCGCTTGCGTGGTTCTCCCTGGTGAGATTTGACAGTACATCCCTTCCCAGGAGAACACTGACAGAGACATGGTTTCTGCGGTTTTCGCTGATGAAACAATTTCTTTAACCTGGATGCATGTACCCAAGAGGAAGTTTCTCAGGAATTCTCCTCTGGCCCATACCCCTTCCAAGCCACCAAGTACCAGAGCTTATTTCTCTTTATTTTGGAATCGACTAGTCTCTTGACTTCATATTCCTATTCATTGTTAACCCATATGGGATCGGGCTTTTTCTTAATAGGAACGTAAGAGGGTTTCAATAGTGACACATGAAACACAGGATGTATGCGGAGGTTGGGAGGTAATGCCAAACGCACTGCTACTGGATTAACGTGTTTAACCACCTTGTAAGGTCCAATGTTTCTGGGGTTGAAGATGCTGTTTTTCTTGAACTGAATGTTTTTTGTGGACAACCACATTCAATTCCCTTTTTTGTATGTTGGGTGTGGCCTTCTGTGTTTATCTGCTTGTTTTTTATAGGTTATTTTGGCCTGTTGCAACCGTTTTCTGTGTACCTTTCAATGTTTTTTGAATGTGGATAATTCTTTTTTGCACCTCGGGAACTTTCTGGGCTTCAGCTGGGTGTATGAATGGAATGAACCGTGGATGGAAACCATACATGCAATAATAGGGTGAGTTATGAAGGGATGCGTGTGTGGCATTATTGTAAGTAACTTCCGCTAGCCACAACCACTCCACCCAAGCCTCTGTGTTTTTATCTACATAACACCTAAGGTATTGTTTTAGTGTTTGATTCAGACATTTGGTTGGCCATCTGCCTTGGGATGGTAGCTAGTGGATAGGGCTGCTGAAATATGTAAGGCCGTACACCACACTCTCCAAAACTGTGCTGTGAATTGTGCCCCTCTGTCTGACCCGATAACTCTCGGGAGACCATGCAATCTCACAATGTTGACTAATAACAAATGGGCCAATTGACCTGGGGTTGGGATTTGTTTGCATGCTATGAAATGACCCATTTTCGTTAAGTAGTCCACCACCACCAGGATAGTGGTGAACCCCTGATCTTTGATAAACCCACGATAAAGTCCAATGATATGTTTTCCCATGCGGTTTCAGGCGTTGGGAGAGGACGCAACAATCCTTGTTGTTTCAGGGTATCTGTTTTATGTTATGTTATGTTATTGTGTCTTATAAAGCGCGACAGCTGCCCCAGCAAAGGGGCGTCCCGGCGCTAATGTAGGAAAGACTGACATAGCAACAGAGCAGGCACGAACTAAGATGAAGGGAAGAGAAAAGTCTTAATGGCCTTCCTAAATTCTAAGTAATTATTGAGGCCACGAATCTGCACAGGGAGTGTGTTCCAAAGAGTGGCAGCTCTGTAGCGAAAGGAGCGGCCGCCGGCACGAGCTCTACGTATCCGGGGAACCACCACCAAGTGCTGGCCCTGTGAGCAGAGAAGCCGTGGTGGGGCGTATGGCGAAAGGAGATTGGCCAGAATAGAAGGGGTGGCCAGTTTCAAAACCTTAAAGGAAGTACATAAGGTTTTAAATTCGATACGCCTGGCCACCGGTAACCAATGAAGGCGGCGGATGGCGTTGGACACAGAGCAAGACTTGCGCAGGCCTAAAAGGGTTCTAGCTGCTGCATTCTGTGCCCTTTGCAACCTCACAACCTCCGCCTTATTGGACCCTAGATAGAGGGAGCAGGCATAATCAAGTCTGGAGAAAACCATTGCCTGAATGATGACCTGACGCGCAGATGCGTCAAAGAAGCCCAGCAATGGTCTGAGCCCTCGTAAAAGTCCAAAACAGGTCCCTGCTGTTTTTTGGGTTTGGGCTCGATAGTTTAAGGATGAGTCCAACCAAACCCCTAGATTTTTTACAGCTTGTTTGGGGGAGGGGGGCTTGCCCAAGCTGGCTGGCCACCAGAGATCATTCCACAGACCATGGTCCCTACCCACTAACAGTACCTCTGACTTGTTGGAATTCAGTTGGAGGCAGTTGTCAGTCATCCACTCGGCCACTGCCGCAAGGTCGCCCCGAAACTTAAGGGCGTCCCGCTCGGTGTTATTAGAGAGTGCCACCACCAACTGAGTATCGTCGGCGTAGGAGACCATGGTCAAACCCCTGCTAATGGCTACTGCAGCCAGAGGTTGAACATAGATGTTAAACAACAGGGGACTGAGGGAGGAGCCCTGTGGCACCCCTTGTTTAACAGGATATTCGCCAGAAGCAAACGGGGGAGCTGTTACCGAAAATGACCTCTCATGGAGAAATGAGGCAAGCCACTCCAGTGCCAAATCCGTAATTCCTACCTCCTCAAGGCGTCTCAACAGTATGTCGTGAGACACAGTATCAAACGCGGCGCTCAAGTCCAGCAGGATCAGCGCCGACATTTGCCCCTCATCCATTGCTGACCAAAGATGTTCTGTCACGGCCAGGAGAGCTGACTCCGTGCTGTGACCTGGCCTAAAGCCGTTCTGGGAGGGGTTCAGTATGTTATTCAAGGCCAAAAAATCAGACAGAAGGGAGTTCACATATGCTTCTGTGATCTTTGCCGCCCAGGGAAGCAGAGAGATGGGGCGGTAATTTTCTGATTTGGCTGGGTCAAGCGCAGGTTTTTTAAGTGATGTTTTATTTTGGGTACACACCTCACATTTCCTGACCCACAAAACCACATCCATCCAGACACTAGGCCACCAAAACTGATGTAACACTCTATTTCGAGTCTTTTTAATTCCATTATGACCGGCACATGGAACCACATGACACCATTGAAATACTTGTTGCCGTAGCTTCTCTGTAGGTATCAACATTTGTTGGCCACGGATGGGTATCCCTTGTTTGATCTGCCATTCTGGATGAGTCTTCAACCAAGTTCTCCAGGTGAACCTCTGGACCCCTCGAGCCACCTGATTCAAAAAGGGGTCACAGTGAATGGCGCAAAGCACTCGTTGTGGATCAATAATGGCTCTTTCGGGGCTCTCTTCGTTTCTTTCACTGTCTTGTCGTGTGAGGGCGTCAGCCTTTTTATTTTCACTTCCGGGTCTGTAGGTTATCACAAAATTATATTCTGTGAAGAATAGCATCCATCTGAGCTGCCTAGGAGTTAGATGCCTTGCGGCCCACAGAAATTGGAGGTTGCGATGGTCGGTGAATACCGTGACTAAATGTTTGGGCCCCATCAGCCAGTGTCTTCACTCAACCAAAGCATCTTTAATCGCCAATAACACTTTTTCTGCAATCGAGTAATTCCTTTCTGCCTCATTCAGCTTCCGAGACATGTAGGCCACAGGATTCATCTGTCCTGTGGTTACTTCACGTTGAGACAACACTGCTCCCACAGCGAATCACTGACAGAATATCGACTACAAGAATATCGACGTCAAAAATATCGGAGGCGAAATATCGAGATCCAGAATATCGACATCCTATCTACATTACGGTAAGTAAAAAAATATCGGAAAAAAATATCGATGTCAAAAATATCGTTTATTATTTTTTTTAAAATAATGTAAAATAAAGTAAATAATACATATAATTAAAATAAACATAGTTAAAAAAAATTTAAATGTTTAAAAGTTATAAATGATATATAGATATAATGTAAAAATAAATTAAACATATACATATAATATATAATGTATATACTTACTAATACTTTTTTTAAAATATTTTATTAACATATATTTTTTTAAATATCATATATATTATAAAAACATCTCTACACAATAAACAATAATATAAATAAAAATTAAATAAATATATATAACAAATTGAAAAAAACACAAAAATTACTCTTTTTAATATTAATTATATACTACATTACCAAAAATAATATAAAAACTATTAGATAGCAGAGGTAATAAAATTACTATTCCAACTAAAATCAGTGCAACACTAAGGAAAATGTTGGATAGCGTATAGATAAAAATATCTATTCTCACCCCAATGAGTGCAACATTAGGGAATGTGTTGGATAGCGTAGGGGTTAAAATTACTATTCCCACTCCACAGAGTGCAACAGTAGGGAAAGTGTTGGATAGCGTAGGGGTAAAATTTACTATTCCCACTCCAGAGAGTGCAACAGTAGGGAAAGTGTTAGATAGCGTAGGGGTAAAATTTACTATTCCCACTCCAGAGAGTGCAACAGTAGGGAAAGTGTTGGATAGCGTAGGGGTAATAATTACTATTCCCACTCCAGTGAGTGCAACAGTAGGGAAAGTGTTGGATAGCGTAGGGGTTAAAATTACTATTCCCACTCCAGAGAGTGCAACAGTAGGGAAAGTGTTGGATAGCGTAGGGGTTAAAATTACTATTCCCACTCCAGTGAGTGCAACAGTAGTGAAAGTGTTGGATAGCATAGGGGTTAAAATTACTATTCCCACTCCAGAGAGTGCAACAGTAGGAAAAGTGTTGGATAGCGGGTGGGTAAAAATGACTATTCCCACTCCGGGGAGTGCAACAGTAGGGAAAGTGTTGGATAGCGGGTTGGTAAAAATTACTATTCCCACTCCAGGGAGTGCAACAGTAGGGAAAGTGTTGGATAGCGTAGGGGTTAAAATTACTATTCCCACTCCAGAGAGTGCAACAGTAGAGAAAGTGTTGGATAGTGGAGGGGTAAAAATTACTATTCCCACTCCAGGGAGTGGAACAGTAGGGAAAGTGTTGGATAGCGTAGGGGTTAAATTAACATACGTATTAATTAAATACTTTTTGTAGAATAAATCACACATTAAAATTAATTAACTAATAAATTAATAATAAATACCAATAAAATTAAACTAATAATTACTTAAATGAAATTAAAATACTTCCCACCCTATTCCCCCCTAAACACACAACCCACTACACATAAAAAAACACAATTAATTTAATTTGCCATTAATCTATTAATAAGAATTAATTAACAATTAATAATAAATTAATTAACAGTTAAAACATTTTTTTAATTATAATTAATATAATTATAAATTATTCAATTAATAAAAATCAACTAACAATTAATAATTAACAATAAATTATTTATCAATAACAATAAATTAAAAAATATGAATTAATTTTTAATTATTAAATTACTTCTCACCCTATTCCCCTATAAACACACAACCGACTACACATAAAAATTAACATAATTAATTTAATTATCAATTAATAAAAATTAATTAGCAATTATTAATTAATTAACAACAAATTAATTAACAATAACAATAAATTAATTAAATAATGAATTATTTACAATTAATATAATGATAAATTAACCAATTAATAAAAATTAATGACCAATTAATAATTAATTAACAATAAATTAATAATCAATAACAATAAATAAAACAATATTGATTAATTAATTATAATTAAATTACTTCCCACCCTATTCCCCTATAAACCCACAACCCGCTCTGATACTAAAACGCAAAATGTACTTTAAAAAAATTACTAATTTCTAAACATTTACTACATATATTTAGAAATAATTAAAATACATTACAAAAAATGTTAAACATACATATAAAATACATACTAAAATACATAACACTAATATAAATATCGATATTATTAACAACAAAATTTTTGCTTACGATATTACTTACTTCGATATTACTAACTTCGATATAAAAAAAAAACGATATTACTTACCTTAAGGTCGATATTCTGGTCAACGATATTCTTAACATCGATATTCTGTCCCTACAATATTGTTAACTCGATATAATTGTAGGTCGATATTACAACTTCGATATTTTGACTGCTTACCTCCCACAGTCACTTCAGAAGCATCCGCTTCCACAATTAAGGGTTTTTCAGGATTAGCATGAGTTAAAACAGGAGCAGAGGTAAATGCGTGTTTGAGTTAATCAAATGCTGTCTGTGCTTCTTCTGTCCACTGGAAATCAGTTTTCTTGCGTAGCAGTTTGGTTATAGGGGCCACCAAATGAGAAAACCGATTGATGAAACGCCTGTAGAAGTTGGCGAACCCCAAAAAACACTGGACGTCACAAACCGATTGCGGGCTCAGCCACTCCTTCACCGCCAGCACCTTCCTTTCAGCCATCTCTTGTCCCCGGGGTGAAAGCATCACCCCTGAAAATTTAACAGAAAAAACATGGAATTCACATTTCGATATCTTGCAAAACAGAAGATGTTTACAGAGGGTGCATAATACTGCACTCACGTGTTGTACATGGCTCTCGTCACTTTCCGAGTATACGAGGATGTTATCAATATACACCACCACGTATCTATCCAGATACTCACGCAAGACGTCGTTGAGGAAGAACTGGAACGCTGCTGGAGCATTACACAGCCCGAACGGCATAACCAAATACTCATTCAATCCGTAACGAGTTTTGAATGCGGTCTTCCATTCGTCGCCCTCTCTCATGCGCACTAAATGATAAGCCTATTTAAAATCCAATTTGGTATACACCACCGCTTTCTTCACCTGTTCCAGTAGTACGGGGATCAAGGAAAGGGATACTGATTGCTCACTGTGATGTCATTCAATGCGCGAAAGTCTATGCAAGTTCTTAACACCGAAAACCACACCACCTACAAGGACGCCTTGACGGACTACCATAACCAGATCAGAGCAACCAAGAGGAACTTCATCCACAACAAAATCCTGGCCAACTCCACCAACTCCAAGGAACTTTTCAGTGTCATTCAGGAATTCACCAACCCACGCAGTGAAGCCACAGACATCACACCATCCCAAGACCTCTGCGACAAGCTTGGAACCTATTTCCACCTCAAGATCAAAAACCTCTATGACAACTTCATCGACCATCCACCAGGTGCCACAGATGGCCCCTCGCCCCCCAGAAACACCAGCCAGCCCACCATCTCCAACTGGACACCGATCACGGCCGAAGACACCGCCTCGACCATTAAAAGCATCCACTCGGGGGCCCCCACCGACCCCTGCCCCCCTCACATCTACCACAGAGCTGCGGCCGCCATCGCACCCGAACTACAACGCACCATCAACACCACCTTCAAAACAGGCACCTTCCCAGACGACTGGAAGCGCGCAGAAGTCCGACCCCTGCTCAAGAAGCCCACAGCTGACCCCACCGACCTCAAGAACTATCGGCCCATCTCGCTCCTCCCCTTCGCAGCCAAAGTTGCAGAGAAAACAGTCAACAGGAAACTGACACGATTCATTGAAGAGAACGCCGTCCTTGACCCGTCCCAATCCGGATTCCGAAGGAACCACAGCACAGAGACCACCCTACTTGCCGCCACAGACGACATCCGCACCCTCCTGGACCAAGGCCACTCCGCAGCCCTTATCCTACTCGACCTATCAGCGGCCTTCAACACCGTCTCTCACCGCACACTAGTCGCCAGACTACACGACGCAGGCATACAAGGAACAGCCCTGGACTGGATCCGATCATTCCTCACCGGAAGAAGCCAAAGGATCAGACTCCCACCCTTCCTCTCCGACCCCACGAAAATCACCTGTGGAGTCCCACAGGGTTCATCACTGAGCCCCACCCTCTTCAACATCTACATGCCCCCCTCGCAGCCATCGTCCGACAACACTGCCTCAACATCATATCCTACGCCGACGACACCCAGCTCATCCTCTCCCTCACCAAAGACCCCACCACTGGCAAACTCAACTTCCAGAAAGGAATGCAAGACGTCGCAGTATGGATGACCAACAGCTGCCTGAAGCTCAATGCCGAGAAGACAGAAGTCCTCGTCCTCGGTACCACCCCTTCTGCATGGGACAGCACCTGGTGGCCGACCGCCCTTGGAAGCCCACCTCCCCCCTCAGACCATGCCAAGAACCTCGACAGTCACCCACGCACTCATCACCAGCAGACTGGACTATGGAAACGCACTCTACGCCGGCATCAACCAGTCCCTACTCCGCAAACTCCAAACAATACAGAACACCTCCGCCAGACTCGTCCTCGGCATCCCCGACACAAACACATCAGCCAACACCTACGAAGTCTCCACTGGCTCCCCGTGGATAAAAGAGTCACTTTCAAAATCCTCACTCACGCCTACAAATGCCTACACAACAACGGACCCAAATACCTCAACGACAGAATCAACTTCCACGTACCCAAAAGAAACCTCCGATCTTCCAACCTCGCACTGGCCGAAATCCCGCGCATCCACAGAGGCAGAGCAGGCGGAAGATCCTTCTCTCACATTGCAGCCAAGACCTGGAATGAGCTACCGGCAGACATCAGACGCGCCCCCTCCCTGAACACCTTCAGGAAGACCCTCAAGACCTGGCTCTTCGGCTAAACAGATCTGCGGATCCCCCCCCCTCAGCGCCTTGAGACCCTCACGGGTGAGTAGCGCGCTTACAATTCCCTGATTGATTGATTGATTAACTCCCCATTTGCTTTGGGAATAGAAAACAAAGGCGAGGCCACCGGGGACTTTGAATGGCATATGAAGCCTAAATTCAGATATTTTTCAAGATAACGGCATAGGTGTTCATTCTCTGGCTCCGTCAGGGCATATATTCTTCCACATGGAGGTATAGGAAATCCGATGACCGGAGCTAAGCAAGCCATAGGCGCGTGTCCCATACTTGAGAAATTTGTCCCACTTTGGGCTCAATTAAGTCGGGATCTCCTTACGACCAGTGTCAGTGGCCAATCTAGCCCTGGAACCTATTGCTACCGCACTTACATCAGTATTCAATGCCATGTTTGAATCAGGAGGATTCCCTAGCTTTTGGAAGATGGCCTCAATACTCCCACTACTGAAAAAACCCAACCTGGATCCGATGGATCCAAATAACTTTAGGCCCATCTCTCGCCTCCCACTGCCAGCGAAAGTGGTTGAGAAAGAAATAAACTACCAGCTGAGTGCCTTTCTCTACGAAAATAAGCTACTGGATCCCACTCAGTAGGGTTTCAGAGAAGGGCCAGTACTGAGGCTGCCCTGATAAAATCAACGGAAGAAATTAGGAAAGCCCTGGACCAAGGAGGTGAGGCTGCACTCATTATGCTGGACTTATCCGCGGCCTTCGACACGGTCCTGATGGACCGTTTGTCAGAGTATGGAGTCAAGGGCAAGGCATGGATTCTGTTAAAAGCTTTTTTAACTGATAGAACACAAACTGTGTCCCTAGGGAAGTTCGACTCTAAACCTTTCTCTTTACCATGTTGAGTGCCGCAGGGATCATCCCTTAGCCCTACCCTCTTTAACGTTTATGTGGCGCCTCTGGCCCCCCTGATCAGATACTATGTTTTCAGTCTTACCTCATATGCAGATGACACACAAATTGTAGTGTCACTGCTACCTGGACAAGAAGCAGGGATGAGCAAGAAGTTTCATGACTGCATGGGAGCAGTCAAAACTTGGATGACACAGAATTGCCTAAAATTAAACTCAGGCAAAACGGAGATCCTCTTGTTCGGAAATAAGGCTAATTTCTGGACCCTGGACCTGGGGCCATCAGATCTGGGCACCCCCCTAATCCCACGAGGAAGGCAAAAAATCTGGGTGTTATGGTGGATGATAGACTGAGCTTTGAGGACCAGATAAACGCCACGACCTCAGCCACCTTTCACTCCCTTAAACTGCTTAAAAAGATCAAACCTTTCCTGTCAGAAGACAGTTTACGAATGGTCGTCTCATCCCTTATTTTATCACAGCTGGATTATTGCAACGGGCTCTACTTGAATATCCAAGAGCGGCACTTAAATAAATTACAGATCCTGCAAAATGCAGCAGCAAGACTTGTGACAGGTACCCCCAAATTTGTATCTGTCGCCAAGGAAATTAAAAGACTACACTGGCTGCCTATCAGGAAACGGGTGCACTTTAAGTCTATGGGGCCGATTCTGATGCGGGTTGGAAAAGCTTCCCGACCGAATCGGTTGGGAAATGGTGTCCGACCCACTCGGATCGGGAAAGTCCGACCGGCGGAGTAGGATGCATCCGGATGCTTCCAGATACGATTTGGTTGAACTCCCATTGACTTCAATGGGAACATTTGTTCCTAACCGCATCAGAATCAGGCCCTCGGTCGGGAAGCTTTTCCAACCCGCATCAGAATCGGGCCCTCTATGTATTGTCTTCAAGGCGCTACATGGCCAGGGTCCTGAATTCCTGATTCACCAGTTTCAATGGTACACTCCCAAAAGAACTCTGCGCTCACTAGGAGCCAAACTAGTGAGCATACCACCCACGAAGAAAGCTATGTGGGGGGGGGGAGAAGTTTCATTTCTGGTGCGGCTAAAGCTTGGAATGCCCTCCCTTGGAATCTGAGGAACTCCACTGACCTCCTCGCGTTCAGGAAGGAACTTAAAACTTGGCTATTTAACCTATAGAATCCTTCAGCTACACCATCCTTGCTTCCCTGATCTCAGTAGAGTTGAGCTACCAGCGCCAGGACACCCTCGGGTAACCGTGCGCTCTATAAATATAATAACCATAACATAACATGGTATGACACCGCCTGGTAGAAGATCAATCTGACAGTCATACGGTCTATGTGGTGGTAAACCTTCCGCCATCTCGTCGCTGAAGACATCCGTGAATTCCTGATATTGTGTGGGTAACGAAACCTCCTTTTCGGCAGCTGTTGCTATGAACTGTATGTTGGCGAGTGTGCTTGCTGGTTGTTCCAAAGGCATCACACAATGGGCTTGACAATAGTTGGAATTTAATCTCAATCTTTTCTCAGTCCAATTTATCTTGGGGTTGTGTTTCTGTAGCTAGGGCAATCCCAGGATATTTCTATAATGTGGTGCTTGAATAATGCTGAAAGACAGGGTCTCCATATGTGTGGATTCATATACTATGGGTAATTCCTCAGTAATATGGCAGATAGGCCCAGACTCCAATAATTTCCCGTCCACAGCAAAGACTTTCTCAGGTATTTTCTTCTCTAAGACGATAACACCTAATCTTTTGGCCTCAGTTTGATCCATAAAACAGCCAGTGGCACCTGAGTCTATCATGGCACGCACTAAACGCCACTTTGACAAAGTACGCATCTGGATGTCAATATACAGATGATCATGATAAGACATGGTAGGTTTGGTTATAGAATGGATGCTGGTTCTGCTCGAGGGTAAGCCTTCACTTCGTCTCGAGCTCTTTAGTTTTCAGTCGACTTCACACCAGCAACGGTCGTTGCTTGTCCATATCCGGATCATGGACCTCTGGGTCTTGATAAGCAGTCGCAGATGAAGTGCCCTTTCTTTCCACAGTATAGGCACAACCCTTTCTTGCGTCTATCTTCCCTTTCCTCCAAAGACAGGGATGCTCTCACTGTCCCTATTTCCATGGGCTCATGCAGTGGGACAGTGTTTGATTCAGCAGATCTTTGTCGGTCAAACCGAGGGTACGATCATTCTTTTCTCTTGTTGTCCCCTTTTCTTTCACTGAGACGATGATCCAGGCATAAGGTTAAGTCTATCAAGTACTCGCATGTCGTAGGTTGTGGGTCTATTTGAGCAATAACGTCCTTTAGCTCCTCTTTGAGCCCTTGGTAGAAGACGGCAGTTTGTTTCGATAGTGGCCAATTGGTTTCGGCCACAAGCCTCCGGAAGGCATTCAAATAAACCACTAGGTCTTTATTCCCCTGTCGTAATTCAAGCAATTCCTTGTCAGCTGAAAGAGAGGCTGATCTCCTGTTGAATACCTTCTCAAAGTCTATCTTAAAGGCGTCCCAGTCATATAAAAGGGGATCATCTCTCTTTACCAGGGGTACTGCCCACTGAGCTGCTTCTCCCGCTAAATACAAGATTAAAAATGCTACTCTGGCTTGATTGGTAGTGAAGGCTTTAGATTTGCATGTAAAATGTAACAGGACTTGAATAAGAAACACCTGTACTTTACTAGGATCCCCATAAAACCACTCTGGTGGTGCTAATGGAATGGGTGTAGGTACTTCTACTACTAAAGGACTGGTAAGAGTCTGAGATCCACCTCCTATCTCAAAGGGCTTACGCTGCATGTGCTCTACTCTTGCTTGAAGAGTAGCTGTCTCGGTACGAGACGCTGCTACATCGATCTGTACTGCTGCAAGAGCCGCGATTACATCTTCTAGGGTGGCCATCCTACATCAAACCAACCAGGAGGACACCAATTCATGGGCCAATTATTCTGTCCAGTTCTATGTATCCTCGGGGTTGGAGTGATGCTAGTATGGATCCACCTCTCAATAGCTCCAAGTCTGAATGCTATTACAGCACAGACTATTGAAGTGATTAAGTGGGGGAAGGAAAGGTAGGGATCGGCAGGGAGGGAGATCTGTAAAAGACAAAACACATTTACTGAGGTGATAAGGATAAGTTCTTCTCTCTCTCTCTCTCTTTGCCTCTCCCACTAAATCATCCCTTCTATACACATTTGCAATACCTGTAACAAAAAGTGATAATAAGGCAAGTTCCCTATTCGTGGGCTCACTGCCCACTGTTTTTCAAGTCTGGCTACATGTAGTGAGGCGGTATGTACAGCTATGAGGAGAAAAGAAGATCATAGGTTACAGGGCTGTTCCAAACTGTGTACCCCTATTATCCCATCGCATCTTCTACATACCCCTTTATCTGTACTGCGCTGAATCACAGGTGAGGTGAGAAATGTCCATCCATGGTCTGACATGCTTCCCCTGTTATTATCATAAACAGACGTAAGAAAAAAATAAGGATCAACATGCTATTCCCATCACAGCATCATGAATGTACAGGCAAAGATTTCCACAAATAAGGATTTAGCCTCAAACAAGTGGGAGTTCCAAGTCAGGAAGCCTGATCCCACCTTCGCTAAACTGTAGAGTTGTAATACTCCTATAAACAGTAACTCTAGGCCAGCTCTTAGCTGCTGGAGCGGATCACACTCTTTTGGTCCGTTTTCGACTGAATGAAATGCAAGATAAGGCTTTTATCCTGTTGGTTCTACTTTCCCCTCTGCATGAGCTTCATCGGAAACTCGCCAACAGAGGAGAAAACCCTGTGCCATATACAAGAGAGACCAACCAGCACTCGCTCTCCCCTCCGCATGAGCTTCAGCCGAGACTCGCCAACAGAGGAGAACACGCAGTGATCACGCTCAAAACAAACCTTGAACCGAAACCTCATGGTTCCACAAAGGCTCCTGAACCAGAGGCACAAAAGTAAAATTGGATGGTACGGGAAGCACCCTTACCGGACCGGCTCCCCGATCCTCCGTCCGTCTGCTACTCAGAACAGTCGACTGCGTTGGTTGCCCCGGATGTGGTTATGCGGGCAACAGGGGGACGCGATGACGCGTGTGCGTCTATACTTGGCGCACAGCATGATGCAAAATGGAGTCCTTAAACTCTCGATATCAGTGTTCAAGGACGCATGCGTGATTTTCCCTGGTGAGATTTGACAGCCAGCACTAAGGGACTGACTGTAGAAATCGCAGGCGACAGGGATCTGGATCCTTCATGCAGTTTACTAACGCCTCCCAGGCCCTGGCCATAATTAACGAACTGTGTCCTCGTCTAGCTTCCCAGAACAGCACTTCACTCTCATATCCTGCCCATCTTTCAAGCTTTCTGCACCAGGTTACTGATCTTGGCCCGCTAGCAGCCATCTAATTCCTGGCGATTTCTCTTTTTGCAAGAAGAAATGCCAAGTCTTGAAACCTACCTGTGGCTTTGGTCTTAGCTGTGTGTGGAAACCAACCTAATAAGCAGTGCCCTGGGGTGCAGGGGACCTCCCTCATGGTGATAGCAGCAACTCTTGTCTGCTGGTAATGCAGAACTGTGTGTTAGGATGACAGAACGTCAGAATGAAGGGAATCTCTACTACGTCGGTGCCTGTCGGCCCAATCCTGGCTCACACACAGTGCCTTACCTGAACTCCTAACCTTCCTAGAGTAACAGGTGATTTTAGCAACCTCGAGCATGACCCTCTAGTCCCCAAGGGAACTGTGGAAACAGATTCTTTCCTTTTGTAACTCACTTACTTACTCATGCATACACTCCTCAGTTGGTACTTGCCCATAGGAACAGTCAATTGCATTGCAAAACAAACATTGAGTTCCAATTCAAAGGGACACCAGAGGCAATGAAAGAAGCGTTGCATGTAGGTAAACCAGGCTAGTCTGAAGGATAAATACCAGTCAGTGTTCAGTTCCTGAAGCAGTGGGGGCTCCAAAGAATTTTATCATGAGCTCATGGCATACCTGGACTGGTGGTACTCCATGACCAATGAGCTTTGAAATGGAAAATCCAATTTGGGGCAGCAAAAAAAGAAAATGCTGCAAATAAGGAATAACACCAAGGGAATGCCTCAGAAAATACTTGGAAATAGAGAATGTATAATGGCTGGTATTACCCCAAAGAGTTTTTTGAAGGTATTGACCAAGCCATCCCAAATTGCTTTATAAAAGTGTGCTATACCAGCAGCAGTATTGGACGCATTAAAAATGCAATACACAAGCTCCAAGAAATGCTGTGGGAGGTTGCTGCTTAAAAGCAATTGTATTTCACTGGATGTCCTTGCAACTTGCAGTTCAAAGATTTCTCGGGCAGATGTTAATGCCACATCTTTTTGAAACAATAAGGCTTTGAGTCCGCTTAGCTTGTTGAAATTGGCCTTCAAAGTTGGAATGGAAGGCCACAAGGAAACATCTGAAACCTTGTGCGTTGGAGGAAAAAGCATGTTATTACAGCAAGTCACTATCTGTGAAATAGAACAGTTTGTTAGGATGACAGAATGTCAGAATGAAGGGAATCTCTACTAGGTCGGTGCCTGTCGGCCCAATCCTGGCTCGCACACAGTACCTTACCTGAACTCCTAACCTTCCTATAGTAACAGGTGATTTTGGCAACCTCGAGCATGACCCTCTAGTCCCCAAGGGAACTGTGGAAACAGATTCTTCCCTTTTGTAACTCACTTACTTACTCATGCATACACTCCTCAGTTGGTACTTGCCCATAGGAACAGTCAATTGCATTGCAAAACAAACATCGAGTTCCAATTCAAAGGGACACCAGAGGCAATGAAAGAAGGGTTGCATGTAGGTAAACCAGGCTAGTCTGAAAGAAAAATACCAGTCAGTGTTCAGTTCCTGAAGCAGTGGGGGCTCCGAAGAATTTTATCAGGAGCTCATGGAATACCTGGACTGGTGGTACTCCATGACCAATGAGCTTTGAAATGAAAAATCCAATTTGGGGCAGCAAAAAAAAAAAATGCTGCAAATGAGAAATAACACCAAGGGAATGCCTCAGAAAATACTTGGAAATAGAGAATGTATAATGGCTGGTATTACTCCAAAGAGTTTTTGGAAGGTACTGACCAAGCCATCCCCAATTGCTTTATAAAAGTGTGCTATACCAGCAGCAGTATTGGGTGCATTAAAAATGCAATGCACAAGCTCCCAGAAATGCTGTGGGAGGTTGGTGCTTAAAAGCAATTGTATTTCACTGGATGTCCTTGCAACATGTAGTTCAAAGGTTTCTCGGGGAGATGTCAATGCCACATCTTTTTGAAACAATAAGGCTTTGAGTCGGCTTAGCTTGTTGAAATTGGCCTTCAAAGTTGGAATGGAAGGCCACAAGGAAACATCTGAAACATTGTGCGTTGGAGAAAAACGCATGTTATTACAGCAAGTCACTATCTGTGAAATAGAAAGGACATACGGAATACCAGCTCTCATCCCAAAACATTCTTGGTGGTTTAACATTAAATAATTTCCATTGGAAAGTACATTAATTTGGAGAAGAATTGAAGGGGTTCGTTTTCCTTTTAGGAAACAGACCAAATTAGCTGCCAAAGTGTTAGAGGCTCTGTGAATGGTAATATGTTTACAAACAAGTGTGTGGCCAACAGAAGAGTATTCATTTCCAGTAAGGACTACCTCTCGGTCCGCTCGTTCACATCAGGAAGAAAATAGAAGTTGTCACAGTTCGTAAATATAGCTCCCTCCAAGCGGTTCATGTCTTCCTACAAAAAAATGTTTCATACAAGATGCAAATTGGAATGTTGAAATTGCAATGATTTTACTCCATGAATTAACTATGCCGCGGAAGGTGTTTCAGCGATTGTGAAAGGGAGTTGTTCTAACTTTTCAATGTGTAACATTGTATAAGTGGCATCCTTTTATGTCATGAGTCTCTGTTTATGTGTAGGTTAAAAGGCAAAAATAGGTGTGTAGAATTTAAATAGCGCCATGGCACTTGGCCAGATTTCAATACCTGAAGTGTCCAACTAAATTGCATAATAGACCTAAGCTGATTTTCCCTATGGTATAATGAAGACATTTCATTCTGCATAATATCAATAACAGATGACACAATGTTATTCGATCTGTAAATGCGAGAAGACAACGTATTATACTATTATCCACAACAGCAAGCACTTTATCCAAATTATCTTGATCAATTTGTCTTAAACGTGCAGCAGCTTCCATTTGTGACAATTCCCAAATTTCGTTATAAGTGGCATAAATAAATCTTTTAGAACACGGAGACTTAGGACCCAACAAGAAATCTGATAGATCCATGTCATCTAACCTGTGAGAGAGATGCTGTTTAACTGCAAACATTGTTGGCACAATTTCCCTACTGAATAGGTGGTGACTATCCCTGAGCATTGAGATTGGGTATAATGAGGGTCTGGTCTGCTTGCCTTAAAACCCGGTGTGGAATTTAAAAAATGAGCATAACAACCATTTGTGTCCATTGGCTACTATAACCACCCGCTTGGACCAGAAAGTGTGGAGTCGAATGTACCATTCTAAACCATACTACTGAGCTGTTCTTCACTGTGATTGGGTAAATGTTGCCAATTGTCAAATCGGGCAATGGAAGGAATGTTAGGTGAATTCATGGCTTTACTTTTTGCAAGTACAATACATGTGGTCTTTTGAACTGTGTCATTTAGAAATATAATTTGTGTTGGAATCAAGCACGCTCGAAATAAGGTGTCTGTTCCCTGAACCTGCCAATGTTTGGTACCTCAAAATGAATTCAATTCAATGGTATCTTTCCAATACTCATAGCCTTTTAGTTCTAATTGTGTGACAAACAAATCCGTATATATGAGTTTGGTTTGCCTCAGCATGTATTTTTTCAGTGGTGTGGGAATAAAGTTTGAAATAGAAAGACTTTGGAGCTGATGAGTCATGGCCAGAAAAATATGTGAATTTTTCCCTATATTTGGTTAAACTCTCTTCTAGGAGAGACGGACAATATTCCCATTGGGTGTAGTTAAAAAGTGTATATTGGACACTAAGGGGTCGATTCCGATCTCGGCCGGTAGGGCACCTAACAGTATTCGTCCGGAAAAAATACCAGCCGAATGCGTGTTCCCCTGCCGATTCGTACACTCGTCCGGACGAACAAGTACGATGCGTATAACAACTCATTTTCCGAGCGAGCCGTACTCACCCAATCCAGCTCCTGTTCCCGCCCGAGCCGGATCCGTGAACTCCGAATCGAGCCGCACGGAAGCAAATACACAGCACCTTCCGGCCGGACTAGTACGATGCTCACTCCGTACGCGCCGAACCCGTCGCTACGTCCGGCACGTTTGAGCATCCGGGCGAGCCGTACATAAGCTCCGTTTCGCGCCACAAGACGATCCACGGCTACGAGACGAACAAGCCTGCTACGAGTACGACTCGAAGACACGAGAAACCCGAACGAGACGATCCAAGCATGAATCCCATTGCGCAGGTCCTACCTATACTCTACATCTATTACCGGGACCGGCACGGACGCGTACGGCGCAGACGGTAAGTCAAACACCAACAATACAAACAAACTACACGTACCAGAAATATGTCACACACACATAGGGATGCACAAATAACGTACACTACCAACAGCAGAACCATAGGGGTGGGATGGCCAACACCAATGTCATACACACCCATAGGGGGATGGATGCCTACCACCAACACCACCCTACCACCACCCCTACTCAGGGGGGCCTGGATGCCTGCCACTACTACCATCCCCACCCTTAGGGGTATGGATGCCTACCACTACCACCACCCCTACTCATGGGGGGATGGATGCCTACCACTACCACCATCACTACTCAGGGGGGCCTGGATGCCTGCCACTACTACCATCCCCACCCTTAGGGGTATGGATGCCTACCACTACCACCACCCCTACTCAGGGGGGGCTGGATGCCTACCACTACCACCACCCCTACTCAGGGGGGCCTGGATGCCTGGCACTACTACCATCCCCACCCTTAGGGGTATGGATGCCTACCACTACCACCACCCCTACTCAGGGGGCCTGGATGCCTGGCACTACTACCATCCCCACCCTTAGGGGTACTGATGCCTACCACTACCACCACCCCTACTCAGGGGGGGCTGGATGCCTACCACTACCACCACCCCTACTCAGGGGGGCCTGGATGCCTGTCACTACTACCATCCCCACTCATGGGGGGATGGATGCCTACCACTACCACCACCCCTACTCAGGGGGGGCTTGATGCCTACCACTACCACCACCCCTACTCAGGGGGGCCTGGATGCCTGCCACTACTACCATCCCCACCCTTAGGGGTATGGATGCCTACCACTACCACCACCCCTACTCAGGGGGGCCTGGATGCCTGCCACTACTACCATCCCCACCCTTAGGGGTATGGATGCCTACCACTACCACCACCCCTACTCAGGGGGGGCTGGATGCCTACCACTACCACCACCCCTACTCAGGGGGGCCTGGATGCCTGTCACTACTACCATCCCCACTCATGGGGGGATGGATGCCTACCACTAACACCACTCCTACTCATAGGATGGGTAATGCATGACACAACTAGCATACTCCCACATAAGGAATGGCAGAAGATTACATCCCCCCCAACACCATGACAAGTATGTGTAGTCTGTGTCATATGCCTACAACACTGAACATGACATTGAACATACAATGTGACCCCCTAGCACATGTGTCACACATAAATGTGTGTGGCCTCCACAATGCAAGCAGACCATGGCCACTGTGGCAATGGGCTCGAACACCCCATCACCACAGTGACCAAAAGGGAAGTGTGCTGTCCATAGCTGATGCACATTTTGAACAGTGTGGCAATGTGGCCTAAAGCCCCATCACCACAGTGACCAAAAGGGAAGTGTGGTGTCCATAGCTGATGCACCTTTTGAACAGTGTGGCAATGGGGCCTAAAGCCCCATCACCACAGTGACCAAAAGGGAAGTGTGGTGTCCATAGCTGATGCACATTTTGAACAGTGTGGCAATGGGGCCTAAAGCCCCATCACCACAGTGACCAAAAGGGAAGTGTGGTGTCCATAGCTGATGCACATTTTGAACAGTGTGGCAATGGGGCCTAAAGCCCCATCACCACAGTGACCAAAAGGGAAGTGTGGTGTCCATAGCTGATGCACATTTTGAACAGTGTGGCAATGGGGCCTAAAGCCCCAACATCACAGTGACCAAAAGGGAAGTGTAGTCATGGTAAAAGCTGCCAAAGCCAAAAACTGCATGGATGAATCCTGGTCACACAACAACAAACACATCAGTGGCATAGTAGTGCTTGTGTCCCATAGCAACATAGATTGGTCGAGGGAAACAGTGCAGTGTCACTGAAACATCGTTTTGGCCATGTGCATACAAACATCATCCATGGGGGCACACATTGTCAACATTCACAAATAACACAATGACAGAAGTGACCATCATAATGCTGACCCACATATCTACACCAATGGACACACAAATGTAGATATCCTGTGGAGACTGTAGATGTCAGGTGAACAAATACCATACCATGGCAGCAATGGGACATACAAACCATGATTATTGTGCTGACTGATGACCTAGGAGTCCCAGGGACAGCAGGGGAAAGCCACCAAACAACATACAGCCAATGGCACACTCAAGATATGCCAATGCAGTGGTGCAAAGGCACAAACACAAACAGGCAGACTCACACTGCATATCAAACACAACAGGTGATGGGGGTGTGCCAGTGTCCCCAGGCAACCACACAACACATGAGGAGGCCTGAATTCCAACCACACAGATGTGTATACAGTGCCATACAAAAGTTACTCATGGATCGGATACCCCTATGTGGGCAATCAGGCATTGTTAGATGAGAGGGAGCACAAATTACACATGTCACACAAGCTTGTAGGAACAGCAACTAACACAGCAAGAGACAGACCCACCACAGCACTACCCCCAGGAACCCCACAATGTGCTGACACTAGCCTGCATGATAATCCCACTGTGATGACAAAGTTAGATGTCGTTCACACTGTGAACCACAGCCATGTGTCCTGAGCAACTAACTACCATCACACCTACACAAGCTCCAATCAATCAGCACGGCCTGCCAGCCAAGGCCAATATGGAGGTAGGAGTCTAGCCGTGCAACAACTCACTTTTGCACACACTCAACACCACACACCCTGATCTCCACCAATGTGCAGCAGTGAAGCTCACATGGACTGGTGACATTGGACATGCACCCATGACAATACCAGGGGTGGTGGTGGGAACTAAGGTGCAGAAACCCATCACACATGGCCAGTCAACAAGACTCGTCAATGTCTGACACACAGCACAGTATGCCGTACATGGGCATGATGTGAAATCCACCACAATCAATGGGATCCTGGCCATAGTCACACACCAACGAAGAAGCCAAGGTGACACACGAAGAACACACGTACACAACTTCCAACATTGCAGCTCTGACCCTGAGAAGTGGCAGCAGTCACACACACAACGTGTCACAATCACTGAAAGCTAACACAAACTGTAAATCACATGACTCGTGTAAACAACCAGTGCCAAGGGGAATCCTGAATGTGTCCCATCTGCGTTTGCCCACATCCCCAGCCCTGACAACAAAGACAACCTGGTATGACAACCTCATGAACATTAGTTTGCCATGCACCCACATCACGGAGAAACCAGGTCCAAGATGCTGGATGAACACAGAACAACTCAGCAAGCATCACAAACAGGAACATCCCTAGGGACACAGCCTGTGTAGGAAAAGGGAAGGGAACACGCACAGACATGCTTACACAACACACAACACAGGCCCACGCAATGTCACCAGATTACACACTGCCATGAGGGCACTCCACTCCTGTGGAAGGTCCGCTGTGCCAAACCTTGTCTGTGCACGACCCAAACATGTCAGCAGAACACTCCGTCAGTGAGTCAACAACCACAACACACAGAAGGCTCTGCTCACATCAGCCTGGGTACGGCAGTGTCACGTCAGTCATCTGCACACACACAAAACACGTGTCAAGCAAGTTGCACTGTATACACAGATGAGTCCTTCGACATTGATGTGCAAAACTGCATGTCCAGTGGAGCTGGGCACACAGTCAGGGAAATCGGAACATTGAACAGTGGTAAGCCCACCAGATGTGCATCAGTGTAAGACAAAGATGTTCATTTACAAATGCAAAAAGGACATCCCTGTGTCAAATGCTGAACATTACACCCTCAGACTGTAGCAAAGGATGCCATAGATCCAGACTACAACAGGACACATATCCCATGGACCACATGGAGTCCATCACTGCAACACGTCATCGTCCTGATGTGAACACTATTACAACTGCAAATGCAGGATGCTACTCATCCACATCATGTACATCAAAAGAAAACCCACAAGTAAACAAAAAGAGGCTTTATTCAGCAAATGTCAGGGTAAACACGGAAGTCCAAAAGAAACTAAGGCCAATGGCCAGTCCAAAATCACAGTCCCAACGGGGTGAGAAGTGACAACTGGTCACACATTGCTTGCCTGCACTGGTACGGTTAGGGGACATCCCCTTGGAGGGGCATACAAGGGGCAGGCCAGGCACCGCAGGGACAGGATCAGGGGATGGCAGAGTGAGGCAGTGAAGGGGTGGTGGGTGCAGGAGTGTCACCGGCAACTGCAGTGGAGGTGTCTGACTCAGGGGGGCCGGCACCACTGTGGTACACAAGTCAGTTGGTGTGGGTGCTGCAACCACTGCAGTGGGCTGGACTGATGTAGTGGACTGGGTACCCACTGCAGTGCCCGAGTCAGACGTGGTGGTTGTGGACTCCACTGCAGTGCATGACTCCAAGGGAGTGGAAGGGTGGGCAGATGAGGTGGGCAGGACAGAGGGAGGGGACCCGGTCTCCACAACAGTGCCACTAACAGGCAGAGCGTCTGGGTTGGGGGTGGAAGAGCAAGTGGCAGGGGGAGGGCCTAAGCAGTCTGGGGATGCGGTATCAGTGTGTGGGGGAACCTGGGGCAGGGTGTGGCGGGGGAACCTGTGCAGTGGTGGCCTGGGGGATGGAGGAGAGAGACTGGGCGGTGGAGCTGCGTGGTGGTGGTGGTGGGTTCTTGCTCTTCCTGGTCCGGGGGACTTCCTAATGGGGTCCTGTGTCTGCCTGCGCCTGGGGGAGGGTGTCCGGGGGCGAGGGGCACTCCCTCTGTGTGGGTGGACTTCCTCTTCCCCCGGTATGCTGGATCAGCAGGATTGGAGGAAGAGGCCGAGGTCACACAGGAAGATCTGCTGTGTAGGTGGGGTAGCAGGCGAGGCAAGGGAAGGGGTCTTGGAGGGAGAGGATTTGGAGGACTGCGGAGTGAATGTGGATGCCTGTGTGTGTGTGTGTTCCCCATCCCCTGTGTCTGTGGTATCAGTCCCCTGAGGATGCTTGTGTGCACGTCTTGCCTTTCTCTTGGGTGTGTCTGTGCTGCTCGTGTCTGTGTGTGACTGTGCAGGTGTGCATGTGCTTTGGACAGGTAGGGGGCAGGAAGTGTGGATGGGGCAGAGGTGGGAGGGGTGAGGGACTGTTGGAGGAGGGACACTGCTGCCATCAGGGAGGAGTCCATGGACTTATTGCTCCTCTGTAGGGCAGACATACCCGTCGAGATGCCCTCCATGAACGACACCAGCTGTGTCAACAGAGTGCTGTGTGCATGGAGGACACTCAGCATTGCTGTCTGCCCTACTTGGAGCTGCCGAAGGAGGTACACAGACTCCTCACTCAGGGCAGCAGGGGACACAGGGGCAGGGGGTGCGGTGCCTGGCACGAAGGAGTGTGGAGAGGTGTGGTGCAGCGGCCAGGGCAGCTGACTTCGGAGCACAGGGTTCACGGTTCGATCCCGGCTCCGGCGGCAGCTCAGCTCAGCACCATGTGACTCTGGGCAATAGCTCACTTAATTTCCACTCCGGCCCCCAGCGCCTTGAGACCCGTAAGGGTGAGTAGCTGCGCTATATAAAAACGGACTTACTTACTTACAGACACGCTCCCGAGTACGGGAGCCTCCACGGACCTCAGGAATAGGAGCCAATGGGAGGGCGGTGGTGGTGGTGGCGGGGCCAGACAGACTAGCTGGCCTTTGGTGGCTGCTGAGACCCGCCTCCACAAGGGAGTCATCCTCCGAGCTGCTGTGGTCCTCAGCTGAGGTGGATGGTGCTGAGGACTCCTCGGTGTGGCTCCCCTCGCCCTCCGTGCCACTGGGTCCCTCTGACCACTCATCCGAGGCTGACTCAGTCTGGCTCCGCTGTCCCTCCTGGTCCGTGGAGCTGTCCCCTCCTGTGGCCGTGGATGTATCTGCAAACAATTAGGGAAACAGACAAACATCAGTCACCTGCACTGACCGCACACACCACAGTAAGTACAGCACATTACAGAGCAAGCCCTGGCATCCTTAGTTGAACATTGCCTAAAGTCCTCACACAGATTCGGGGAAGCCAATTGTCAGTCTGATGGTCAACCATGGGACTCACACCCCTCCTCCCCTTGCACCCATCTGTCTGGTGCCTGTCTGATGGTAAGACCCCAGTGTGGACACATGCACCACCTACACAGTTGTTGGACATTGCAGGGAACACGGTGAAGTATGTGAACATGCACACATCACATCTCTTGCCACTGAGTCAGTGCAGGTGTCCGGATAAAGGGATGGCCAGAGTCTAAATAGAAATGCATGTGATGCATACCAGCACCAGACACCATGATGCACCCATGTCCGGATAGTCAATGCCACAATGGGGTGCATGTTGCACATGTCACTCCCCTGCAGGATCAGTCTCAGGAAGTTTAATGCCATGACACAGGAATGCGTGCAAAGTCATACATTACTGTCTCAAGTCACATGGCCATGGCAGCCAGCCAACAACAGTCTGCACTGTGTCACAATCCGAGGGCATGGGGAATGCAAGTTATGTGACTGACAAGTGCACATGTCCATCCCCCAAATACCACATCATCTGTACTACTATTTGTCCACGTCATACCAACTGGACATATGGGGGACATGAAACACAACTCTCTGAACATGAGCACCTCACAGTGTGCTGTGAATGAAAATACAGCTGCCTGAAAGTCACAGTCGCAAACACCTGTGTGCACAGTCAAGTGATCAGACACCTATAAGTCACAGAAGTATCGTCTATCATGGTCACATCTCAGATGGCATGCTGAGCCCTAACCGATAAACATACCAGTAGTCTTGACAACGAAGACACAGCACAATGAGACAGAGGCAGACACCTGAGGGTACATTTCACTGATCACAACATGCCAGATGATACACAGGAGTGGGAGTACAGAGTGTATTGTATGCCCTGGAGTAGGCATGACTTTCCAGCTCCACCTGTAAGAGGGATGAGTCCTGGACAGTAGGCAGGTGGCTAAGCATGTGTGACACACTGGATACACATACTCCTGAGGCCCAAACTTTTTTCCCACCAGCAGCATGGGTGTGTGCCAAATTCCCCAGGGACATGTGGTGAGTCAGAGCAGCAAGCGGACCACATATCAAAGTTACACCCAGATTACAAGTCAGAACTTAGGCATTGTGTAAGCAATTGACCCACCCATGAATCGCACAACATAGTCACGGGAACAAATGCTGTCCCCCACCTTGAGCAAAGCTAAATGCAATGACACAGTCCCCAAATGACACAATTTCCTGACTATAAGGGCCACACATATGCGTATCAGAGGAGAAGTGGGCATGTCACAAATGAGGGACATGGGTCCTGGACCACATGACTGATGTACTGTGGAAGTTTAACCAGGCCAGAGGAGGGCACATAGCATGTCAGACAAAGTGCACAGTGCAGTCATGGACTCACCCCCTCCTTGCTGCTGTCTGTCCTTCAGCTGCCCATCCAGGTCAGGGAAGACCACCGCCAGGATCCGGAGCATGTGGGGGTCAGGGTCTGGTGTCCGCCCCTCCTGCGAGGAGGCGACAGCTTCAGCTGGACCCTTGCGATCCTCCAGGGCCAGCCACGAAGGTCCTGCCACCTCTTATGGCAGTTGCGGATCCTGCGCCTGTAGACCCCCACGGATCTTACTTTCCGGGCGATGGTCAGCCAGATTTCCTGCTTCTGGTGGGCATCAACCTGTGAGGATGACAAAGTGAAAAGGCCATTACTACACATGCAACATATACGTGCATCACACAGTTGGATATACATGTCTCAATCACAGGGGCATATGATGTACACAGGCAGTGTAACAATGGCTATGAACAGTTTGCCAGCAGTCACTACATGGTATCATTGCATGGGAAGTAAACCTAGTTGGAATGCACTGTTACTGCACTGTACCAGTTCAGTGCATGTAACTACACACTTTGGGGTGTGACAACTACTCAGTGGGCATGCTAGCCAGTGGTGTGCACATTGAAAGTCCTGCTAGTCAGACAACATGCACAATTAGTGAGGCAGTGGACAGCACACTCACCTGCTCCCCTGATTTCCCATACAGCTTGCTGTACTGTGGAAGGAGGCTGTCCAGCAGGGCCTGGTTCTCCTCAAGGCTGAAGGCTGGGGCTCTCTCCACAGTAAGTGTCATTGCAGGAGCCAGAGGATGCATAAACAGCAGCAGTGTTGGTGGCAGATGTCGTCCTGGAGCATGTAGTGCAGGCAAGTGAGCTCTCAGGGGAACAGCCAGCATTATATGTGTGCTGCAGAGGCAGATACTGTCCCATGTGTCCAAAGTGATAGGTCCAAGTCATTTGCATCTTCTGAATCTGACCAATCCATGGAATAGCAGCACTAATACACGCCCATAGCATCCTTCAAATCTTCAACTTCATGACACCCATGATTTTGCAACTTTGTTGTGGCTGGCCAACTGAATTCACTGCATCAGACTCGTTGGAGCTTCGAAAACGCGTCCGTTGCCATGCGAGGCCCCAGCCAATGTGTGCGCACCGTTCGCATCATATGCAATGGGCCGGCCGGGCACACCGATCGGTCCATTGCTGTTCAACGCGTACCCGCACACATCATATGCAATGGGCCAGCTGGGCACACCGATCGGTCCATTGCTGTACAACGCGTATTTCGGGATACAACGCGTACCCGCACACATCATATGCAATGGGCCGGCCGGGCACACCGATCGGTCCATTGCTGTTCATCGCTTACCCGCTCACAACAGATGCAATGGGCCGGCCGGGCACACCGATCGGTCCATTGCTGTACAACGCGTATTTCGGGATACAACGCGTACCTGTACAGGTCAGTCGCATATGTCACCATGCTTGTCACTGGTGAACGTATGCCAGCCACATATACCTGCCAGAGACCCAGGGGCACACCTACAACACCACACCCAGTCCACACTGTTTCCTGAGGCATGTAAGGCTGCATTTCCTTCTCTGTGTATGGGGGTTAACATGTGGTTTTTGTGGTGGCACTTGTGGGCAGCCACACCCAGGCTGTGCATGTGTTCATGGGGACAGGGTCCTTGGTGTGTTGTGCACATGACCACTGTGATGTGCAACAGTTCATTTTGGAGCATGTGGCATGGTCACATTTCCAGGTTGTGTATGTGTATGACATGTCACATACCCCCAGAGTCCCATGTGGGAAGGCATGTACGTCACAGGATGACCCATTGCCACAATAGTGATGTCCCTCCACAGTCTGTGTGCATGTTGTGTTTCCGATGTCACTGATTCCATGTGCACGATGGGAGACAGTCTCCACATCAACGTTGTTTGTGCATGGACTTTGATGTTGTGCGTCACTGGCGTCCATGTCTGTCCTGCGGATGCGACAGGGGCCACTACCTGTGGGAGTCATGTTTGTTTTTCTGACGTGTACATGATACGCCATGTCATGCCAGTGTCCATGTGGCAAGACAGGGTCACTGGGAATCTACCTGTCAATGATCTGTGATGCCTGTGGCGCATCTGTCCAGACATGTCACTGTGGTGTGTGTGTGGAACGTGACAGCAGTAAATGGGTACTGTGACACAGCCTAATGGTTTCCCATAGCACAACCTGGTACCTGTAGTGCACACATGTTGTACTGAGATGTTAGATGATGGCCATGTAGGTGCCATATATGTCCAAACAGAACAGCACACACATCAAGTACTTGTGTCTCGTAATGATGTATCATGTGAAATTGAGTATGGTGAATGGCACATATGTGGGGTGACTGACAATCTTTCTTTCTTCACCTATGCACTGCAGGGCTCCAGCTGTCCATAGACCATTCCCTGACCTGGCAACGATGGTGGAACGTGACAGCATCCGACGGTACCGCTTCACCAGGCAGCTGATTGAGGATTTGGCAGTGCGCTTGGCACCACATTTGCAACCTGGCCGGACGTACCCTACGGCGCTGACCCCCAAGGTGAAGGTAATGGCAGCTCTACACTTCTTTGCCACCGGTACCTTTCAACACACTGTTGCGACTGCCGGTGGGATGTCACAGACTATGTTCAGCCGTGTGCTACGCGATGTTTTGGAGGCAATGTTGAGATGCCTGAACCAGTACATCTATTTCCCAACACGTCAACAACTCACTGACGTCAAGAGTGACTTCTATGCCCTGGGGAGGATGCCACATGTCATTGGCTCCATTGATGGGACACATGTGGCTTTGATACCACCACAGGCACATGATCAGGCATACCGGAACCGTAAACATTACCTTTCGATCAATGCTCTGGTGGTATGTTTAGCAGATATGAGCATCACACATGTGTGCGCCCGTTTCCCTGGTTCAGCACACAATGCCTACGTGATGAGGAGTAGTCGCATCCCGAGCATGATGGCACAGATGCAGAACCAGCGTGCCTGGCTTGTCGGTGTGTACTGACTTTGTACCATTGTGTGTGTTCTGATCTGTAGTATTCCACCCACTTTTCCAAATCAGCTAATGTGCACTTGTCTGTCCGTAGGTGACTCCGGATACCCCAACATGCCGTGGTTGCTGACACCCCTCAGGAACCCTGTGACAACAGCCCAGATGCGCTACAATGAGGCACATGGTCGGACCAGGAGAGTGATAGAGCGGACCTTTGGTCTCCTGAAGAGCCGCTTCCACTGCCTGGACAAGACAGGAGGGGCCCTCCCATATGCCCCAGCAAAGGTGTGCAAGATTGTCATCGTCTGCTGCATGCTACACAACCTGGCAGTGTGGAAGGAGTTGCCTCTCATCCTGGATGACGATGACCAACGTCCGCCACCTGTGGAGGATCCTGGCCTGGACCACGATGCCAGTGATGATGATGATGATGATGGTGATGTCCGCACACAGCTCATCACCAACTTCTTCTGCTGAATGTGAGTATCCAGGGAGATGTAATGTGAATGACGTGAGTTTGCATGATATGTGTGGGTGGTGCTCTGGTGCTGTTTGAGTGTGGCCATGTGCTACTTGACTGGATGCGTGCAGCAATGTGTCCTTCCAGGTAGTCTGAACTCCCCAACAGTTTTGATATGCTAACTTGGTTTTGGGTAGTTGTCTTGTGACATGTATTGGGCATGAGTATTGCAGTACTGTCCTGTTCTACAGTGATTTTAACTGTGTGTCATGTCTGTCCTTCACAGGGTGCTTACTGAGTACTTTGGTCAACTTGGATCCCCCGACACCATGATTCAGCTTTCAGGGTGGCAGCAGTAGTTGGCCTACAAGTGATGTGCCACACACCCCTGGACTTCATATCTTCTGCACTTGTTGACTGTGTGGCCACTGCCACGTGGGTAAACCTTGCATTTGTAGTGGAAACAACATGTTGCAAATGTGTAATAAACCTGTGCTTCACTTTGGGATGTGCGTTGTCTGTGGTCACACATCTGACTGACATTTGCTTACTGCACCTGTGGTCTAGTTGACACAGACTCTGAATAGGTGTGGTGTCTGTGCATTCCACTGTATTTCCTGGCAACATCACTGTGGGCGATGAGTCCGATGGCCCTGGTGTCTGTGTTGTGTAGCCCTAGTGGTGTGTCTCCCTCATATGTGTCACGTCACCATGACTCACACGACGGTGTTGTACTTGCTGTAGCAGTTAGCATACACAGTGTAATTTAGCAGAACATCATCACCATAACAGTATCCACTTTTGAATAACAACAGTGGCAAGTATGGTGTACTAGTGATTTTATTTACAGAAATGTGTGTGTGTATAGTGCACAGGATGGTGGGTGCTGTACATTGGGATTGTGATCCAAAGTTCCCAGATGATTTGGAAGTCTTGGTAGCAGAAATGTCCTGAGTGAAGTCCACAGTCATATGATACATTAGTCCAACTTGAACTCCCCATGTCATGTGGGAAAGTAGTGTTGCATTCGACAGGGTGAAACGTTTGCACACAAAGGAGAATTTCCGGAACAGGTGTTGGCTTCCTGGGGGATGTACGTGGCCATCAACCTCTCAGTTTTCCTTCCTCGGACGACCCCTCTTCTTTGGGGGGACCCTCACGTGCAGGCTGCGGCGGTGCAGGGGACTCTCCGCCAGAGTCCTCCTCCCTCCCTGTGGCGGTGTCAGTTGTTGCAGCACCAGATGTTGTGGGCACACAGGGAGGTGTGGCCATGTTGGTGCTAATCTGGTGGAGGCATGTCAATATGTCCCTATGCACCGCTGTGAGTTCTTGCAATGTGTCCCACTTGGACTCCATGCCCGACATGTGTGTCTCCACACGGGCCATGTGTGTCTCCACAAGGGCCATGTGGGAGTCCAAGCGGGCATGATGGGCAGCCTGCTGCTGTTGTATGTCCTTGAGGATCCCCACTACCTGTCTGACCTCTCCGGTGCTATCCTGGTACGCATCAGCGATGCGTGCCAGTTGTGGGTCATCATGCAGTCCAGACCCCTCTGCAAGCAGCGACCTATGTCTACCACCCCTCCCACCACCCCTGGCGACACGTGCAGGACCTGCGGTGGCACGCACATGTGACCCAAGGCCCACTTGGGGGTTGTTAGTGGTGTTGTCATCCGTTGCTCCACGGTGGGCCTGGGGCCCTGTGCTGTTGTCAGCAGTGGTCCTTGGTCTGTCCGTGTCGGCGGGGGTGGTCTGTATGTTGGCAGTTGTTGGAGGGGTGGGTGCAGGGGGTGCAGATGTTGGTCTAGCTGGTGCTGCATGATGACTCACACCGGAGGTGCCAGGTAGGTCTTCGCCATCCGAGGAGGGCAGAGGCTGTTCCACACCAGTGAGCTCTGTGTCCCCCGGAGCCTGGGACAGGGACTCCTCCTCGCCTGCTGCTGTGTCCCCATCATCGTCACCTGTATTTGGAAGAGACACACATTGTATGTAATGTTTCTACAGACATCAATGGTTCACACACCTGACAGTTGTGACTGTACCTCTGGATGCGGGCATGTACATTGCATTGTCCTAAGTTGTCACAGTAAGAGGTTGATATTGGTGTAGCACATTGTCATGCATACCTGGGGAATTTCAATATGAATGTTGAGGTGTGTGCATGGCCAGCATTGGTTGTATTTGGTGGACATCCGGCCATCCTTCTCCACCTGGCCCAGTTATCCCACCATGAAGCATGCCACCCTTGCAGTGGGTTCAGGTTGACTCTCAGGATGTCATTCAGTGGTGTTGTGCTGTTTGTTGGTGCACAGTTCCCAGCAGGGCCTTGTGCTCCCCACAGCAGTAGCCAGTGTCAGCCATCTTGTCAGTCCTTATCCACTCCCTGTGATGTGAGCATGGTTCAGGGTGGTGTTGATGGGCCAATTGTGAGGGTGAGCAGTATCTGTGACTCCAACTCCCATCATGCTATTGCCTACACCCCCTTCCCAGCATGCCCGTACTTCCTTCCTTTGGACTGTGCTTCCCTGTGGGGTAGTGTGCCTGTGCTGACAGGAAGGCTGACAGTGTTGTCCTTGCGTTTGTTTGGCTACAAGTCCCAGGTGTGTCCCTGTGCTTCACTCAGCATTACCCAGGGTGGTGGTTCTTTGTGGGATCTTCATTTGGTATGTAAGGCTTTGCATTCTCCCAGGTGGGTTATGTGGAGTTTGTGTTGAGGGGGTGTGTGAGGTGAGCTGCTTGTAACTATGGTCAGTGCTGTGAGTCCTCCTTCCCAGCCAGCCAGATATCCCACCATTCAACGTGCTTGCAAAGCAGGGAGTGCAAGTTGGCTTTCAGGATGTCAGGCAGTGGTGTTGTGCTGTTTGTTGGTGCACAGTTCCCAGCAGGGCCTTGTGCTCCCCACAGCAGTAGCCAGTGTCAGCCATCTTGTCAGTCCTTATCCACTCCCTGTGATGTGAGCATGGTTCAGAGTGGTGTTGATGGGCCAATTGGGAGGGTGAGCAGTATCTGTGACTCCAACTCCCATCATGCTATTGCCTACACCCCCTTCCCAGCATGCCCGTACTTCCTTCCTTTGGACTGTGCTTCCCTGTGGGGTAGTGTGCCTGTGCTGACAGGAAGGCTGACAGTGTTGTCCTTTCGTTTGTTTGGCTACAAGTCCCAGGTGTGTCCCTGTACTTCACACAGCATTACCCAGGGTGGTGGTTCTTTGTGGGATCTTAATTTGGTATGTGAGGCATTGCATTCTCCCAGGTGGGTTATGTGGAGTTTGTGTTGAGGGGTGTGTGAGGTGAGCTGCTTGTAACTATGGTCAGTGCTGTGAGTCCTCCTTCCCAGCCAGCCAGATATCCCACCATGCAACGTGCTTGCATTGCAGGGAGTGCAAGTTGGCTTTCAGGATGTCAGGCAGTGGTGTTGTGCTGTTTGTTGGTGCACAGTTCCCAGCAGGGCCTTGTGCTCCCCACAGCAGTAGCCAGTGTCAGCCATCTTGTCAGTCCTTATCCACTCCCTGTGATGTGAGCATGGTTCAGAGTGGTGTTGATGGGCCAATTGTGAGGGTGAGCAGTATCTGTGACTACAACTCCCATCATGCTATTGCCTACACCCCCTTCCCAGCATGCCCGTACTTCCTTCCTTTGGACTGTGCTTCCCTGTGGGATAGTGTGCCTGTGCTGACAGGAAGGCTGACAGTGTTGTCCTTGCGTTTGTTTGGCTACAAGTCCAAGGTGTGTCCCTGTGCTTCACACAGCATTACCCAGGGTGGTGGTTCTTTGTGGGATCTTCATTTGGTATGTGAGGCATTGCATTCTCCCCGGTGGGTTATGTGGAGTTTGTGTTGAGGGGGTGTGTGAGGTGAGCTGCTTGTAACTATGGTCAGTGCTGTGAGTCCTCCTTCCCAGCCAGCCAGATAGCCCACCATGCAACGTGCTTGCATTGCAGGGAGTGCAAGTTGGCTTTCAGGATGTCAGGCAGTGGTGTTGTGCTGTTTGTTGGTGCACAGTTCCCAGCAGGGCCTTGTGCTCCCCACAGCAGTAGCCAGTGTCAGCCATCTTGTCAGTCCTTATCCACTCCCTGTGATGTGAGCATGGTTCAGAGTGGTGTTGATGGGCCAATTGTGAGGGTGAGCAGTATCTGTGACTACAACTCCCATCATGCTATTGGCTACACTAACTTCACCAGCATACACAGAATTCCTTCCTTTAAGTGAGCTTCCCTGTGAGGTGGTGTTCTAGTGGTGGCAAAATATCAGGCAGGGTTTGTTGGTTATATTTGTGCCACTGCCTTGCTCTATTTGTTGTTAGGTTTGTACATGTCATGACACAGTTACATATCACTATGAGATGGCATGTATTGTGTTTATCTAACTGACATACACATCTTGGGATGATTATCTTTTGGTTGCTGTTGATTTGCTAGGGGTGGATGGTTTGACTGTCCCCTTGAGAGTGATGTGTGTGTATTGGCACACAATATTGTGTATATTAGTTGTGTACTCACCAGGCTCTGGGATGTCTGTTAGTCCATATACGCTCACTGGTGGTAGGATGGCCCGCACCTTCTCCTCCCAGGGCCTGAGGTATACTGGTTTTGCAGGAGGGCCACTGCCGGTGTGCTGGCTCAGGAGGTAATCCTTCTTGAGTAGGTCTCTGACCCTCCTGCGCACATCATACCACCTGTTCTGGATGTCTTCCTTTGTGGGCAAACATGGTGATTGTGCATTCACCCTGTCGACGATCCTCGCCCACATCTTGGTTTTCTGCGACATGGGGGTCTGTTGGACCAATGTGCCAAACAACTGTGGCTCTACCCTCAGGATCTCGTCTACCATGACTTCCAATTCACTATCTAGGAACTTAGGATTCTTCTTTAGGGGCATGGTGATGGGTGGTGGTGGTGGTGATTGATGTGTGTGTGTGCAAGTGAGGGTGTGTGTGTGTGGGTTTTGTTGTGTGTGTGAGGGTGCTATTTGTTGAGGTGCTAATGGTGTGTGGCTTTTGTGTTGGATGAGCTGTGTGTGTGTCTGTGTTTGCTGTGTGATGGTGTTCTGTGCTGGCAGGTCAGTGGGATTTGCAAAGGATCATGGTAGGGATTTGTGGCCTTTATGTAGGTGGAGTTGGGGGTATGTCCATGTGCCATTTTTTTCACCCCCTGTATTTATTGGCTTTGTCATTGCTTGTTTGGCCCTTTTTTTTGTATTTTTTCATTTGTGATTATTGTGCATGTAGAAGTCGTTCTTCTGACCGAGTAGGACGTTGCAGTTGTCTCGTGCGCGCCTCTCTGAGTCGTTCCCGCTGTGTTTCAGCTCAGTTTCATATGCGGCGTACGCGTCGGTCGCGGAGTATTGTGTTTGTTCGGCTGGGTTTGGTATGCGTGTCGGTCGTACGGCTTGGGCTCCGTACGAATCGGTCTGAATTTGCACCCATTGCATCGTACTGCTCGGGTCGGAGTTCGCGGGTACGTTTCGTTCGGATTATTTCCTGATGCGTGTAGGTCGGTTCGATTCGCGTGGTTTCCCGGCCGGATAGCTTGTTTCCGGCCGGGTCGGTCGTTCGCCTTGAGTTCCGTGCGAGTCGGTCATGATTCCCATGTATTTCATCGTACTTCCCAGGTCGGGCAACGCCAGTACGTGCCGGTCGGACTATTATCCCGTACCGAGTCGGTCGGTATTTTTTCCGGCCCGAATCGGATTCGGCCCCCTAGGGGTATGAAAATAGGGATGTGCATAATGATGATAACAAAACATTTCACCATAAATAGCAGAAATAAGGTACAAATTTTCACTTTCAAAAACAGTATAATATTCCAGCTCCTAGAGCATGGAGTTAACAGTGTCCTCATCCCAGTTGTGAGAATGTAACCAAAGTACAATAACATCACCCATGAAGACCTTAAATACATGAGGAATCTGCAGAATTTTAGTAGGGCTGAAAATATCATAGGGGACCTTATCCCCAACAATTCCATCAGTTACTGGGACAGCTGAAATGTTCACAAGGGACAAGTCTCTTTTCAGTTAATGTGAAGATGAGTGAGGCATTAACACCTCATCCACCAGTTCTATGGCAGAGTGTTCTGGCAGAAAATGGCCATTTATTAGCAAGAACAAAACAGTCACAAATCCAATCCCAAGAAATAGAAAAACCAAGGAAAGCTTTATCCAAATATATATTTAAGGAGAGACCAGATCAGTGCATTTGAGCCATGAAAGGAAATAAAAGACCACTTAGGCGGAGTGTCTAGAATGGTGGAACTGTCAAAAGTGTTGGATGAAAAATCATATGTTGCCACAAAACAACCAGAAGCAGTTTGTTGAAAAACAGGAGCCACAGGTGTAGTAAGAGAACTGGTAGGTTCCATGAAGGGTGGAGCATTATAAATGAAATCACCTGCAGGAGATGCAGTAGGAAGTAGAGTACTCACTTCTGTCGTATGGCTGGCAATTGTAGCGACATCAGGAATTACCTGAAGTTCATTCACCACCCCTCCCCTACCAACTGGAGAGAAACAGCTTTGATGCTGCTTACAAGCTGTAAAGGAAATTCCTGTGTGGTAACGAGAGGAGTAAGGGAACTGCCATTGAGTCCTCGGGCTTACTCCATAGAATCAGCCTCATGATGTAACTTTAGATGATCAATGGAGACAAAACAATTGTCTTTATAACCAGTTAGCGGTGGCAATATGACAGTTCTTGCACCTTGAATGCCCAAGACTGGCACCAGTGCACGGTATGATGGGCCAAATTTCTTCTTCACTGCAATCTGCTGCTGCTCCTTGGTTCCGGCAGAGGTTGACGCCTTCAACTGTTCATTCACCTGGCTGTTGCAGATGTTTTGTACATCCTATAAGAAAGCAGAATGATCATTTACGTCAAAGGGCGTGGCTGCTGGCTCGATCTCTGGACCATCAAGGTCTAGAACAGACATTTTGATACAAAAGAGGACCTTGTATGGGGTCTGGCCATGCAGAGATCATTTAGGGAGATTATTAAGTGCTCTCTGTACCCAATATAAGTGATGGATCCAGCTACGTCCTGAACCTAATACTGAATCTGTTAAAGATTGCCTTAAGTCATGGTTCATCCTTTCAACCACTGAACTTACCTCAGGATGATAGGGGGAGGAGTAATGAGAGGTCATAGCATCCCTGTATGCTTTTGAGGCAAATGCAGGGCCCTGGTCCAAGTGGAATGTAGTGCCTGCATATGTTCCAATAAAGACTTGCAAATCCTTAATAACAGTGCGAGCGTCAGCCGAATGTTGTGGCCACACCCAGAGAAACCTGGATCAAGAATCAACTGCAAGTAGGATACATTTATCACTTCATCCGAATGGAGAGGACTACAATGATCCAAATAAATGCAGCCGAAAGATGTGTTGGGAATCAAAAGGTGTGTCTGCGGGGGCGAGCCACGGTTGAACTTTTAATTTGTTGACAAATGTGACAACAAATGACATATTTCTTGGCTTGTTTGTATAAGACATGCCACCAATACCGCTGTTGTAATAAGGAAATTGTGGCTGCCACTCCCGCATGTGCAGATGCAACACCTTAATGCACAGTTTTTACTATGGCTAGTCTGCGGTCTTGTTTGATAATCACAAGATCACCTACTCCTGGAATTGTAGCAAAGGGAACATTTTGTTCAGTTAAATGATAAAAATACTTATCCAAAAAGCCCCTAGGCAAAGGGGTGCTGTCGCATTTAGCTTTAATGGCAGCCAGTATAATGTCATCTACCCTTGTATGAGTTCGAATATTCGCAGCAACTGTCACAGTCGAAACTGCAGCCTAGGCAGCTTCTTCTGCCAGAGAATTCCCAGGAATGTGCATTCCAACACGCTGATGACTCAATGTATGAATAATATAAGCCTACGGTAACCTATCTTTGAGGTCCGTTACCTTCACCCAAAGCAGCTTAAGCTTTATAGTGTTTCCTTTAGAATCTCTGAAACTATTCTGGCTCCAATAATGTAAATTGTCATTAAAAGACTGGACACAATAATACGAACACACACCATAAGAGTGAGGAATTCAGGATCCGTATTTTCCATTGCCAGAAGCAATGCTCTCAGTTCAGCCAACTGTCCTCTGCTGTCCCCTAAGGACTACGTGTGAGTTTTCTGTGGTTGCAATTTACCTTCCAACATTACACCGCTGAATATTGGTGCTTGGTCCCTATAGGAGGCTGGGCTGGACCATCAGAATAAACAAGATATTTATACTGCTTAAGAGGCAAAACATTGCTAGGCATGGGATAGACGTGCTCATATTGGAGAAATTCCTGTATTTCTAAAAACGGGTCAAAGACAAAGACTACTTTCGTAGCTGTTAAGGATGTTGCTCATTGTATCCAACGTGGATGTAGGGCTTTTGCATTAGGGACACTTGTTTTGGTAACAGCTTCTAAGGCTGGAATGGGAGCAATGACAATAATGTGTATCCCTTGTGCAAGTGGCCGTTCATTAATGACAGCCATCTGAACTGCAGTCAGTATTTTTTCAGTAGATGCAAAACTCTTTTCCACATTGGAATATAAATTCGATTTATATGCAATCAGCACTTTCACCTTCATTTAAGGTGAGATATTTAAAGCCAGTGACACTCGCAACTATACGGATGACCAGGTTTGTGTTGTTGACACATGTATGTAAGTCTCTTGTGGAAAGCTAGTCAGATTGTAATGATCTGAGCATATCTGCATGATCTGATGTCCAATGTAAGTTGGAAAAGTCAGGAGGAATTAATTCATGTAATGGTTCAATGGGTTGTGCATAATATGGGATATAAGTTCTGCCAAAATGTAGGAATCCTGGTAAGGATTGCAATTTTTTAAGTGTATTGAGTGGTTGTAGCAGAGCACAATTCTCTACGAAGTGTGGTGCAAGGCTCTTACCCTCATGTGAAAGTTTGTATCAAAGAGAGAGGACACTTAGAAATGCTATGTAAGATTCCTTAAAGTTGAATTTGTAGCCATATTCAGAAAATCCCAATATTATGCGATCTACCCTGGCTAAATGTGTATTTTATTCATCATCCATAAGGTAGATATCATCTACGTAGGACAATGCGTCTGGGTCAATATCATGTAGAATTGACACAATGCATGCAGCGAACAGTCCAGGACTCTTCTTATACCCCTGGGGAGTTGGCAAAAGCAACATTGAGAGCATAAGACCGAGAAGGCAGTCCAATCCCTGCTTTCAGTCACTATATTTTGGCAGAAAAAAAACATTGGAAAGATTCATGGTTGTCATATATTTTTTACGGACTATACCAATAATAACCCCTTTACCGCGGCCGAAATTTCGCCGCGGTGCGGCGGCTTTGAAGAGTGGGCGGGGCCGCGTCGGCCAACGGACGTGCACAGCACTACGGAGGTAGTGCTCGCGACGGCCGTTGGCCGACAGAAGCAGCGAAAGGGATAAGGACCATACTATGTGTATTTTGTATTGTAAATGTGCGGGTAGGACTGTTTAAATGCCCATAGTCTATGACAATATGGTATGAGTGGTCTGGTTTCACCACTGGAAAAAGTGGATTATTCATTTGGGAGATACAGGGTTCAATGACACACTGGTATTCCAATTGGAAGACTATTTCTTTAACTGATGCCTAAGCATCCCGTTTAATTGGGTATTGTGGTTGCACTTGCGGTCTGGACCTTATGGGTATTATATGATAAGGAGAGTCCTGATCCCAGCGGACATGATTGTGGTATAAACCAGGGGCTTGGGCAAGATCCCACTCAGATGCATAGGCTTGTTTGACATAATCAGGGAAAAGCCCAGAATAAGAGATTATTATTATATCCTCACCTTGTGGGAATGTGTGCACAAATTGCGGGGGGCCAATCGACCGCCGCTAAGAGAATGCCATTAGATAATGTTAAATTTTCCCAGAAAATTACTCTAATGGTGCACTGTATGGCATCCTCAATTTTCATATCTAACTCTGAGGCGGATAGCTTCCTCATCGTTAAACTCATTCAACTTACAGTGCCTCATCGGAGCATCCAGTCTCTCAACAATCTCATCAATGGTTTTACCCGGTCTCTGGCATTCTTGACTGATACTTATAATTCATAACCCACATTTGGCACTGGATTCAATTTGACATTCAAGGCTGTTTTGATTTGATCATACCTCAATTAACCTTCGTGTGGTATCTTTTTCATGGCTTCTTTTCACTCCTTTACCAGCCATGTTTCTTATATACTTTATAATCTTTTTATCATTTTTTTCATCTATTTCAACTATGAAATCTTCAAAAGTCTCTGTTTATGCAGTCCATCTATTGCCAATATTGTGCTTTTTGGCGGAATCAAACGCAGATGGTGTTTTAAAGAATGCAGTAGCCACATATACTTTGGTGGACAGTAGTGATCTCTCAGGCACTTCTTGTGGAACTGGATCAGACTGTCTTTCTAGCACCTTGTGACGTTCTGGCTTTAGCTTCAACCTTAACGACTCTGAGCTTGGATCACGCCCTGGCTCTTTGCTTGACGGTGGCCTAGGGAGTTGTTCTGAACTGGCCGCTTCGTTCGGCTAACACAACCCCAGACTCTCTTCCTGCGGCCGCTGCGCAGCATGTTGTGATGATGTCATTGATGGTTTTGGTGTGTAGATAAACCTTATACACTACTAGTTCATGAAAGTAGATAACGTTATGATATTTGGTCAGCTTTGTGCTTAAACGTTTCTTCACAAACACCTGGTTAATCTCTATTTCATAGCACATGAATTTCAGTGTGACTTGTACTTAACTATGGCTGTGCGCTGCTTTCGTAATCTGGTCACATCCCCCTTTAGCGTTCTTACTCCGTATAGCATATGGCATTAATTTGCATAGTGGCACAGTACCTTTATTCATGGCTGTTTCATTCAGTTCCAGGCCACTGACATGTAGATTTCAATGTCACTTTCTTTCTTTAAGCATTTTACACTGGCTGGCATTGCGCTGTGACTCTATCGGTGCCAGCGTCGATTCTGCATTTCGACTGGGGCACACGTGGCATGCACCAGCAGTTTGCTGGACCATGGCAAACTCTCTGGAAGGCCACTTTCAATGTACGGGCTTCATATCCCCTATCTTGTCACCAGATGTGACGTCCTGCCAGCCCAGGTCCTGGTCCTGGCAAATAACCATGCCACACATGGAGTGTAGTTGAACACTTCTTTATTCTACTGTGGGTAAGTCAGAACTCAACATTATAAGCCTGCCTTCAGCTCATCTCTCCAACACTTACATCACAGACCTACGGTGTACAGTGGGAACCAATAGAGTTCCTGTGTTATTTTATTTACAAGACACTACACTATTAAAAATGGAATTTCATTACGTTTAGCAGGAATGTTTCCCATAATTGCAGTAATAATTACAGGGCTAATTTGTGGTACAGCAGGCAACTGTGGTTGCCCTTCTAGAGCTGCCCGTGCTAAAAAAAACATCAAGATGTGCAAAACATATTGAGTTATAACCCTACTAGACTATTGTATAGTGGCACTAGCTCATTAGGATTGTGATTTTGCACATTAGGGTATGGTGTATAGCCAGCTACAGCTGGCCGCTTAGCTCCCTCATTACTAAGTGCTCCCGTGCGGACATGGCCAGCACGTGTACTGGGGAGTCTCAGAACCAATTTTGATGCTCCCTACAGAAAGTGGTATTTCTAAATGCTGGTATGCTCTGTATTGATCTGGGGGCAATGTTAGTGTATGTATGAATGTTTGTGTGTTAGCGTCCACAGCTGGAAAATTGACCCAAGAATAAAAGACTTCTAATCAATAGGCATTGTGGGCTTCAACCATGAAGGTTACATCACCCCGACATTGCCAAGTCCATGTAAAGCCAAATGTGCATGGACTGCAGGCCTGCTATTATCAGATATAGGAATAAGCTGTGACGCCCGTCTTTACTAGTAAAGGAAAGGAAACAGATCAAAAACACTAAAATGTATATCCTTTTAGAGGCTCAAGCTTGAACAACCAACTGACAAATATCTAGGTACTTCCTAAATGGACTGTGGAAGATTAATCCTTAACACCGCGGATGTCTCCGATAGTGGTGTGTAGGGTACTAAGGACACACATAAGTACTACTCAGGAGATCTGTGAAATAAGTACTTGACCAAAGTTGGTAGTGCAATGTAGCACTGATTCTGTGGTAACGCAGAACTGTGGGCCTGATTCACAAAAGTAATCTGAGACAAAATCCTAACTTTACGACTTTCTGTATTCACAAAAGGCATTTAGGAGTAGTAAAGTTAGGATTTTGTCTTAAGTTTGTCTTAAGTTTTGGTCTTAAGACAAATTCCTAACTTAAGTTTAACTTATGTATTCCCAGCAACCTTGTACAAATGTGTAGACCAAATCCCAAGAAGAGTCCCTGAATAACAAACAACATGTACAGCGTGTTTTAAAAAATACTGCCACAAAAACAAATGTGTTACAGGTGGCTATGCAAAGCGAACAAAAGCAGCCTAAAGTGCAAAACTAAGGGAGAACAAAAGTGAGTCCAGAAGAGAAATCACTACACAACTGTGTTTGTGATTTCCCCCCAGTAAGCAGTGACAGATGGACAACTCCACATCATATGCAGGAACTCCACCCCCACCTCCCCGCATCTCGGGCATGCTGCCCCTACTGTATTAAAATATCTATTTATTTTTCTTGGGTAAGGTACGCTCTATGGAAAACATAGAAGTTAATTAGCTTGAAGCTGGCAGTCCTCTGTGCTTTGTGAGTCCGTTTGAATAGAGTCACCCATTCATTCTCTGGCATGGTGATCCCCAGGCCATCCTCCCACCGGGTCCATAAGGCAGTCAGGGGCAGTCAGGGGCTTACAGATGTCTTCTCTACTCAGCCTATACAAGCAGGTGACCGCTTTAAAAGCGTCCGAGGATGTACCTACATATTGACAGCTCTTGTGATGGTGTGGTTTCAATAGGCCTGCTCCCCAGTGTCTGCGGCTCACGTCTGTCATCGCTCCATAGAGTAGAAAGAGGCCTTGAAATAAGTCGAATTCCAAGCGGAATTACTGAAAAGGAGGAGTTCCTCAGCTCGGAACAAGTTTCGTATCCTGGATGGGCTCGCAGCAATCCAAAACGTGAGTCCTCGCCAGTCCCCTTCAAGGGACAGCACCTCCAGCATACTCATAGGCATGTCAGGCAAGTATCGAAATCGCATTTGAGTCTTTTGCAGACATCAAGCCCAACAGCGCCACAGCACTCAGGGGGTATCCCAGCCTCAGCAGTACAATGAATAGCTGGTGAAAATCGGGTACAGAATGTTCTATCACCTGCCCTGGTGTCAGTCTACTTGCCAACCATTTGTTAGCCATTAGAGCTGTGCTGCAAGGTAATAAGACTCACATTCAGGGACAGCTAGTCCTCCGTCTCCCACCAGTCTCTGCTGCATTGTCAGAACAACTCGTCTATGGCACGACCCCCATATGAAAGCAATGATGAGTGAATGTAGTTCAATAAATATCACCCGGGGGATCCACACTGGCAGCACCACAAATAAATACAGCAGCCGGGGAGGGCAATTACTTTTAGCAGTGCTACGATGGCTGGCCACAGAGAAGGGGAGCGTCTGCCAAACGTCAGCACTAGTTGTTAGGGCCCTGAATCACCTTTCCAACATTCCCATCCAACAAGTCAGCCTGGTTGTGGTATTTTATACACCCAGATATTGTAAACATCGGAGTTCTCACTGCAGGAACTCTAGTCCCTGTGGGGGGCCACGATTTGCAAGCGTCATGAATAATCGCAATTTCTGTCAGCTGACCTTTAAGATGGATGGAAATCAGAACTCCTCAAGTAATCTCCTAGCTCCTTCCAGATCCGTCGTTGTATTCTGAAGTAAAATTAGGAGATCATCTGCAAACAAGGCGATGTGGTGGATCTGCCCCCTGACCTCTATTCCCTGACGACTGTCCTCAGTCCGGGCACAGCAGGCTAGTGGCTCCATTGCTAGCGCAAAAAGCAGTGGGGACAGAGGACATCCCTGCCTGGTTCTACGGGCCACTCAATAGCTCTCTGAGATAATCCTTCCAGTCCGGACTCTCGCTGTGGGGTCTGTATATAACAATCTAGTCCATGCTATAAAGCCGCGCCTCAACCAGAAGTGTTCAATTACACCATAGAGAAAGTCCCACACCAAGCTGTCAAAAGCTTTCTCTATACCTATAGCAAAGATCGGTGCTTCTACATGATCATAGGTATCGGCCTCTAGCAGTGTCAGGAGTCTCCTGCTATTGAGCGCCGTGTTTTGCGGCCAGGAATAAACCCTGCCTGATCGGGGTGGAATAGTTTTATCCTGTGAGGTAGGCGTCTAGTCGCACGGATCTGGCTAAGCATTTTATAATTTTATAATCGATATTAAGCATTGATTATGGCCGGTAGGTCTTTCATTTCATAGGCAGGTCTCCCTGGTTTCCACAATGAGGAAATTTCGGTGTTTAATGATATGTGAAAATATATCCTACACTTTCACTCTGAATGTATTTGTTTTTTTATGACACTATTTGTGTGAAATTCTTTAAATTATGTTTGCTCTGCCTTTTTGTGACAGGACTATTAATAATGAAATCAAAGTAATTTGAATGGAATGGAACATTGGAAAGAGAGTGGAGCAGTGCATGTCATGACATGAGTATTTAGAACTTCCAGTTTCTTGGAAGCAGGGCTTCCACGGTTGCATTTTTGTTTGATTAAGGGTTTCTATAATGGAGACCAATACAATTACAGATGTCTTTTATCTTGCGGTAGAGGCCTATACGCCTGAGATCCACCTATAGGCTTGTGTCACAGATATATGCCTATAACAACTTTGATAGCCTGTAATGACTGGTATTGGCCGAGCTGGAAGGCATATACGTATTTTACAATGTTCCGCTCACTGTTAGAAGATTCAAATTGTTTTACATTAAGTAGAAAACTGAAACAGAAAGATTATAGTGTTGGAGCAGAAGGCATCAAGGACAGTCTCCGACTGACTTCTTTGTCATGAATAGAGCTCTCGACATTCTAATATACTAAAGAACAAAATACAATACTGTTAATTAAATTATTATTTAAATTGTTGGGTACGTTTCTGGACACCTTATATATTCTTCAATATTGATGGTGACAGCGAATATTTCTTCGAGGCAGTGCCTCCTGTTTAACTTCTTATTTCCTTCTTATGCGGAAACCCAGAAAGTGTTGTAAATTAGCAATACAAAAATTGTATAGAGTTTAATAAAACAATCACAGCATCCTGCTACTCAGTAAATTGTCATGTGCTTAGCTTTTAAGTAAAAGTGAGTAAATGTGGATTTTCTGTGGACTGTCAAGTGAATTGATATGTTCAGGCACACACATATTAAACACTAGGAAACTTTAAATTTTACTTAGTTCTAAACAGACACAGGTATTTATGATGAAAAATACAAAGAGACACGTTCATGTACAGTTAGTGCAAACCACTAATGAGCCAGATGCAGATGACAATGCCGGAATGATTTGTGCATAAATAGTAGTCAACATGCAGCAAACAGCACATAATAACATAGGACCAGATGTTTGACCCTTTTTAGCGGTCACAAACGGGAAATCGGCCCGTTTGCGAACGCTAAAAAGGGTTGTGGTATGTACAAACCCTATTTTGCGAGTCGTTAATCTATTACCGATTCGCAAAATAGGGTTTGCGAGTCACTATTAGGAAGGGGCGTGCCAAGAGCATCCCTTCCTAATAGCGAGCCGCACTGGTATGTACGATTGTTTTGTGACTGCAAATGTGGTCGCAAAACAATTGCAGTTACTACCTACTTCAAGTAGGTGGTAAGCCATTCACAAACAGGAAGGGGTCCACAGGGAACCCCTTCGTGAATGATTGCGAAAATATTTTTTTACGAGCAGGCAGTGGTCACACGGACCACTGGCTGCCCTTAGAAAATGGAAAGAAAACTTTTCATTTTTTTGTTTTAAACGCATCCCATTTTCCTTTAAGGAAAACGTGCTGCATTTAAAAAAAAAAGTTGCTTTATTTAAAAAGCAAACACAGACATGGGGTCTGCTGTCCCCAGCAGGCCACCATCCCTGTGTTATGTGAGATTCCTAAGGGGTCTCAAATTGCAACCTACCTCATTAATATTAATGAGGTAGGTCTTTAGCGACCCCATTATGAATCGCAAATTGTACATTCCATTTTGTGAGTCGCAAATTGCGAGTCGCAAAACGTTGCAATTTGTGACTCGCAAAATGGAATGGTCGTACATCTGGCCCTCAGCAACTTATTTAATGTTTGCGACAAGCTGACTGAAACAGTTAGATAGAAGTATTCCCCGTGCACCACTTCATAGAAAAACACTTTAAAAGAATGCATATATGTATGTATTCCAAAAACACAGCTGACTATAGTTTTTTACACTTTGGAATATCTTTTGAATGGTGCCAGTCTCTTAAGTACTCATGTTTTTGGAATGCTTTTCGGTGAATTACTAAAAAACTGAATGATTATAGTAGCATTCCATTAAAGAAAAAGGCACTGCAAAATTGTGTGCAGCTGCTAGACAAGGGAGAAGGCAACTGAAAAAACATTAGCTAAAGGCAAAAATGTTTTGGCCTGGGACTGAAGGAAACTACTTTGTGTGTAGCTGCATTATGAAAAGGCAGCATGCTGTAACTCATAGTGAAGTCAGCCAATTACTGAAGTGGACTGACATATTTACCTTTGATGCATGCTGGAGTGGGTGGAAGAAAAATGTGAATGACACAATCACAGACGAAGGGATAAAGTGAGGCTGAAATCCCCTATATATAACTGTGCAATACACATATTTTTTTTTAATCAAATGGTTTTGGCTAACACAGACCTAAAAACCCAATTGTTATGCCATTGGCTGCCAGCCTATTGTCTGAGAAAGGACAGAAGGAAAGTAAGACAGAAGGAAAGAAGGAAAGAAGGAAAGAAAGAACAAAGGAAGGAAGGAACAAAGGAATGAAGGGACAAAGGAAAGAAAGAACAAAAGTAGTGAAATCGAAAGGTCTTGGCTAACACAAACCTAAAAAGCCAATCGTTATTCAATTTGTTGCAAGTCTCTTTGCTTTGAGAAAAAAAGAAAGAAAGAAAGAAAGAAGGTAAGAAAAACCAAAAGAAGGTAAGAAAATAAGAAAATAAGAAGGCGAGAAAGACAAAGAGAGAAGGCAAGAAAAACTGAAAGAAGGCAAGAAAAAAAGAAAGAAGGCAAGAAAGAGAGGAGACAATTAATAAAGAAGGAAAAAAGAAAGAAAGAAGGCAAGAATGGAGGAATGAAGGCAAAAAAGACGGAAAGAAGGCAAAGAGAGAAAGGAAGAAAGACAGAAAGAAGGCAAGAAAGAAAGAAGCCAAGAAAGGGAGAAGGCAATAAAAATCAGAAAGAAATAAGGGCAAGAAAGAACGAATCAAACAAACAACAAACAAACAAAGAGAAAGAAAGAAAGAAAAGAGGAAGAAAACAAAGAAGGTATCAAAGAAGGAAAGAATGAAAGGAAAAAGAAAGAAAGAAAGAAGGCGAGAAAGCAGAATGAAGGCAAGAAAAAAGAAAGAATCAAGGCAAGAAATAAATAATGCAAGAATGAAATAAGGTAAGAAAGAGAGGAGGCAATAAAAACAGAAAGAAAGAAATAATAAAGGAAGAAAGAAAGAAAGAAAGAAAGAGTAAGGAAAGAAGGAAAGAAAGACAAAAAGAAGCCAAGAAAGGAAGAATGAAGGCAAGAAAGAATACAAAAAAGAAATGAGGAAAGAAAGAAACAAACAAACAAGAAAGAAAGAAAGAAAAAAAGAAAGAAAGAAAATGAACAGATGCAAGGAAAGAGAGACAGAAAAGAGGAAAAGAAAGAGAGAATTAAAAGGGAAGGGAAGAAAGCAAGGAAGGAGGAAAGAAGAAAGAATGATTGCAAGAAATTAAGAATGAAGGAAGCAAGGAATGAACGAAGGAAAGAAAAAAGGAAATGAAGGAAGGATGGAAATGAAAGAAATAATCCAGGAAAGAAAGAAGGCATGAGAGAAAGAAAGGCACAAAGAAGAGAAAAAAAGAAAGGCGCAAGAATAGAAAGAGGGAAAAAGGGTCACAACTGCTTCAAATTAAAAACAATAAAGGCTGGTCATCTTCCAGGGCAAAGTTTATTAAAGAACCATTTGTGAAAGTGAGTCCAGAATAATCGTGTTCTGCTTTGTGTACTGCATGCATAGTAAAAAGAGGATAGCTTAATACAGAACAGTTTCAAATAAACACAATCTGGAATGATGTGGAAAAGCATGAGTCAGATAAACGAAGGACACTTCAAAAGGAATTTACAACAGCAGTTGCAGGACACATGAACTTATGTAGCTGCAATGTGCTCTGTGCAAGAAGAGTAGGCAGAAAGCATCCTGTTATCACACCAGGCTCTAGTCACAAAGGCAACACTAAAGTAATAAAGTAAAAACAAAAACACTGGCACAGAAGGGAACTATCTTCTGTGCGGATGTGCTCATTGTAAGAAAGCAAAATACAGTCACTCAAAGTGAAGTTAACCAGTGGCTTAAGTAGGTTGACCCATTGCCCCATGCTGTATATTGCAATGGGCAGCAGCAAAATGTGAATGACACCACGACAGACCAATGGATGAAGAGAACTGACTGAAAGCTCCTTTAAGTAAGTAAGTATGTTATACATATAATTTAAGTAAAATCAAAAGGTCTTGGCTAATTCCAGGCCTGAACAGAACAGGGTAAAAGAGAACAAGAGAGGTCAAACCAAAGAGAAATATCGGAAGGCAGGTTAAAGAGTGAGAGATTGAGATAAGGAAAATTAGAGAGAATAAGAGAGCAGAGATCAAGAATATTAAAAAAGTAGGGTAGTGTGGAGTGAAAAAGGAAGGGTTGCTCACAGAAATTTCTATTAGAGTGAGTTTGAAAAAAGGGACAAAGTGGAAGAAGTTGAAAGAGGGATCAGTTTGCAAAAATAAACAGAAGCTTTTGAGAAGGAAGCTATATTTCTGTAGACATGGAACAAAAGTTAGGGCAGAGACACACAGACAGCAAGGATAAGATATACGTCAAAGAAGGAAATATGAGAGACAGCAAAAAGGGGAGAAGAGTGGGAGAAGCAGAAGGTAGATGACAGAGAAGATGGAAAACAATGAATGTGAGTTGAAAAGCCAGCATGGTCGGAGCTGACATAAGGCAATCTTTATACTGAATGCCTAGTTGACTTATGCTGCTCCTATATTTTGATTTCAGTGTTCATCTGTTAAAATTGTTTGGGGATCTTAAGAGCTGGAAGCATAAAGCTGTACTTAGGTAAATTACAAATCAAATTCTCCCTTTGAATGCACTTTGCAAACAAGGTAGATCTGTTAAGAGTGAGACTCTTATCAGAGCTAAAATAGAAGGGGCAGTGCTCTCTTTTAAAATGATGGGTGGTAACCAGGTAGAAAATTCAAAGGAGGATATCATGGTTATGTAACTGTCACTACTGCAGTGTCATTTGCTAATCTTTTCCCATCCACCCTGCTCACCCTGTTGGCCTCCATTGCAACACAATCTCATAGTGCCAGCATGCACTACAGTTTTCATGGTAATATCATGAGGTTAGCATTCTAGCCAGTTGTAATTATTGTTCCACCAAACACCAAAAAGAAGTTGGCTTTTATTGTTAGCCATCTTTTAAAAAATTGCCTCCATTTTTCATAGGTGATTCACTGCTGACAGGCTGTGGGGAAGACTCTTCTGTGTTGGTAATTGATAGTCAGAAGACTTTTATCTGATTGGTAGGTGATAGTTGGTTTTACTAGTTTTAGGTGTATCCAGAGATGAATTATATTGGATCATGTATAGACTTTTCAAATGTGGACATCACTTGGGTGCATATTAAAGGTATGGCGTGGTGTGATTTGTTCAGAGTGTTGGAATCCATGTCTAAATGTCAGCATCCTGCTGTTCTCCTCATTTATAGTGGCAAAAATAATCCATGTCAGAGTACTAGCCTCATTCTGACAATTGACATGAAAGACACTTTTCGGCTAATCATGTTACTTTACCGTAAGACCACGTTAGCATTCTCTAACATTACCTGGAGACAAAAATGACTGTGGACCACCATGTATTGTCATGAATTTGAAAAAGCACGGAGGAACGCCAATAAAACTCTTTCTACATTATTTTGAGACTATGGAATGCCTTGATCTAACAGAACAATATTCGTTTTGTTATGCCAGCGCTCTTCAGGAAAGATGGTGTTCACCAACTGCATCCAAGACTTTCTAAAACACTGATTTTATAATGTATATAGCACACCTGCACCGAGATGTTCTTATCAGAGTCAAATCATGCTACGAAGCACCCTTTTATTGTTTAATCTTGCTCCTTTACTTTTTTTTCCTGACTCACAAGTCAGTGATGATTTGCAAGTCACATTCCTTTAAGGTGCTTATTTTTCTTTTTTCACCTTTGATAGACTTGACTCACAGGCCAAAACTCTCAAATCACAAACGACTCACAAGTTTTATGAAAGTAAAAACGTGGCAAATCTTATTGTGTTTTTGCCAACGATTCTATCAGGGGCGTAGCTCCACGGGGGTGTTTGGGGTGTTACACACCCCCTAAAAAATATATTCTGTAGGAAATAGTTGGGTACAGGTGCTTTCAGTCGGGTAATGTGAAGTGTCTGTTGTATTTCACCTGGGATTCTCACATGCCCACACTGACAAAAACACACACACACTCTCTCCTATGTTTTGAAGGCCTTAAAAAATGTTGAGTTGTTTAAAAAATATTGCGTTTAAGTACCCCTAACAATCTGCGCTCCAGTTTCTTTCCATTGCCCCTTAAGCCCCCTTATGACCTGCTTCTCATTTAATGTGTTTTAACAAGATGTCCCAGCGCGTTTGTTGGGAAATCTGAACCTCACCCCCCACACCCACCCAATCATACTGACCAAGCTACACCCCTGTATTCTATTTGCATGTTGTCTCGCTTTCCCTAACTCAGGTTCTTTGATTGGCAACCTCGCAGTATGTGATTTTGATATTTTTTTTTATAGCGCATGACTCATGAATTAAACATGATTCATGAGTTTTGTGCATCTGCAAAAGAAAATATTTGCACGCAGACTGTACCAACTTACAGTGGCGCCATCTTAAAGAAGGACAGTATTGGGCCGCTGCATGTCCATGTCGAAGTATGACGTTTTTGGATTTGCTTTTTTTGGGTGGGAATAAGTGATTTCACAGTCTGTTGGCCCTAGAAAAACATTTTTTAATTCTTTAAAAAAAAATCGTGAGTCACACGTGACTCGCAAATCAAATATTTTTAATTTAACTATTACCACAGAATTACATCCTGCTTGTTTTTTTAAGGTTTTTCAAGTTTCTAGTTGGAGTGATCATATCCCTGAGAGTAGTATTGCAGCCTTCGGTGTCTATCTTGGTGAGTGTCGGTGTATGTGAGGTTTACCAGTGTTGGACACTCAATACCTGGCTGTGCGTGTCCCTTTATGGAGTGAACTTAAACCAGTGTTGAACACACACACTACATCACTGTAGCTTTTCATCCATCGGTGTCTTCATGTCCCTGAGAGTAGACATAATTGTGCTTCTGAATGATTACTGGTGTAAATTAAGTTTGACCTGTTTTGGATACGCGTCGGCTGACTGTGCCTTTCCCTCCATCAGAGTGTTTTTATCCCTGAGAGTAGCCTTGCGTGTGTCTCTAAATGAAAGCAGGTGTCTGTGAAGTTTGAACGGTGTTGGATACTGACTGTGCATAAACTCCATTGGAGTGTTCAGATCCCTGAGGGTAGACCGGAGAGTGCATCTGAATAAGTGTCAGTGCCCTGAACCTGGATCTGTTTTGGACACCACACCCACTGCATGACTCTGCCTTTCCCTTCATCGGAGCGTTCATATCCATGAGATTAGCTCTGAGTGGTTATGTTCTGTTATTATACGACCATTTCTGGAGCGCACATCTCACCTGGGAGGGTATCCAGGCACCAGGTAAGAAGTGAGGTGAGCTGGCCGAGTCTGAGGACTAAGTAAAAAGTGTTGTCTTCAGTTTCTTGCGGAATTCAAGGGCTGAGGAGGTGACTCTGATGTGCAGCGGGATGTTGTTCCATGCCTTTTGGTGTGAGGTATGAGAAGGCTCCAGCACGTAGGAGACCAGCCGATCATAGGTTTCTAGTCGAAGTATGGAATTTGATGCAGCTGTTGAGGTAAGAGAAGCCAAAGTTGTGCAAGGCTTTGTATGTGTGGGAAAGAAGCTTGATAAGTGTGAGTTTGTTGTTGGGGAGCCAGTGCAGCTATTTGAGGTGCTTGGTGATGTGTGCGCGGGGGGAGCCTGAAAGTGAATTTGGCCGCTGCGTTCTGTTTGCCCTGCAATCTTTTGGTTAGTTGGGCAATGATGCTGACATAAAGTGAGTTGTGTTAGTCCAGTTTACTGGTGTTAGGGGCCTGGGTGATGGTCCTGTGTCTGTTGATTGGGAAACAATTGAAGATTTTTCTGGGGATATTTAGAGTGTAGAAGCAGGAACAGGCAACCGCGTTGACTTGACTCATCATCGAGAGTTGGTTGTTGTTGCATCTTTTGTAAAAAAGAAGGTTCGTTCATCAGTGTATTACCCCCAGAGCTACGGTCTCGTTGAGAGGTGGAAAGAATGCTAAAAGAAGCAGGTGGGGTTAAGTGTTGGAGAAGATTGGAGGAGGGCCATGGGGAGGTTGATTTGGTCATTTTGCACTATACCCCATTGTATGATGGACAATCCAGAAAGAAAAATGTGAGTTTAGAGTGAGTGGTGTGCAGTATTTGGGGCATTGAATTGGTAAGAATGGAATTTCCTCGAAAATGAGATTGGTTCCAGCCTTAGAAGAAGTTCCTTCTCCTGCATGCAAGGACCAGTTATGGTCATTTTGGGATCTGGCAGAATATTATTCACAGTTCGTTCCCATTTTCGCAGATAGACCAAGCACATGCGCAAACTGATGGTGAAGAATGAGAAGTTTGTCTGGTGTGAGAAATGTGAAAGTGAGTTCAGGGAACTAAAAGGGAGCATTGCATCTGCACCGCACATAAGCATTTCATTATCAATGACGCCGCTATAATCAAAACGGATGCCAGGTCAGTGGGGTTGGGTGCCATGTTGCTACAAAGAAGAAATGGCAAAGAAGTTACTATTGCCTATGCATCCAGGCCATTGTGGGATGCAGAGAAAAATTACTCTACCATTGAGAGAGAGACATTGGATGTTTGGTAGAGTGTGAGCGATTTCAGGACGTATGTATGGGGAACTGAGTTCACTATTCAAACTGACCTCCACCCTTTTGCGGATGTTTTTTAGGCCAGGGGAGGAGGGAGAGCTTCTGCTGGAATAGCACGTTGGATGATGAGAATGTTGGAGTACAACTTTCAGATGGAGTATGTCCCATGAAAGAGAAATGTTTTGGCCGATCGTTTGTCCAGGTTTCCAGTTAGTGAAAGTTTAAGCATGGAGGACAAGTAGGATGAGTGGTTGGTGGCCAATGTGGATGTGGTCACGGAAAGCAGAATTTCTCATGAGGAATGGATAGGTACCACCAAGGATGATGTTGTGTTCTAAGAAGTAGAGAGGGTGTAGAGTGTTTCCGCCAAGTGAGTGGGGAGTTATCAGTGGTAGGTGGGGTGGTGATGAGAGGAGAATTGTTGGTGGTGCTTGTGGTGTTGAGAGAACATGTGGTGAAACTGGCATATGCAGGGCACATCGGTATGAGCGCCACCAAAAGTCAAGTAAGAGCAGATTACTGGTGGCCTGGGGTTGACTGTGAGAATGAAAGGAACATCAGAGACTGCGTGCCTTGTGCGTGGAGCAACAAGTTGCAGAAGACAGTGAAGTTCCCTCCTGTGTTTCCTAACAAATCTGATGGCCCATGGAAAAAGATTGCGATTGATGTCACACGTCCATTATATGTCTTGGGAAAGTACCCCATGTATGCCATACTAGTAGTGGGTAATTTCTCAAGATGTCCAGAGGTGAAATTTACAGGGCGGGTCACAAGACAGTAATTGATTTTTTGAAGGCATTGTTCATGAGAGAGGGTGTACCAGAGATCATTGTCTCAATTAACGGTGCCCAATTTATTTCTGGACTCATAAAGAATTTTCGTATGAAATATGGTGAGGAGCATATTCATTCATTCATCAGTGTATTACCCCCAGAACAAGGGTCTCGCTGAGAGGTCGAACAGAATGCTAAAAGAAGGTTTGCAGTTGTCGTTGAGTGGTGGAGAAGACTATAGGAGGGCAGTGGGGAGGTTGATTTGGTCATATTGCACTACACCCTATTGTGTGACTGGGAAAAAGCCTTTTGAAGTGATGAGAGGTAGCAAATCCTGAGCCTTTTTGCCTAAGGGAGTGGAAAAAAACTGTTTTGGAGAGGGCAGTGGGCAAAGAGGGTGATTGTGGGGTTGGAGATTGGGTCCATGTCTTTAAAGGACGCAGAGTGAACAAGTGTGAATCCAGGTTACTCGTCCTCTACAAGAGAGATGGGTAAACAAATACACACTTCAGTTGAGTGAGGGTAATGTTTGGAATCACAAGAAGGTGGTGTGTGATCCGCGTGGGTTTGAACAAAAGGAGCTGATAAAGCAACAGTACAAAGCAAAGGGGTTGAGTGAAGAAGAGTGCAGATCCATGGATCTTCGGCATCATAAAGTTTGAATGATTTGTTTTGTGTATTGCATTTAGTTATTCTAGATATTGTTTTATTTTCTCTTGTTTCCAGTTAATGCTTCTACATGTACTTTTTGTTATCAATGCACTGAGGTTACTATCCCTTGTTGAGACAAATGGGATGTGTACATTCCTGTTATTTTCCTTTTAAGCCTTCAAATTTTTGTATCTTTATATTAAGTATATGCTGTGTTTTTGCCCAATTGTTGATATTAAGGGAGGGAGACGTGTTGCATTTTTTGTAAAGAAGAAGATTGGAGCTGTTGTGTTCCAGAATGGAGGGTCAGCAGAGGCAGTTGCAGGAAGTCTCCCTCCTGTTTGGGTGCTAGAAATAAACCTCTTAATTACCTTGAAGCATTGCGTCTCATCTTTTCAGTAGTCCAGCACAATGCCGCAGGCTTTTGGCTTGATTCATCGAGAGGGAGTTGGCTCGAGGTCTGCTGACCATCAGGTAGACGCCCATAGAGAAGTGTTCTTGCCAAAGAGTACCACTTCTGTTTTGTCCATTTTCTATCTGAGTGAGTTATGGTGTCTGTGAACTTGGGCTGGCAGCCAAACTGCCGCGGGCACTGCACAGCAAAAGCTGGGCAGCAGGCTTACCCTGGGTCCAGCCCCGGATGCCTATCTCCTGCCTTCCAAGCAAAGCCAGACATGGATTTTATTGTTTGTCTTTGCTAGTGCTTTTTTTTAATTGTCTGAAACACGCAAGTCAGAAGCAACTCGTGAGTGAGGCAAAAATGGTGTTAGTATCCAGCTACTAAAATTGACGCAAATGAGCTCCAAGTCAGCTCCTACTTAAGCTCAGTTTTAGACTCATGTTTCTCAGGAGTGCCTTTTTTCCAAACGTCTGGTTACCCCTGACTACAAACACACAAAAGGTGATGGGAGGAATGCTTGCAATAAGTCTAACCACTGACAATCGCTGTGCGTAGCATTCCAACCCATCGTTTCTGCCCACCTTGCCACCTCAGTTTGGACCCAGCCAAATGCAAAGCAGTCTTGACCCTGCTCCAATAGGATTAGTCCAACCCAAACTGCAAGGCCAGGTCCTTCCTAAACAAGAACACATGTAACCCGGGCCCAGTATTGCCCCAATTGGAGCTTGTCATTCGGGTGTAGCTTGTTTCCAGTGGCACAGTGGGCATGGGACCCACATCTTGGCATACCCATGTCACTAAGAGAGGTACATCAAACATTCAAACAGTGATGGGAGGAATTCATGCAATAGGTTTAACCACTGAAAATTGCTTGGATAGTTTTACAACCTATCGTTCTTTTGCCCACCATGCCACCTCAGTTTGGACCCAGTCATTTGCAAATCAGTCTTGACCCTGCTCTTACAGGAACAGTACTGCTTGAACTGCCAGGCCAGGCACTCCCTGAAACAGAACTCAAGCAACCCAAGACTGTTGCGATGGGTATGCCTCGACATGGGTCCCATGCTCACTGTGCTATAGGACTCAAGCTATACCTCACAGATCAGACCTAAGTTGGTCGAAACTGGTCTGGGATTGCTTTTGTTCTCATCTGGAGGTGACCTGGCCTAGCAGTTTGGGCTGTACTACTTCAATTGGAGCAGGACCAAGACTGATTTGCATAAGGCAGCTCTCTGTCTAGAATGGCACAATGTGCGAAAAACTATGATCTGGAATGCAGCCCATAGCGTTCACCAGTGCTTGAGACGAATTCAAGCATTTTCTCCAGCACCTTCTTGCTGTTGCAGTATACCGTTCACCACAGCGCTGTTATTCAACTGTGTGCAATGCCTGAAAATATTCAGTGAAGCTCTATAAATATACATCCACACCTTTTAAATGTCCTCGCTACCCAGAATTCAGAAAGGATCTCCATGGGGCTTGTGTGGGCACAAGGACTTGATGGTGTTTTGAAACCAGATTTGACATTGTGTTATGTTCTCAAATACTTGTGGCAGGTGAAACAGTACACATTTTGGTTATGGAAGGTTATGCATTACCCCGGTGATGGTGGAGATGGTGGTCAAGTCCCCCATGGTGTATTCTAAGTTGAGAGCTTGGAAGCATAGTAATGTCACTCACTACCACTGGTGATAGTGAAGATGGTTACACCATCCAAGGATGGCATGTTAAAACAACTGCAAGGAAACAATTCAAAGTGTTTTTCTGTTAGGGTTGGGTGTTGTCTTTGTTTACAGAGATTTACCCGTGATGAAGCGCTAGTGGTGCAAAATGTGTTCGGTATAGCAATTCAGATGCCGGATATATGGAGAAAATCTATCATATGGTATTACAAAATATGGGACAAAAAGTTTTTTCAATGTGAAAATAAAGATGTGCGATATGGATTGATACTGCAAATAAACTTTACATAAGCTTGAAACATTAAAATATGAGTAACAATAGCAAAGAAAATATTAGAATGTTTATTTGAACTTTTTTATCATAAGAAACGTGCCATTTTGCAATAAGTGTGCAGTTACTCCTGTATAAAAAATACAGTTTCACAATGCATACCTTCCAAGTCAACATTTGTTTTTAAGAGCAGACTGTGCTCTTTTTAAGAGACAAGGGCTGCTTTAAAAAAATTCTCTAAGAATGAATGCCACTGCTGTCCCTTATAGGACTATATCCCTGCATCACAGAATTCCTCTTGCTTCGAAACTTTCCATGATACAGGTGGTTTGATGACCTCCTGGGAATCCACATATTGCAACGCAATTGATTAGAATCCCATATCACAAGCATGTAGTAGTGCAATTTGCACATGCTAGTTTGCCACCTGGGGCTTTCACATTGGGTCCATAATTCTGTAGAAACAAATGCAAACCAAGTCTTTACTGTTGAATGCTGTTTATTAATGATGTACAGGCTGGGCCTGCAATTGCTGTTGCTTGGATTTGGAAATTTTGCAGGATTGCATTTTCTCTGTTTTGTGTGGAACAGTGGTCAGCTCGGTAAAGCAGGTATCAGATAGGGATTGTCTAAGCACATCACATGCAAAGCATTCAAGAAAGGAGTGCGTACGCAATACTTTAGTAATGTAACTGAAGGGGGGAAATGTACTCATGTTAGCACTTTTCTTCGTGCAAATCTGGGGCCCATAAAGTGTGATTGGATTAATACAAGTTCACAACTGAGGCTAGTCATCAAATCAATACATTTAAATAATGTAAAGCACATTAGGCTTTATAAGGAAGACAGAAAGCAGTTGCGTTTTCAAACCATGGGAACGTGGCCATAGCAGCCGAAATGGCTAACGCGTTCTAAGTACGCTCCCGGACCTCATCTGCCATTCGCCACCAAACTCCTGGTCTTTTGGATGCCCCATACCTGGACCCAGCTGTTGTACCACCGGGGGCTCACAGAGCGGCTGCGGTGTCCTAAATAGCTGCCTAGCGACCGTTGTCTGCGAAATACAAGAAGCGGACAACAACCCGGGTCACAACATGGTGCCCGCTCGGCAGTCACAGCAAGGCCTTGATGTGATATTCTGAAGCACTGTGCTGCTGTGCCCGAGCAACTGTGCCTGCCCACCCGACTGAACGAGGTGAGAGACTCGACAGGGCGATTGAGAAATTGGCGCAGGGGCCCATGATTGTTGGCGCCCCCACTTGGTACAGTGTGTTCTCGTCCTTGGACTGAGTCTCGACTGGGACAGGCTCCTCAGTGAGCGGTCGGGCAGACTGGGAGCAATACCACGGTGCAGCAGGCCCTGCCTGTGGTTTCTTCAGGGCCTGAGCAGAGCTACGGTCTTGCCCCCCTTGCCCTGCCTAAGACTATACCAGGCCTGCCTGCACTATAGTCCCCCACCTGATGCTGCCAGAGGTGCTGCGGAGACCAGCAACACCTCCCCGGCTGCTCGAGCTGCTCTCTATGATCAAGTTGAGGGGTGGGTGGGCCAGGGGGCCGCCCTTCAACTGGAGCTTCGGAGTGGGATCCCACCCCGGGGTGTTGGCATTGCGAGACCCAGCTGACAGAAGGCAATTCCTCTGACCATGCAGTACAACAGTGGTGCTCCTCCAGGTGATGGTGTGATCAAAGCATCCACAGAGGAAGCACTCGCTGCACCATATCACCCTGCAACACCAGCTTCACAGTATAGTCCGCCGGCTGCTCATGTTACCTCTGAGGCTCCTTTGTGGAAAGCGGGCCAGTGGGAGATATCTATACCCTACCTACCTTCACCGTGCCTTAACTGGGACTTCCAAGGCCAGCAGACTGCCCACCCTGGTACCAAAGATGGTCCCCTGACCCACACTGCCTGGAATCTCTATGGTGAAAGAAAAGGCCCGCCACTGGGTGCTCAGCCTAAAATAGATAAATATACCACATGCTCCAAAGAGACCATCAAACACCAATCCTCCTACCCCCGACTGCTAAGCCCCTGGCCGCTGCAGAGATGACACAAATCCTGCAAGCTATTCAAACTTTTCGCACAGCACTCAAGACAAAATTGGTGAAGTGGCAGTAGATGCCGCCTTCCTCCACCAAGACCTTTGCAATGCGGCTGGAAGAGTCACTGAGGTGGAAAGTAGAGTCCAACCCTAGAAGATGATACCACCGACCTTAAGGCGAGTGTCACCAGGTTGACTTCTACTACCAACACCCTGTAGGCCAGGACAGAAGATGCAGAAAACTGCTCTAGGCTCAACGACCTTCGCCTTGTAGGTTTCCCAGAGGAGGCCGAATCCACCCAGCCTGAAATTTTCAGAGAGAACTAGGTTAATTCCTCGGTTCCGATGTACTCTCTACCCTCATGGTTTTTAGTGGAGCGAACATATTGAGCCTTCACACAGAAACCCCCATGGTGTGCACCTCCATGCCCCATCATAGCCATCATGGCTTTTCCCAACCATACATGGGCTGCCCAGAAGCAACGCAAATCTTTCGATGTGGTTAAACTGAAACTGAAATCAATGCCCCTGCAATATGTTGTTCTTTCCAGCAAAGTTGAATGTGATCCATCAGTCCCGCACCTACTTTTTTGATCCGCCAGTGGAGGCTTGGGAGAGGGGGTGGAGAGGTGGATCTAGATGCCATGACTCTCCTGATGCCACCCCTTCCAGCCCACCCCAACCACGTAGGCAGGCCAAATCCAGAAGGGGATGTGGTTCGCGTAAGCGCTCACCCGAATCTTCAGATACTGACCATGGGGGCTCCCAAATCAGAAGGAAGCGGTACTCTCTCGTCTCAACACTCCGTGCAGACCTAGCCACCCTTTCGTACAGAGATTTCTGGTGATGGGGGAGGATCCCCAATACGCTGGAGTAGTGACCACAGCAAACTCCCAAACCAATACCGTACCTGGCTGTCGGCCCCCGAGGCCAAGGCATCCAGCAACTGTGGCCATGTAATCCTGCATCGGAGAAGGTCCACCTCGAATACCCCAAAATGTGTTGTGTTTTATTGTGTTTTACTTGTTGAGGACTTTAGGGCAACAGATGCTTCTGTGGTGGAAATGTGGGGTGCGGGGTTGTTTTTGTTGGGGGGAAGGGTTGTTTCATGTTTCTATTCGTTCTAATTTGTTGCACCACATTATAGCCACACGCACCCGATGCCATGCACCATGTTTCATACAACTGATCCGCCAACGCTACTCAAATCCACCAGCGTTCCCTATGGCTTGCTTTCCCCTCCTCTCTGTGAATGTTAATGGCCTTCTAGATCACATCAAGCTCACCGCATAACTTTGTTTTATCAAACAACACCTACCGGGCATTGCCTTATTGCAGGAGACCCACTGTTGGGCTCCGACATCCACTTCCTTGCGCAGATTCAGCTATGACCAGGTTTTTTACTCAGACTTTACCAGAGGCTCCAGAGGAGTGGCCATACTGTTCCACAAACACTTCCCCCTGGCGGCTGCACAGACTATTCAAGAACCTCAAGGCTGTTACATTGGGGTGGTGGGGACACTTGAAGGGAAATCATGCAGCATCTTTAGTCTCTACATATCCCCACAGCGACAGAAACAGACCCTTGACAAGCTCGCAGGCATGATTGCCAAACTACCATCTGGGACGGCGATCCTTGGAGGCGACTTCAATGCCACCCTGGACCCAGATATGGATGTGTCTGAGACGCCCACAGGACACCAGCGGGAGAAGTCCAGAGTGTTTGCCTTTTGGAGAGACTCCCTGGGACTGTGCGATGCTTGGCGGTTGTGGCACCCAACTGAGCAGTCCCTCACACACATGTCCACACCTACCAAAACACTCTCTCACATTGACTATATGCTGCTCCCTACCATCAACATGACACACACATTCTCCCCTGTGGGATCTCGGAACATTCAGGTAGCGTTGATCGGAGCCATTTCAAGGGATAACGATATTGAAACGGTAGCAGTTCTAAAATAGAGACAATCATATTTTCCTCGTAATCCAGAAGGAATCAGAGGGATTTCATAAAGGAAAAGGAGTATTCTGAGGTATTCCACCTACTGCATAACAAACACAGTGAAACGAAGACCCCAATTTCACCCTTTGTGTCTGGATGGAAAGCATGGTCAAAAAGCCCCGTACAGGGTTATGAAACAAATCAGCTGGCTGCTGATACAGATAAACAACCTTCAACGCTTTTAAAACTTCCAAAGAATTGTCCAATGATATGAGACAACCCCAGCATTTTTATGAGAGATTCTTCACACCTTGGTCCTGAGGAAGGTGGTTTTTCCACTGAAACGCGCGTAGACCAGACCTTTTACCATCATTACGGAGTGGTCTTTTCGAGAACTTTTTCAAACTATTCTGCTTCTGGGGAAGCAAAGCATTTGCCCTTTTCAACACGGCTAGGGCCCCTCATTGGGTCGAATTTCAAGTTTTTTTTTTATGTATGTGTAATGTGAACATGTGTGGAGTGAATGAGAGAGAATGGTAGTATAAGTGATCAGTTTTAGATGGCTGAGTTGTTTGTTATGAAAACATTTTTTTCTTGTGTCTTTGTTAGTAATCAATGGATTAATTTCTAAGTACTGTACTTGATTAAGAAACACAGTCAATGAAATTGTAAATGTCTATTTGGACTGTCTTTCTTTATTTACATTTAATAAGATATAAAATAACAAAAACATTTTTTTTAACATGAACATTTGTGATAAATAAAAATAGTAAAAAAAGTTTTCTTGCTTTGTTCCCTTGTGGGCATTTGTGGGGCATAGGCGTATCAGAACCTGATCAGGTCACATGAAAGTAAGTAGGTCAGCACAGAGGTATTGTATATATTTGTTATGCTTGGCGGTTGTGGCACCCAACTGAGCAGTCCCTCACACACATGTCCACAGCTACCAAAACACTCTCTCACATTGACTATATACTCCTTCCTACCATCAACATGGCACACACGACAACCACACACATTCTCCCCTGTGGGATCTCAGGAACATTCACCACTCATGCGCCATATTGGGACCCCTATGCCACACAAGCAACCACTCTGGCACCTTAACTCCTGGTTCCTTACTGATGGCCATGTTTCAGATCATTTAGCCACAGAGATTCAATCTTACTTTGAGATCAATGAAGCGTCAGTCGACAGGGTGGGTACCATCTGGGCAGCCAGCAAAGCCACAGTCAGGGGAGTGGCCAAAACGCATCTTAAGTACGACAATCGAGGGCGGGGCGTGGCCAAGATGCGGATAGAGCGGACGCAGAGCTTTGAGCTCCGCTCTATGCCCGCCGGCAAAATCCTGCTTTCTCTTCGCCTGGCCGCTGATCCTTGCCAGGAATTGATGCGGGAGATGCCCGGCACCCGCCGGTGAAAAAATCGGCGCACATGGGCCTGCTGTGGGCTCCGATCTCCGCCCGTGTGGCCGCGAGTGCTCCTGGGGCCCGGAGCAGCGCGAGAAGACGGAGACACCTCGGCGCGAGCCGTGACTCGGCCGCGTGGTGCCCGCAATTGTCGCCCCCCCTTTACAGCTGGGGGCCTGGAGGGCCTGAGACCTGGGGTGCTGCGCCCTGTGCCCTCGCGGCATTGCCTGTGATCCCCTCAGCCCCAATTGGACACTCGGGCCGTGGTGGCCATCTTGGGGCGAGGGGCATGTGGTGGCTGGGGCCTCTGAACGTGGCGGTGGTGAGGCGCGGACCCGTCTCCTCCTCCCCCGTTTGAGGGGCTGAGTGCGCTGTGCCCCGAGGGCCAGGCTGGCGCTGTCAGCGGCCCTAGACTCTGACGGGCTCACTACCTGGGACCGTCGTGTGGTGGCGGTCGGGCGGTGGTGGACGGGCCCATTGCGGCGCCGCCATAAAACTGCTGCGCCTGTTGGGTGAGCGCACTACGCCTGCTGGCAGCGGTGAGTGGATCTCCATGGGCCCCTTTTCTCCCTTATAATCCTTGCGACCTCAACGGATTGTGGGTGCGCTGCAGGTATGCAGCTGGAGCCGCGCCACCTGCCCTGTGGTGCGTGGGACACTGGTGGATTGCCTTGGTTGTGGGGGCCTCCCTGGAGCCCGGGCGGCTGGCTGTGGGTGGCCTTGCCCGCAGGGTGCGGCTGGACGCGTACCTCTGGGCCCTGGCTGGTGGACCGAGGGCGACACGCCGGAGTTGGGCCTGTGAGTGGGACAACACGAGAGGCGAGTGACCTTGCGTGGACGTCGTGCCCAGGTGCGCCATACGTGGATGCCCGGAAAGCATTGGGGGACGACGGTGCCTGCCTGAGCAGACTGCGGCTGGGGCGGTGTCTCCGATCCTGCAGAGGACCTATTCTATGATGGTACCCTGAAGGGCGCGAGTGAGAACAATCTGTAGCCTGGGCGATTGACTTTGCGCACCCTTTCACCTTGTTTTGATTCCTAACTGCTCCTGACCCCTGGGGGTGCGTGTCTGTCGATGCCTGCCCTGTGGGTGCACGGGGGCGCCACCATGGACAAACCTAGACCGGACAGACCCCAGGCGCAACCTCCGGAGGTGGAGACGGCGTCCTCGGAGCACCGGAATGCGGATCCCCCAGGGACGTCCGGCCAGGGGGACCGCACTGATCAAACGCACCGCTTTGATGAAATACTGGCAGCGATTCTGGACATCAAGACCACCTTGGGCTCTAAAATTGACTCCCTTAGTATCGACATGGGATACCTACGGGAGGACCATAAGAAGCTTAAGGGTAGGGTCGACGAAAATGAGTCCGCCTTGGCGTCCCTGCGGCCTACAGTGGCTGCGGCGTCTTCCTAATTGCGAACCCTCCAGCAGGAGGTGGACTATCTTCAGGCCCGTGTGGACGACCACGAAGGGCGCTCACGACGCAACAACGTGAGAATTGTGGGCCTTCCCGAACGGGCGGAGGGGCCCAGCATGGAATTATTCCTGGAAGACTGGTTTGCACGTGAGGTCCTACAGGGAAAAATGTCCAAGTTCTTCTCTATCGAGCGAGCGCATTGGGTCCCGGGGGGCTCCCCGCGCCCTGGCGCACCTCCTAGACCAGTGGTGGCCAGGTTCTTCAATTACCGCAACAGGGATCACGTGCTGCAGATCACCAGGACCAAAGGCCCCTGGCGGAGTGAAAACGCGACAGTCCACATCTACCCGGATTATACCCTGACAGTGCAACGCCACCGATCCTCTCTTTGGAGGTCAAAAATGCTTACGAGATCATGAGGTTCAATACTCCCTGCAGTATCCGGCACGCCTGCGTATCCGCCATAAGGAGGGCACGGTCTTCTGTGATACGCCGACCGATGCCTGGACTTGGGTCGACCAACAGGGCCTGGCCCATGACCCTCCTGTTACGCAGTCAAACTCTGTACGACCATGGACCGGGGTACCGGCACGTGGAGGCCGAGGCGGGAACAGATCACGCCGCCCAACAAAGACGCAGGACACGCGTGAACAAGCACAAGCCATCAAGACGGTGGAGCACCTGGGCTCCCCTTTGTCCTCCTCTAGGTGGGACTCGGACTCTGACACGCAAATGGATCGCACACTGCAGCTTACGGACTCACAGATTGAGGCATTGTCGGGGACGGGCCAGGTCCTTACCCCGCAATCAGCGGCAGATCTAGGTTAAACTTATTGCATCTGGAACTTGATTCTTCTCCATCGAGGCGCCTGGCCAGCCGGCGTGCGTATGATGATTGCCAGGATGATTAACGAAAGGCGGCACGGACATTGTATACAGACCTCAAGCCACCTCCCCCGCCGAGTGATAAGTAGCTGATACAGCACACTACTTTACTCTTTTTCTTTTGATCTATGTTTTAATTGTTGTGTTATTGGATTTGCAGTTTAGTGCGAATGGCCCATTGTCCGTTGACAACCAGGCCTGGGGTGGGAAGTTGCGATTTTTTTGACGTTATCATTTTTCCTCTTCTTTTATGTTTGCCATTCACAAGCCCTGGTGTCGATATACCTCTGAATCCGATGGTTTGGGACTGTGTGTGTAGTGACGGGAATGCGGTCTATCACGTGGTGGGGGGATCTTCACACGATTTTATTATACACTTCCATAAATGGCTAGTGGGGATTATTCTTTATTGACCTGGAATTTGAGGGACTGGCGGGATGCGCCAAGCGCCACAAAGTGTACCAATACTTACGCAGCCACAAGGTTACGTTTGCGCTACTTCAGGAGACGCATCTCACGACGCAGACGCTGGCGTCGCTCCGCAAGCGATGGCGGGGCATAGTCCTGGGTACGACGTATTCGGGTTACGCTAGGGGGGCGCTTATCTGGGTGGCCCCTGGGACTCCTGTCCAAATCACGCACTCCCGAGCGGACGTACAGGGTCGCTATGTCACCTTGGAGGGTGTGCTGAATGGCTCCCCCCTGGCACTGGTTTCCCTGTATGCCCCGAACTCGGGCCAATCCAATTTCCTGCGGCGGCTCGCGCCCTCGCTGCTTGTGGACCCCATGGTCCCCACATATTGGGGGGGTGATTTCAATGGGGTGTGGGATCTTGCCACGGATCGCTCCCGCCCTCTTCTTACTGGGGCGCAGCCTATCACACTGGCACATCACATACGGGAATGGGCGCTACAATTGCAGGTCCATGATGTTTGGCGCAGATTACATCCGAGGAGGCGCATATACTCTCACTACTCGGCTTTGCACGATCTACACACACGGATTGATATGGTATTTGGGTCGGATAACGCTCTGCATAGTGTGGTGCATGCTGCGTATTTGGCGCGCGTGCTTTCTGACCACACACCCCTACAATTGACCCTGACCTGGGGCGCACAACGCCCTGCGATCTCGACGTGGCACCTGCCGGGGGCGGCGCTGGCTGACTCCTCCTACCGGGCCACCATACTGGAGTCCATTACTAATTATTTTGCGGAGAATGAGGGGACTGCGTCGGCCGTGTGGATGCAGTGGGATGCCTTCAAGTCGGTTCTTAGAGGTCATGCCATCAAGACCACGTACGGGGCCCGCTCGGACCTCACTGCGGCACTGGATGCGCATGAGTCTGAGATCCAGAGCTATGAGCGGCGAATCCCGACTGACCCCCTGCTTGCCCCCTTACTTGCCCAGGCGCGACTGACGTACAAGCAGGCGATGGATGACCTGTGTGCCCTAGATTATAAGACGTATTTGGTGCGCCGACATGGAGAGGGGGACAAGGCTGGGAGGCTCCTGGCGTGGCTCCTCCGCTCTGATTACCCCTCCCATTACCGCGGTATACACGAGTGCTGGGACTCTAGTGAATACGCAGGCAGCCATCAATGCCTCCTTTCACGAGTACTACACCACACTGTACGCAGCTCCGGCACCGCCTGACCCTGATCGTATTCAGGAGTTTTTGGAGGGGATCCGGCTCCCACAGATTGTCCCGACTCATAGGGCCGCGCTGGAACAGCCCATTGCGCTTGATGAGATCACAGACGCCATCCAGCAGCTGGCGGCGGGCAAGACGCCGGGGACGGACGGGTGGGCGGTAGAATTTTATCGTACTTTCTCCACACAGCTGGCGCCGAGGCTGGCCAAGGTGTATGCCGAGGCCTTTGAGGCGGGTGAGTTACCACCAACTATGAGGGAGGCGACACTGGTTGTGCTGCCTAAACCAGGGCGGGATCCCCTTCTCATGGCCTCCTACCGCCCCCTGTCGATGCTTAATGTCGATTACAAGATCCTGGGGAAATTACTGGCTAATCGACTCCTTGTTGTTGTTCCTCAGCTGGTCCATGAGGATCAGAATGGTTTCATTCCGGGGCGCAATACGCGGCTGAATCTGCGACGGTTGTTTGCGCTCCTGGAGTGTGCGCGGGGTGGGGAGGAGCGTCCTTGGATCGCCTCGCTCGACATAGAAAAGGCGTTTGACACCTTAAGCTGGGCTTACCTCGAGGCGACCCTGAGGGGGTTTGGTATGGGTCCCCACTTTCTACAGTGGGTGCGATTGTTATACAGTGGACCGTGAGCCAGGGTGAAAACGGGCCGCACTTATTCACCGCTCCTGTCGATAGTGAGGGGGACGCGACAGGGCTGCCCCCTGTCCCCGATCCTTTTTGCTCTGGCAATCGAGCCGTTGGCATGCCGGCTGCGGCTGCGGGTGCGGGAGTGGGGTAAACGGGTTGACCAACGATGGCATATCGCCTCTCTGTATGCCGATGACGCATTGATTTACCTTCGTGGCGGGGCCGCAACCCTACAATCCATCATGGCTCTTTTAAATGACCATGCGGCCGTCTCTGGACTCCAGGTTAACTGGGCAAAATCGGTGGTGTTCCCGATGACACCAATGACTCCGGCGCAGAGGCGACTAACGCCGCTTACCCCGCTGCAGTGGGCGTTCGACCCCTTTAAATATTTGGGGGTGCAGATTTATCACTTGGGATCAGACACGATCGACTGGAACCTGGGTCGAGCCATTACGCGAGCGCGCACAACCCTTCCGTTTTGGACGAGTCTCCCCTTGTCTCCAATGGGTCGGGTAGCAATATCCAAAATGTTAGTTCTCCCCCATCTTTTATATTTCTTCTGTGTACTCCCATATCGTTTACCCCGCAGACTCTTCCGTGACCTGGAGTCTTTGCTGGTGTCGCTGATATGGGGTGCTTCCCGGGCTCGAGTGGCCCTCCACAAGTTATACCTACCACTATCGGAGGGTGGCCTGGGCGCGCCCAGTTATGAGCTGTACTACGCGGCGGCGCAACTACAGTGGCCAATGCGATGGCTCGCCAAGAGTAGCCTCACTGAGCTGGTCTCTGGTGCCGTGACCTGGGATATCTCAACGCTCTTGGAGTGGCTCTCGGGCACTGCCACGCCAACCCAGAGGCGACGGGGCAATTTATTGATGATCGCAGCCCGACGACACTGGGCCAGATACGTGGTGCAGAGGGGCCGACCACCGCCCTACGCCCCTTGTCTGCCTCTGGCGCTGCTCCCTGGCACGTATACCTGCCACGGACGCCCAGAACTGGGAGCGTGGAGGGAGAGTGGACTGGACGCATGGGGGGATATGTTCGCGGATTCGCAACTGCTGTCGTTTGAAGACCTAGTGGAAACGTATGACGTGCCACAGGGCTCCTTCTTACTGTATGCCCTACTGAGTCGCCTGTCCTCGCAGTTCTGGGGTGCGGACGGGGCGAGCCTGCTACTTCACATTTGTTACATACCTTACTTACGCACGCCGCGGGCGCCAGGCCATTACAGCCATATACACCTCCATTAGATTGGACGATCCCCCTCCACTGACTACCTTGCGAGCGTATTGGGATGGCGAGCTCTCTATTACCCTGTCGGATAAACAATGGCAACAATGTCTTACTTACCCCAAAATTATCTCGACCAATGCCAGAGTGCAATATACTCAATTTCATTATCTTCACCATACGTATCTCACCCCTCATAGACTGGCACGTATGTATCCTACTGTCGTGGACGTTTGCCCTAGATGCAGAAATCAGGCTGCTACTTTCACTCACATGGTCTGGACTTGCGCCACCATTCGCGTTTTCTGGCTGGAGGTGGCAGCTGTGCTCACAGCGGCAGCGGATGCGCGAGTGGAGGTGGAACCCCTACACTTTCTGTTGGGAGTTACGAGGCGTAGCTCGGCTCGTAAGAGTACGAATACATTTTTGGACCTTGCTTTGGGCCTGGCTAAACGGAGAATTGCCATGACCTGGAAGGCGCAGGCGGGCCCCGGGGTCGCTGTGTGGCTGCTAGACCTGCGAAGGGCGCTGGACTCGGAATGTATGAATCAACGTGAGGCTGAGGCGCGGGTGCCGCTCCCCTCGCGCAAGCTTCTGCGCAGTGGCAAGGATTTTTGACGGCGATTGAGGCTAGAGTTGTTGGGGAGGCTCCTACTCCCTGAACCCCCCCTTCACATACATCGGTGGGGTCCCCCCGCTGGCCCCGCTGCCCCCCTCTGTGGCCCAAGCACGTCTACTCCTGCCCCCCCTTTCCCCCTCCCTCTCCCCCCGTCCACTTACCCTAAGGATGTACTCTTACGGTTCCTCCCTGAGGTGCCTGTCGCGACCGCCCGCACACCATCATGTCCCTCCGCTATTGCTATTGTTCTCGCTATTACTTATTGTTTATGTTCTACCTCTGATGCACCAGATCAGCACTTGTGATCGTACTGGGCTTTACATGTACATATATACATATAGAGATCTGCTTTTGTTTCTTATCTGGGCCACACGTGAATTGCTCTTTGTTCTCCCCCTTCTGTTGCTTTTTGTTTTCGTTTATGGTATCTTTTGTGTCCGAAATTGTGTGGTCTTTTTCAGGAATACACGATCTGCAATGGGCCTGGACACGTGGAGCAATGCCCGATTCTCCTTTGTTGATATTCTTTATTGTAATTCATGCATGTTTGGTTGTGTGGCACTGCGGAGTGAAGCAGTGAGCCGCCCAGCCCAGTAGGTACGGGAATACTAAATGATTATGACTCTTCTTCTACCCCTACCTAATGCCATTCGATTTTGTTGTTGATACATATTATCTATAGTGTATCCTGATCAATCTGCATATGTTTTGGATGTCATTTTGTTAAAATTAATAAAAATCATTCATTAAAAAAAAAAGTCCGACAATCGAGACAGACTTACCCACATGGCGGAACTCGAATCCCGCATATTGTGTCTTGAGACAAACTGCCACAGATACCTAAGAATTCCTATGCTGGCAACTCGAGCTTGACAGGGTATCACTGTAGCAACTTGCTTTCAACAAAACGTGCCAATGCTGGAGGGAGTCTGTCAGGCGTGTGTACGAACATAGTGACAAAAGCGTTAAACTCCTCTACTGGCTTGCCACCAGGGATACTAGCTCCAAGTTGATTCCCTCCATCATGGACACCTTAGGAAGCCCAACAGCGGTAAGCATTTGCTGATTTCTATGAATGGCTCTCTGCTCATTAGCCGAGGTCTGCTAGAGAAGTGGCTAATCCTTTGCTTGCTGATGTCTCTCTTCCCATCCTTACACAGTCTCAATAGGAGGAACTGGAGTTCCATCTCACAGATGATGATATATGAGCGGCACTACACACACTGTATCCCGGGAAAACCCCTGGCCCAGATGGTTTCCCCTTGGGTTTATTGTAAATTTCATGATATCCTTGCCCCACCCTTGCTTAAACTCTACAATGAAGTGATGTGAATCGTCTCCTTCCCACCTGACTTCGACCTGCCCACCATAGTGGTCCTTCCTAAGATGGGGCATTTTCTGGAATGCTGTGCACCATACCGTCCCAGCTCCCTGATAAACACAGATGTAAAAATGTTCAGTAAAGCACTGGCAACCAGGCTCCAACGTGTCCTGGGCTCCCTAATACACCCAGACCAATGTAGCTTTATGCCCAACCACAGCACCCAGCACTGCATCAGAGGTGTCCACACTGTGCTGGCCCAAGTTCACGAAATACCTGACTCTACGAATCTACTGCTCATAGACTTTGAACAGGCCTTTGACTTGGTGGTCTGGGTCTACTTGGACCTAGTCCTCCAACGCATAAGCTTAGCCCCACCTTCCAGAATTATGTCAAACTCCTCTATAATATGCCTAAGGCATAGGTACTCATCGGCAGGGTACTATCACGCACCTTTTCTATTAGCTGCGGTACCAAACAGGGGTGACCCCTCTTCGCTCTCCTCTTCGCACTGGCTATTGAGCCTCTGGTCAGGATCATCTGGTGTGATGCCCGGTTGCACGGCTGGGGTGGGGCACTAGAAGACAGGATCGCACAGTATGCGGACAATGTTCTCTTCTTTCTTGCAGACCCTCAAACATCTGGTCCCAGGAGCCTAGACATTTTCAAGGTGTTTAAAGAGGCCTCTGCATGGACCGAGTCAGGTCACTCCTAGTCCCAATATGCGGCGACCACGCTGTATTGTCCTGGCAGTTCGACATCCCAATCCGATGTCCCAGCATTAAATATTTGGGCATCCATATAGCTACGGTGCCCGAACTTACACACAGCCTCAATCTTACTCCTTTACTGTCTGCCACAAAAGCCAGCTTACACACCTGGAACAAACTTCTCCTAAATACGATGGGACAAGATGCACTCATTAAAATGATGATATTCCAAAAATTCCTATATGTGTTGAAAAATTCCCACTACATATTCTTCACGCCTGGTTCACACTGGTTGTGGCGCTGCTTCGCTCTTTTCTCAGGAGGGCCAGGCCTCCTCGCATTGCGTTTGCTAAGTGCTGCAGGTTGGTCTACGATGGAGGGCTGGGGGGCGGTGGACATCCGACTATATTATTGGGCATCCCAACTCACTGTTATCAATGACTGGTTGACTGGGGGCTGCAGTGATCCAGTATACCAACTGCACCTGGTCCACCTTGGACTCGATAACGTTATGCACACCCTATATGGCCAACCCATCCCCTCCCACAATGCAGAATTTACTAAGACGGTCTTTCTTGTCTGGCGGGTGGCCAATAGTTTCATGGCCTGGGACTAAAGCCCAATCCACCAGACTCCCCTCTGGAGAGGCCACTGGCTTAGTCACACGGTGCAACTGGAGGGCTTCAGAGGCTTGGACTTGATCGGGGTCACTACACTGAGAGACGTCTGGACCGGGTCACATATACGCTCATTCAGGACCTGCAGGCTACTTTCAAACTTTCACATACTCAATCCATGAATTCTTACAACTTCGGCATGCACTCACAATGCACCTCAAAGATTTTTCTGACTTACATTAATTTAGCTCATTGGAGACAAAGCTGCTAATGGGACACCTAGGCCATTGTAGAATCTCTCATATCTACTGCTCCCTGCTTAGCAATGCCCCAGAGGCACATGTTAGAGCAGTGAGTGGGCAGCCTGGAAGACACTGAATGGTGGGAAGCATGCATGGCCCCCTGTGAAATTATCATACCTACACGTCTGTGAATGGCACAACTACACTACCTTCACAGGTTGTATGTCAGAACCACAAATTCCCTAACCATGCCTACCTTAACAACACGGTCTTAATAACGACCGCGTCTTAATTGTGCATACCTTTACCATGCATGCCTTTACAGCAAATTTAGTTGTAATGGCATAATTAGTAAAATCATATGTATGGTTAAGATTATGACCTAACACCCGCCCTGAGTCCTAAAACCCAGTCACCTGTCCCGAGTTCTACCTCGACCCCAGCCCTAAAAATAGCCCAACACCCTGCCCTAACTCCTAAAAGCAGACCCCAGCCCTAAAAACATATCCCACTCCCCCACTAAAAACACCCCAGCCTCCTGAGCCCTTAAACCCCACCCTGAGCCCTAAACCCCCTGAGCCCTAAATCCTTGACCCCATATTTTAAAAACATCCCAGCCCTGCGCCCTGAGCCCTAAACTACCCCTGACCCACCCACCAGCCCAGAAAACTACCCCGACCCACCCCATCCCAGAAAACTACCCCGACCCCCCCAGCCCACACCCTAAAAACAAAGCCCAGAAAACTACCCTCGACCCACCCCAGCCCAGAAAACAAACCCCCCTGCCCTAAACCCTAAAACCTTGACCCCATATTTAAAAAACCTCCCAGCCCCCGCCCTGAGCCCTAAACTACCCCCGACCCAGCACCCAGCCCTGAAAACTACCTCCGACCCACCCCCAGCCCACAAATCTACCCCCTACACCCCCAGCCCTCCATCCTAAAGGCAAAGCCCAGAAAACTACCCTGGACCCACCCCAAAAACTACACCGACCCACCCCCAGCCCACAAAACTACCCCGACCCACCCCCAGCCCAGAAATCTACCCAGGACCCCCAGCCCCAACATAAAAACAAAGTCCAGAAAACTACCCCCGACCCACCCCAGCCCACAAAACTACCCCGACCCACCCCCTCAGCCCCCAAAACTACCCATGACCCAACCCCCAGCCCACAAAACTACCTACAACCCCCCAGCCCCTCACCCTAAAAACAAAGGTACTCACCAGCTCACTTCCGACCCTCCACCCCGCTCACTTCCGACCCAGAGACTGCAGACTAGAGCGCTAACTACCACGAATGTCTGAACCACGCATTTGCGCGGTAAAGGCATATGCGTGGTTTAGAAGTCTGTGGTTACGCCTGCGGTGTTCAGCTACGCGTAGTACAGACTAGGTGGTTTAGGCTATTTCCCACCTGCGCATGACCTACTTCACGCCGTAGTTGCTCTTGCATGCGGTACTGCTTCCTGAAGCCTCACTACCCCTGCTGCATACTTCTAAATGCCGCTTTCTTCCATATGGTGTGGCAGTGCTCTTATGTGGCTCATTATTGGCAGCCGATAGCCCAATCTACCTCTTGAGTACTGGGTCGTTCGATTTAACTGATTCCGAAACTGGCCTCCTAGATGAGGTTGGGGGAGCCCAAGGGGACAGTACGTTCATGGGCAAAGCTACATTGGTAGTTAAGAGAGACAAATGGAACTGTTAACACCCCCAATGTCTCACAAGTGGAAGGCCGCATGGACTGGTGTACCAAGCAGGAAGAGTTAATCTATATTGCCAGGGGCTGCCCCCTTAAATTTCACAAGATATGAGGAAAATGGCAGAAATACCATGGCCTACGATTGGGTCTGGTGGCACGACACCCGACGTTTGTGATTCTTCTTGATCTTCATGAAGATCCGGGTGCGGGTGGTGTGGGGTGGAATTTTGTACTTTACTTTGTCGTTGTACCTATGTCTTAACAATCAATAAAAGATGTTCATAAAAAAACTTTAAACCCATAAAGGGTTATTAAAAGTTAAAGATGTTTACATATTCAAAATCATTGAATTTGTGTCAATCAGAAACCATACATCAATGCATCAGTCAATATCAAGTTCAAATCAGTCAAAGTCTTATAAGCAAGAGAACAAATTATCATAAAGCCACCTCAAAAGAAATAGTTCAGTAAAATCCGTTCTCCCATAAAGAGAGTACCCTAAATCTCCTACTCTGCTCTCTAGACACACAATTCTAACATTTGTTACACCTACCCATAGTTCCCAAAAAATGCTTCAATCAGGCTAAGACATAATGCTACAATCTATAGCTCATTAGTTTCTCAGGATCCTCTACAATACAGCTTCTCTTACCATCCTTCAGACTTACAGTGATCTCCAACTAAACAGACCACATTGGTTCAGCCTGTAGTCTGCAGGTGTACTGTTGCAAAAGACACATTGTGTTTGTTAATTTGTACTTCAGCTTCTCCTAGAAATAAAAATGCATATTTCTTAAACAAGATGGCAACCAGACGATAGGCATTTTAAAATGCGGGCCAGTATCAGCTATGGTCAATCTACTCATGAATAGTACAAAATTAAGGCATTTGCATGTTTATATGTTAATGTCAATATACTGCAAAAATATTTAATCTGAAAAAACGCTTTCACTCGCCACATTGGGAATGGGTACAATCCAGCAATAGTGGTGACTCAGAAGAAAGCAAAAGCATGAACAAACAATTTTGTTGTAAGTCTAAAGCAGCTTAAAGATTTCCCATATGTTAACCAATAACGTTGTAAACCTCTGGACTCTTCGAGAGTCAAGAAAAAGTAACAGTATATCCTTTGGTTGGCAAATATTGAGAGACCTCTTACTCATTCAACCACCTAAATCCCACACATTCCATCATGGGGGATACAGTAACAATTGAAAAAGCAGTGTGCCAGTACACAAGAGAAGTATTGAAAATATTATGTATCAATTTATTAAAAACATGTAAAACAATTGTGGCAAGTTAAAAAAACAGTTAATCATACATAGTATATATTCTTCAAAATCAAAAAACATCACACCATGAATAAACAAATGGACTGACTCAATAACAAATACAATACAGACGAGAGTATTTAAAGACACTACACTTTGTCATAAAAGGACCATATCCGCGTGAAGTAACGTTGGGGCTGAACCCTGATGTACGACAGACAATCAATATCTAGTGTGGCAGCCCACTGCACGGATTATGGTACTAGTGCGTTGACGCGTTTCAATGGTATTATCTTGATTTAAACCATCTTTATCAAGACTAAAGATATTACTCTCCGATGATATATCTACAATTAAAAACATACAGTTATTACACATAACCAATAACCAAAACGGACAATAATATGCAATGCAAGCAAAACATTTCAATTACATGATTAATCTGTTAAACTGTTAAAATATACATCTAAAAATACAAAAATACAACAAGTCACTCACAATGTTCATGAATCACTGCTTTGACAATTACCTCCGACTTCCTCCATAAGTATCCAATAACACATCAACATACTCATCCGTCAATTCACACTCGGTTCCACCCAATTAGCAGAACACTAAGGACCCATACGCAAGTAGACATTTTCTCACCTTAAGAATAACTTGACGAAAGTGAAGGAGTCACTTCAATTCTGGAGCTCCTTGTAGGGGAATATAAAATGCTTCTCCCAACACCAAAATATAGTTTTAGAACCTAAATAGAGACCAAACATTATGTCTAAGGACCAGCATGTTACATCTTATTATGCCGCCTACAGCCTCATCCGGTGTTAGAAGCCCTATTCACTAGTAAATATGGTCCTATCTCACCTTGTATAAGGATCAAATGGAATGCAGATTGAGCAACAGCTAGCCTTACTGTTCTTCTTCCGTCACGGAGTCTAAAACAAGGGGATATTATACTGTTTACAAGGCAACTACCAAAAAGTCAATTCTTGGCAAAGCGATGTAAATATCAACGTACCTCTAACACCAATAGTGGATAACATCCAATGTTGGTATAATGCTTACTGCTCAAGCCTGAATAATATGGCACATAATTCCTATATGCCCTTCATTTAATAGGGTCTGCAGAAAATATTCAAAACAAGACTCAGTTAATTAGAGAGTTCCCTTCAATTGAAAGGGCCTAAACAAAGAACATGTTTTATATGTTCAAGACAGGACTCCAATACTAAGGGGGATAGTCCTATCAAGACATGCTATTTAGACGTGCTCCTATACACACCCACAATGTACACTTCCAGTTACTGTTGAATGGCCACTTTGTAGTACAATATAAAGATTCTCTACAAAGAAATGAATAGAGACACCCTAACTGCATATTAGGCAGAGAAATATAATATCAAAGCTATAGCCACAGCTGTAACACAAGACCACTTTTATAGGGTAAAAGTTCTCTAGGAACAAATATTATCTCTACTCTGGGCAAAAGTGATCTTAAAATCTATTTGTGCCTCAATAAATACCTTTAATCCTTTGGTATGGCGGCGCCACTCTGCGTCCGTCCGCTATCGTTTATCTATAAACACCGAGCCTGCGTGTTGCCTGGCTTTTTATACAGTCTACCATGTTGAATCTAGGTCAGGAGGCGGGTCAGCCAGTAATTCGACCACGCCCCCAAGAAGAGTATTTCCCTAGCATGAAACGGCTCGCGAAAGTAGTTTGGCCATCTTGGAATAGTCAAAAATAATGTCTGCTTAGCTCGGGGAGCTTCGCCTAAGCTCGCACCGTAGGACACTAACAAGTCTCATCTCCAAAAATGTATAAGCGACTTCTATATTTGTATAACAAACCGTTACTGCTAATTCAGCCCTCTTGTTGCGCGGCGGCCCACATTACTAGTAGTGGTTCCGCCATCTTACAAAGGTCGTAAATTGTACCTACACATATTGGATGGCTAAACCTAGGCTCACACCAGCGGCACTTGCTACCGGGTACCCTAAAATGTGAAACAAACAAGTACTGATTCTCCATCCTCCTTTGTGTGAGACTGCCGGCATTGCTAAAAGTGGTTCCGCCATCTTGGAGGGGTCATAAATCGGACCTACACTAATCGGGGGGCTTAACCTAAGCTCATACCTTGGGCACTTGCAAGGGGTACCCTAAAGCCCATAACAGAAATCCTCGTTTTGCAAACTCAGGAGTGAACATAAATAAAACTTCTCAATTTAAAAAAAGGTTTTTTAATTATCACATGTTAATGTCACTCCTTGATGAGCAATACACCTACGGGCTAATTTGACCGTGCTGAAGATTAAAAACACATATGCTCATATTGTCACCAGATATAGCACCCAAGGCACAGCGTCACTCACTTTTCTAATAACAGTTATTTTACTGCTATGGGTTCCAAATGGCTATTCCCGGTACTACTCTAGGAATAACCCATCTTCCATAATGCATACTATTGTTCAGTCCGAGGGTGTCTAGAATACTAATAGACAGCGGTTAATGATTCTGATGCATTGAAATATTCACACAATCAATGCCATTCAATCTTCCCTGGAGTTGAACCCTTTCTGCACTGTTCCAAGTTTGCAAATGTACCATTGCTCTCTTAGTTTCCTTTTTTTATCTAAATCACCACCTCAAATGTTCCCTTTGATCTTCTCCAAAATGAACCATTTAAACTCACTAAAGTCATGATTAGCTTGGGCATACTGGTCTGTGAGCGGAGCATTCTCTTTCTTTGTTCTCAGTGCAGATTTATGTTCAAAAAGTCTTAGTCTAAGCTCACGACAGTTTCGCCCACATACCCAAGTCCACATGGGCATATAAGGAGATATACAACATTCTTGCTGCGGCAATTGTTAAGAGTTTTGGGGGCACATGCATCATTGCTTTTTGCGGTCGCAAAGGGGCAGATTCGCAGAATCTGCCCCTTTGCGACCGCAATTTTTGCATTTGGGATGCATCATCCCAAATGCAAAAATTGCAAATTAAGGAATCGCTAAAATTGCGATTCCTTTAATTGCAATTGCATTTGAGGAATCGCAATTTGTGATTCCTTAATTGCAATGCATTAAATAAAACAATTATTGCGATTTCGCTATTAGGAATCGCAAATTACCATCAAACTGAAGTTGATGGTAATTTGCGATTTCTTTGAAAAATGCACTCAAGTGCATTTTTCAAAGTCACATATTACACACACACATGCACTTGGGGCATGTGTGTGCGCAACATGTGTAAAAATTGGAATTTCAGGGGTGCAACAGGGTATCCTTTTGGAACCTTTGCACCCTTGAAATTGCATGCGCAATTTGCGAGTACCAATGGAGTACTCACAAATTGTGCATGTAATTCCCATTGATTCCTATGGGCCTCTAGGCCCATAGGAATGAATGGGAATCAATTCCTTAATTTTGACTTGCAATTTGCGAGTCGCAATTAAGGAATTTTAAGGAATCGCATTTTTTTATGCGAATCCTACATGCATTGCATTTTGCGATTTCTAAATAGCGAATCGGTAAAATTCGCTATTTAGAAATCGCAAAATGCGGGAATGATGCATGTGCCCCTTGGTTCTTATCACAGTGCCATTGAACTCAAAAGTTTTGGTGATGATACAATGGTCACAAATGGAGCAATTGCCGCATTTGTAGTTCCCTATGGCTTTAGTGTTCTCGATAGTACTCTGGGCACTACCTGTTGGATTCCTATACATGTTAACGAGGGAATTCCGTATATTTTTGTTACGTCTAAATGCAAAGAGAGGTTTTTGCAACTGGGTATCCTGACCATCATTCAGAATCTTCCAGTTTCTGTTCACACTATTTTTAATCTGGTTGCTCATGCCAGAAAATCGACTAACAAAAACTATTTTGTCAGGATTTTCATTCTTGTTCCTATTTCTAGTCATGTCCAGCATGTAGTCACAATCATAATATCTCGCACGTTTATATGAATGGTTAATCCATTTCTTGGGATATCCTCTGTCTTTAAGTTTCTTTTTGAGAACATCAGAGTGTGTGTTAAAATCATCGATTGAAGAACAACTCCTGCGTAATCGCAGAAATTGTCCAAAGGGAATGTTATCCTTTTGGGCTCTGGGATGGTAAATCCCATAATGAAGAAGAGTATGACTTTGAGAGACAGAATGACCTATAAGGCAGTCTGACAGTTCTTGAAGGGCTGGTCTGATAGGTCAGAGTATGGGCCGTTTTGTTTTGGCTGTTTGTTGGCCTGTTTTATGGTCGGATGGGTCAGTTATTATGTTTTGCATCACAGCACTTGTGCTGTGCTTGCAGAATCTCTTGTAAATGGGAAAAAAATCTTAAAAGGGGCTTAGTGCCCGTCCATTATTTACCTTTACTTACTATTGGTTGGCTCCCACGTACTCTTGTTTCCTTTCTTCCTGTTGGCCAGCAGCTCCTCCTGGTCTCCTATTCCTCCTGGTCTTTGAAGTCTTTGTCCATGCCGTGGAGCATGGACCAAGTACTGCTTCCTGTGGCCAGTGTCCTTCCACTGGCCAGCAGGCAAGTCTTAACCACCCCCACACTGTTTTTAAAAAGTGCTAAGATGTGTTCAATGCTAGCTGCGTCATAGTTCTTTTATTCTCTTTAAGCCATGATGCACAGCAGCTCGTGCTGCTGTAAAAAACTTTGACAAAGCCAATACATTTCACATACGCAAAACCTATTGCTTTGACAATTTCTTTTTTGGTGTAGTTGTCGATAAACCACAAACGATAAGGAGTTGGCTCTCCCTGGATTGCGCATGCACTCACATCCCTTCCACGAGCGTGCTACCCCATACTACTGCCTCAGTTTGGGGCTCTCAAGCTGCTTGCAGAGATTATAGTTAAACCAGTTTCATTGCCTTGTAACCATTAGGATATTAATTTTGCCCATGTAATGCTGGACCGCAGCTAAGTCAAGCTTTCTCTTCTCCCTCTGAGAGGAGTTATTACCAGCTGCTACATTTCTTCGACTTCAAGGAAGTGAATTACTCTGGGTCTCTTTTACAAAGGTAAGGGAAAAACGTTTTACATAGGAAAACCACCACTATGACTTTTTGCCAATTCACTTTCATTAAATTGGGACTAGTGGACAATGTACGCATTGTGCACTCTAAGCCCCTGATACAGTACTCAATGCAAAATATGTTGGCAATTGCAGATCTGCTTCTGGAGGTACCGGCAGCCAATTACAACACATTTCAGTCGCATTCAGGAGTTTAGTGGCATAACCAGCAGAAACATTACACCAGTTGTTACCGCAGAGACAGGACAATTCCAGACATGAGCAGGAGGTGTGCAGCATTGCCGGCAGACCTGCTGTTAGCTTACAAAAATACAAGGAAAACGAGTCGCACTGCCTCTGACTGGATAGTATAGAACAAGTATTGGCAAAGCCAATAGGTGTTGCCTGTGCGAAATCTATTGGTTTTGTCAATGTTTTTTTACATTGTTGCACAGCAGTGCTGTGCAAGATGTATTGTATTGCATTGTATGGCTTAAAATAAAATGTAAAAAAGCACTATGATGTGGCCAGCATTCACTGTGTCAGAGTGCTTTGTTTTCCCTTTAAGTCATGTTGCACAGCAGCCCATGTTGCTTCGCAACATGTAAATAAACATTGATAAAGCCAATAGATTTTGCTTGGGGGAAACCTATTGGATTTGCCAATGCTTGTTACTCTTGCTTTCCCTTTGCAATAAGCACAAAAGCATGCAGTCTCCCATGCCTTGCAAAACAATTTGTCTTTACAAGTTCAAAAGTGCCCTAATTTGCAAATGTGGGCCACGTTTTTAGCTTCCTAATTTACAAATGGGGCCACTTTTACTGCGGTGACTGGCCTATTTTCTATCGCAGTCTGACCCTGGCATCTTCTTTAAAAAACACAAGATGTAGCCTTGATTATTGGGGCCAAAGAGATGAAAGAAGAACGTTAGGGCTGCCAGGCCCTTGAAGTCTGTTTTCTTTCTTCCTATATTATACTGCAAGCCTAACTCTGAAGCCATGATACACTCTCATTCTCTTAAAATGTAGGCCTAGTTAACTGGTGTGTGATTGGAACTAAAGGTGCACTTTCAAGTACAGATTCGGCACTTTAACCCCTGCAAACGAGTAAGCCGTGTAAGACGTGGTCAAAGTCGGGAAAAAAATAGGGGAACTGTGGGCGGAGAATCAGAGGGCGGGAATAACCGGAGGATTGGGTCAGCGAGCAGAGTCAAAGGTGTGGCCAGAAAGAGCAAAACATCCTAGTTTTTATTCTTTGTTTGGCATTTCGCTGACCAGTTACAGCTTATTACATTATTTAATTCAACCAAAGGATACACATGTTTGTTTAAGGTTTAATAAGAGTTATTGACATTAAAATATATTCACAAAGTGGGATACGGTTCCATTCACCGAATGTTCCAAATACGCCTAAAAGTGGAATCATAAGCCATTTGTATCTGAGCCATGCAGTTTCTGTCATCAGCACTACTCCTCCCTTTTTCCCCAAGAGCAGTTCAAACATGAATGGCAAAATATCCTAGTTTGCAAATGTTTTCCACATAATTATGGCTCTGCATATTTGCCACATAATACATCATCTGCTGCATAATCTGATGATTGTAACAAAAAAATTGTTTGTAATTCAAACGGATCAAAAGTTACTAAAAATGTGACTCGAGTTGCTGCAAAGTGGAGGGCCACACTGGTACTACTTAGGTAAAATCCTTGCAGAGACTGTTAGTATGTGTAAAAATAATACAGTATCAGAAAATGTACCGCATTATGCTGCAGCCTTTTTTTGCTGCATAATTTAGTCAACACTGCAACATAATTTTGTCTTCCATTGCTGCATACTTCCAGTGGCCCCAAAGCAGGCAGCACATGTTAAAAGTGCTTGAGCATGAAGCAGAGAGTCCGTGAAATTTGCAAACTTGTTTGGTGTGCGTGCAAATCCTGGATTGCCGATCCCTGGTGAGCTGCACTACTACTGCTGAAACACGGCCAATGGAGGTACCAATGGGTGAGGCGGACTGGCCTCAAGGGTCCTGTGAACTCAGTGAGAGAGCCACTGTCGCTCTAGGATATGCTGCTTTGTAGGCCTGCCCATAAGACTGGAGGTGAAATTCAGTATGGATTGTGGTGGACAGGCCTTCAAGGTTAACCCTCACTTGCCACCGCTAGGGTCCACCTGCTGGTGCTGAGATACCTGGGCTTCTAAGGTCTAGCGGGGCCTTCTAAGGTCTAGCAAAGGAATGTGCTCCCTCAGGAGAGTGGTCTGGTGGACTGCTCATGAAGGCTGTACCTGGTTCCCCAGTGCCAAATTCCGCAGCTCTGGCCATAGTGCCACATTCTCTCCCCTGATGAACACCATAGTGCACCATTGAGAGAAACTCACACAGCCTTCAGCTACAACCCAATTGTGCCTGCTATAAACACCTGGATGCGACTCAATTCAAATTAACCACTAGCCAAGAGTAATATATGCTGCCTAAAAAAATGAACAACATCCTGGAAAAAAGCAAACAATCATAGAGAATGCAAGATTAAGTAAATCATGTGAAATGTAAGCAGGAACAACATGGTTACCGTAACACTTTTCACTCGTTATTCAGAAATCAATGAGTGTTTTTGCCAGAAAAGTTAAGGACATGACTACAGGGCCCGGAAGGGACCTGTTTCAATGTCCATTGCTTATATCCTTGCAAAACGTAAGCAATATGGTTTAAAAAGACCACATCCCTGAACACAGAGCTGTGGTACACATTATAAAACTAAAATAAGGAAAACAGCTGATAAGGATCACATTAAACGTGTTAGAGCGCAAATTTTGCTCTTTCATTTGTAGGGGTGAATTATAATCATGGGTAGTCCGCACCTACATATAATACTTTATTGTATTAACTCACAACCTTAGAACGTGAAGTGTAATAACACGAAAGGTGACGTGTTAGGGATATTTTCAATGTGAACGTGAAGAAATTAACATTGCAACTACGTGTGTTTAGTTGAAAATATTAATGTGCAGAATGCATACGAGTTGCTGTCAAATTTTCACACAATTGATGTGCTTATGTAATGTGTTAATTTAGATGTGCTCAGTAGATAATGTTCATTTTATGTGTGTAATTCCATGAGGCCGTGTGCCGTTTCTTATGTTGACCGATTTCTGTTGGCCTGAATTGTATTTTTCCCCTGGAAGCATTCATTACACTTACCTTGTTACTGGGTCCCGCGTCTCTGCTTCTGCTCTCCTCGTGGGACAGGAAGCCAGGAAGAACAGCCAGACTCCCCTGACCAATCACAATACTGCAATGCAGTTTTGTGATTGGTTTTGAGCATCCTGGTTCGACCTCAACCAGGGAATGGGGGCCTGGGCATGTTCTCCACGCAGGCTATAGTGCAACCTGCATGGAGACAGGCAAAGTGCGCATGACTGTTTTGGGTGGCCCGAGAGGGCCGACCAAACAGTCATTGCGCACTTAGGAGTGGGCAAACCACTCCTCCCCTGCCCTGCTCTCGCATTAGATCTGTTAGTGAATTTCATGTGCATATGGAATTTGTTCTTTCTCACGTTTCTGTTGCAGGTGGAGAATTCATCCATGTTAGCTAGAATAATGTCTTTGTTTTAGGAGTTAGACTTAGGGAGAAGAGGATACATTGAATGTTGATACTGATAATAAAGAACTGTTGTATTTTCTCATCGGTGCAAGCCTGGGAATCAAGGTCATCTTGCCAAGACCTGAAAGCATTGCCGCTGTTTGGAAAATCACCTACGAGGAGGTGACTTGACTGGATGGTGTGATGCTGCAATACATCTTGAGATACTACCTGTATGATTGATGTATTGGAGTTAGGGACAGTGTCCGGGGACTTCTTCCTTGCCTTGAGAGAGAGAACACCTTAGAACAAGCTCTGTAGTTTTACGCTACTTGACCCATCTAAACGTGAAGAGACGTATTAGGAAGACTTCACACGCTGCCTTGGGAAATGGTAAGTAGGGATGTCACGGTAGTTATAGTATAGGGACAGACTAATGCTTTATACCCACAAACTTCCAATGAAGGGGAATCTTGACATCTGTGCTATAATTTTCTGTATTCTGGTCCTTGGACTGATTATTCAGTGCATGCTGTACCGCCTTAACTTCACCCGTAGGTTTGGCTTTGTATTAGATCCAATGTATTCCTACACCCTCATCTTAAGGTGCCTGTATGTCCAACTGTTCTTGGCTTTGTAACAAACTAAGTAAACCTAATTGGGAGTCTGTGATTCTTTGGAGTCATAGTTCATTGGAACTGTAATGATTGATTGGCTAATGATTTCTCCCCCCCCCCACGCTTTCATGCTGAGAAAAAGAGTCATCCACCGGGGGTTCCAGAGCAGACCTAGAACGTGGAACCCGGCCCCTTCAGTTGGTATCAGTGTAGGATGGTTCTCATAGGAAGCGGGGGGAGAATCTAGGAAACTCTAGAAAAGACTTAGACCCTTAGAGCCCCAAAATAGAGCCCAATCATCGAGATTTGGGAGCGACGGATTTTGGTGGAGACCGACGGAGATTGATGGTGCAGCGAGAACTGCGGCGAACGGAGGAGTGAGTATCAATAGGAATGCGTCATGTGTTAAATTGCGGGAGAATGTAGATTGTATGATGTCTGGCAGAGTTTGTGTGAAAGTCGAGTGATTGTGGTTTCAGGCAGGAAGTGGTCCAAGGTTTGTGATTTGAGTTTCAAGCCCGAAGTGGATTAAGATGCTGGGATATATTAAATGGTGTAGAAGACACAGATTTTTTTGTGATTGTCTGGCCGCAGGTTTGAGGAGTTGTCGTGAGATGTCATTGGCAATTCCACCTAAGACAGGGAACTTTGTGTGAATGGGACGTATGAGAATCGTATGGTAAACCTTGTGTACAGGGGTGAACTATATTGATTCAGGTGACCAGCACAGGTCGAGGGTCGCTGTGTGTGAATATTCTTGAGTGACTGAATTCTATCGATCTTTTAGAAAGGCAGACAATTATGGAGTTGTGATTGTGTGAGTGAATGTGAACGGAGAAATTATGAAGGAGGGTGAGCCGCTGCGAGGAGGAAAAGGTGACGTCAGAGTGTGCGATGGGTCGGTTGGTGTAACGCCATGCTTGGATTGGTAAGTAGTCATCAGGAAGTTGTAATTGAGAAAATCTTGTCTGTTGAAGGAAAATTTTACTTAATCATGCAATGTTTTAGGGTGTTATGTGATCTGTGCAGGGGAGATCAGGGATTGGTTACTCGAGTGGCACCACCCGAGGATACTCCAGCACACCATATGGCAACAAAAGACAGGTATAGACATTACCACGCGGAAGAAAACAACTGCCTGCCATTATTGTCCCAAAATCAGGCATTGGAAGCGCGAGTGTCAAGCAAATCCAGCAAATCAGTTACAAGAGGGTGAGCTTGTACAGGTGCCAGATGTAATAAACACTGTGACAAGACCCAGATCTTATAATGGGGAGGTCAGTATCAGCTAGTGCAAGTACCCCAACCTCCGAGAGTTCCGCAGAGTAATCGAGCGTACCACCAAATGCCCTTCATAGAAACTCTGGACGGATTCAATCAGGACCAGGGGGAGGAAGTCTGTACCCTTGGAGCAGTCTTAGAAGTAGACCAGAGTGGACTATATGTGGAGGCAGACATAGACGGTCATCCCATTACATACTTGATTGATACTGGTGCTACCCCTTCTACTGTGAGATCTGCAGTAGCTCCAAACCTACCCCTCTCTGGACAATCGATCCCAGTTGTAGGAGTTGCCAATAGGAGAATGACTAATCCATTGACAGAAGAAATACCTGTGAAAATAGGAACTTTTCGAGATTGACACCAATTTGTGGTGTGTGATTCGAGTCCAGTCTGTTTGCTAGGACGTGATCTCTTGTGCATGCTGAATTGTACCATCTATTGTACACCTAAGGAAGTAGAACTATAGACTAATGATGATGACATTGCATTCAAATTGGCAAACCAGAACCACTGTGTAGACATGTTTCCTGTACTGACAGTGGAAGACATTCCGCTGGATCTGAGAGAGACTATTTCTCAAGTGGTGTGGGACTTCACGGGGGAAGAGATAGGACTGATTCGAGGAGTGGAACCAGTTCGTATTCAGATCAAGCCAAATGCAGAATTTCCAAGAACGCCCCAATACAACCTGATCCCGGAAATGGTGGCAGGGATTACACATGTGATTGACTCCATGATTTCGCTGGGCATCTTGAAAGAGATAATAGGAAGTCCATGCAATTCACCCATAATGGGGTTACAGAAGCCGAGCGGCAAATATTGCATAGTTGAAAGTGTGAAAAAAAATCAATGAGATTGTGATTTCCATGTTGTCCTGTGGTACCGAATTCATCTGTGATCCTGTTTCAGATTCCTTGCAGGGCTGAATGGTTTACTGTGATTGACTTGTCCCAAGCATTTTTCTCCATCCCACTGCATGAGGAAAGTCAATTTTTATTTGCTTTCCAGATGGAGAATCGTGTTTTAATATGGTGCCGTATTCCACAACGGTATACTGAAAGTCCATCTATCTTTAATCAGATTTGGAAAAAGAATTTTGAGAGCTTGGTGCTGCCACAGAATTCAGTGCTCGTGCAGTACATTGATGACCTCTTGATTGCATCAGAGACAGAAGAGGCTTGTAGGGATGATACCATTGGTCTATTGAACTATTTGGCAGAAAATGGACACAAGGTGTCACCTAGCACACTTCAGTACTGCTTGACTGAAGTTCAGTTTTTGGGTCATCGCATTAAGAAAAGCAAGAGAAAGGTGTCACCAGACCGCATTGAGGTGATCATGAAAATGAATGCGCCTACCACACAAAAGGAAGTCAGGATGTTTTTGGGAATGGTTGACTACTGTCGACAATGGATCCCAAGTGAAGCTCTTACAGAGACTGACACACAAAGATGTGAGCGAACCGGTACCCTGGGATAACAATTGCTTGGTTGCCTTCTTGTAGCTGAGAGAATGCCTTTGTCGCGCTCCAGCTCTAGGAATGCCTAGTTACCACAAAGCGTTTTCGCTATTCTGCTGGGAGAGGGAGGATTGTGCTCTAACTGTACTCACCCAGACACATGGGGGTGTCCGTAGACCAGTGGCCTATTTCTCAGTTACATTAGATCCTGTAGCTTCAGCGTTGCCCGGATGTCTCAGATCCGTTGCTGCAGCAGGTGTCAGCATTGAAAGGTGTGAAAGTATCGTGATGGGTCATCCTCTTACTGTTTACGTTGCACACTTAGTTGAGCTCCTGATGACGAGAAACAAAACACAGCATTTGATAAATGAAAGACTTACCAGATATGAACAAATCTTGTTAGCCGCTAAAAACATTACCTTGAAGAGGTGTTTTATGCTAAATCCTGCTAACTTGATGCCTATTCCAAATGTTGACTGGGAGGATAGTGAGGACCATGACTGTCTCGATGTGACTGAACTTTGGACCAAACTGAGACCCAGCATTGTCGATGAACCTCTGCCTGAGTCTGATCAAATCCTTTTTGTTGAGGGTTCATGCTTAAGAGACAATGAGGGTTACCTAAGGGCAGCTTTTGCTGTATGTACCATTTCTGGATTTGTGGAAGCTGCTTGTTTAGAAGGAGTATACTCTGCACAAGAAGCTAAAATCATTGCTTCGACCCGTGGATGTCTTGCTTCAGATCAAGTCCGAATCATGAGAGAGAAAAAGGTACCCCCTACGTACTTTCAAGTCCAAGAGGAGGGGGAAATAACAAAAAATGAGAAGAACCTCTAAACTGACCTATCTAATTACAATTATGGATCAAAGCTCATACATAAGATATGTCCCCATATACAAAATCTTATCACATGTGTTTATTTAATAATACATTATTTTATTGTTTATCAAAAATGCATTTTTTACTTTTTATGTATATTTTTGTTCGCTTTTTTTGGTACTCATAAAGTCATCATATAAAAATAAACATGTATAACAAATTCATATAAATTGTGCACATTAGAGATACAAATCTAAAAAGCTTATAAATAACCCCACAAGCAACCATCATACCTGCATTCTCACCTATCACTTTGTCCAGCCATACTGTCATACATACATACAACACAGAAATGACAATAAAATACAAAATATATCTGGGATCCTATATAAATTTGACTTCTACAGACACTTGACAATTTAATCATCCGTCTCAAACAAATCTTCTTTTATCTGTGTTTCTTTTAGGATTCCCACAAGTCTGGAAATGGTCTATGCACGTTTCGGTGGGAGATTATACCACCTTCATCAGGACCAAATACAGATTTCAATACATAACACAAAGAGTGGGCGGGGTTATCTGTAAAAACAATAGTAACACACATTAACCTGGGGACTATCATAGTCTTAAATGATTTAGAAAAACTTATTTCAACTTAGTAGTGCCCGTAATTCCAGAACCAGAACCAGAGTTGGTGTTGTTTCATATCCCACTTGATAGTGACAGATTAATCCTTCCTATATTAGGGTGCACAGAATCGTCAAAGTAGCATAGAGTATACCAGATTAAAGAAAAGAAACGTGCACTCAGTCGAAGGGTGCAGTGAGTAAAGGGCAAGATAGAAACAGACGAAGAATACTTCACCCAAAGTGAAGAAACATGGAGTTTGTATTAGAGAGAGCCTAAGATATAGATCTAGGATTTAAAGAGTAAAAAAGATTTTTTTTAAATCAAGAATAGGTTAAATGAAAATAATGTATAAACCTGAATAGATCTGTGTTGTTCTCAGCAGATAGATCTGTAGCTATGATATATCATTATCATCTTTTAAAACAGTCCACAATATGGATATTCCGTAAATGGCAAATTGGTTCTATCTAGAAGATAGCACAATAAGATAATATGAGGGAAATCTCTCTCAGTATTAATCCAGAAACAAAGGTGTGTCTTTTGAGAGGTTATCGGATCTCACCCCAATTGGGAGCCAACAAGTTGTTCGATCGTATCCATAAAATGAATTATTTCTGTATCTAAAGTTGCAATATTCCAACTGATTCCATCTATGCGAGAGATTTAAACAGAAGTGGTAATGAGAAAATCTATCTTTTGTCTAAGAACGCTAGAGTGAGTTCTTTAAATATATGCTGAAGATCTTACCTAGAAAGGCAAGGCACTCATGACTTGTGCTTCATCCTATTTTAACCTTGATTCTGCAAAGGACCATATACTTGTGTGGTACACGATGTTCCAGTAGGTTTATTCTAAAAATGAATAATAAACGGTGTGGCACTGAATTAGTAAAACAAGTCGTACACACTATATATGCAAAACCACAAGCCAGCTCTGTGAGTCGTGTTTGAACATAGCCGCGATGTGCTACTGAGATGCTTTTATTATGTAACCATAAGGGTATTTTTCAAATACTCGAAAGCTTAGTCCTTGCTGATGGACCAAAATCTTGCGTACATTACGGCTGCTCTCAGGCAGATATAATGCACTACATACATCGCATGGACTCAAGAAGCATCTAAATGAACATCAGAACATATCTGATAGTTACTATACGAGATTACGGTTACTATTCTCAGGCAAAAATTTGCAGAAGGCTATATGCTTATAAAATACCTCAGAAGACAGTAAATGAGCTGCTTAGCATTCCGTACTTATAGCTATTAGATAGTACATCAAGGGCGATGCCTCAGTACATGTGTTACATGACGTTAAGAAAATCCTATACGTCTGAGCAGCATATGCGGGCGGGATACTCATCAGTTAAGTGGTTTTAACCGCGACCAAATCCATCAGCGTAATCTCGTGTTTCTCTATGTGTGCTGAAAACCGGCCCATATTTATGGCGTATACGTTGTCCAATTAGCAAAATATTGCGATATCACGTGGTGCTGCAATAACCGTCTCTTGTGTTTAGTATAGGAGGCGCCATATTGGAATGGTGATCAATGCGCCCATGAAGGGTAAAAGATGACTGTGTCTGTTCGTATAGTCACCCTGGAGGGTCTACGTTAGATGGAGAATGTTAGACCAAGAAAATTGTTAACAAGATTGATTAAATAGGGTCGAATCAGTACAATATTGTACTGTTTATTAATTTACGGTCCTCCATGTAAAAAGAGATCTATTTATTTCATGTGAAATGACGGACGCAATAGCGGAATAAATATAGGTAAAGGGTATATGTTACAACAAACAAAGTGGGCTCTGAAAAACCTTTTTTCAAAAAACCGACTGCTGATAAGTCATTACCACCTACTGTCGTTCCACCTTTTATAGACTCACATTATTTTTAACGATATTAGTCAACCTGAATGAATGCCATATACCTCCATAGAGTATTGGTATAATATAGATATACAAGATTGTAGTTTAACATTCATCTAACATGTTCCTAAGTACTTTGGACGGCCTCATTACGGAAACCGACTGCTGATAGATCATTAAAGCCTGCTATCATTCACCCCTTCACAAAATCCCTATGTTGTTTATGGTATCAATTATGCTGGGAAAATATGCCATAGTATCACCATAGAATGTTGGCGTGATATAAATTGCTAGGGGAGTAATTATCCATTCGTCTATGATAGTGTCCAAAATAGGAACTCATTATAGTAAGGTAATACTACAATTGTATATCCCATCTAGAATAATGACCTTAAAAGTATATAAATGGGCCAGACTATATATTTGAGTAGGTATTTAGGGATGATAAGCAATGTTGCTTCTCCATATTACAAGGAAAAGTCCTCCAGGTGGTTATAGAAGGACCAAAATAAATCAAGGGCTTTACTCAACTTAAAAAGGGGTTGCTGGGCTAGAGACTATCGATGATAATTATCATCAGGTTACCAGCCAGATTATTTCTTCATTCAACCCCCTATGGACCGTGTCCAAAGAGAAGATCCAATATGTTTCTCGTTGTTTTCTCATTTTTTCAGCATCCTTTCCTGGTGTCGGTATCACCCGTTCCAGAATCAACCATTTCAAATCCGTTTCAGTATGTTTGAGATCAAGGCAGTGTTTGACCAAAGGTGCTTGCAGCTTTTGAGTTCTTATAGCCGATTTATGCTCCGAAAACCTAATGCGAAATTCCCTGGAGGTTTCACCTATGTAGCCTAAACCACAGGGGCATAAAATCAGATAGATGTTGTTTGAACTTCTACAGTTTGTCATCTATCTTAGCTGACCCGATTTTCCACCATAAGCCCATGATTGCGTGGATATGGCTGCTTCACAGGCGTGACAATTGCCACACCTGTGATTGCCCGTTACTGGTGGCAGTCCATCAATGGTGGTTTGTTTAGTTCTATTTGCAGTTTTCAATCTGCTGTGTACTAACTTATCCTTCAAATTGGAGTTTCTCCTGTATGCTATGATTGGTTTCTGCAGGAGCGGCACTTCCTTATTTACAGTAAGAATCTTCCAGTTTTTATCAAGTACCTGCCTAATCTTGTGATTGATATTCGAATGATACACTACACATACCAGATTGTCTGAGGATTTTTTGGGGTTTCCACTGATCAGGGCATCTCTGTTATAGTATTTTGCTCGTTTTAATGATTGGCGTACCAGTCTCTTTGGATATCCTCTAAGTAAGAGGCGCTCCTGGAGTTGTTCTGCATTTTGCATAAAATCTCCCATATTGGTACAGTTTCTCCTGATTCTCAGGAATTCCCCAAAAGGGATTGAATCCTTTTGGCATGGGGGGTGGAAGCTACTATGTTCCAGAATGGTGTTTTTAGCTGTAGGTTTTCGGAACAGACTAACTTCTAGCTTTCCTTGTCTGCCCATAATCCATATATCCAAAAACTCAACTTTGTCTGCTGAGTATTTACTAGTGAACTTTAAATTTTTGTCACTCAAGTTAAGCCAAGTAATGAAGTCTAATAGGTCTGATTCTTCTCCCGACCAGATGAAAAAGATGTCATCTATGAATCTATGCCATTGGGCTATATTTTCATAATAGGTAGCTACTTCATTAAAAATGTGTTTACACTCAAACTCTCCCATGAAGATGTTCGCCACACTGGGAAGCCATAGACATTCCTTGTATACACAATAATACTGATACCACAACTAGGAACAACGAAGCATCTATGCAGGATCAAAAACAAGTTTGCAAGGTATCTGCAAAAAGGAAGAGGCTGTATCCCCTCTTTGACAACAAAGCACAGAAAATCCCAAAATTGATTCCTCACTGGAAGAGTATGAATATCCAACTGAAGCACCGACCATCAACCTCTATGATCTCTAGTTCTCCTGCTGGACAAACTATCCTAAATGAGCACCACAGGGATTATAGGGGGCTCCATCAGGAACCTATGGCCAATAGGGTGGAACATCAGGAATCCCTCCTGCCCACTGCATCTGGCTCTTGACAAGACCATCGGACACATCCACAGCACTTGAATCATCCGATAAAGACCGTGTTAAACCAATTCCAGGCAGTCTGACCATCCCATTAGATCCTCCAGATGAGGGTAGTCAAATAATTCTTACCGCAGAATATCACTCAAGGGGAAGGCACAATATACTTAATTGCGCCAATATTTTACGGCTTTTGGGAGCAATTCCTTCTTTTGGGAAAGGTCACCTCAAAGGACATCGACTATATTGAATTTCTTCCCCCAACGGAAGATAAAGAACAAGAGTCCACACTAGTGATCTGGGCTTCTATTGGATTAGCCAGGAAAGTTCTCCAGGAAAAAGAGTGTTTCCTTAATTGGGGAATTAAATTAATATACCCTGCCCAGTACTTTACCCAGTTCCGCTTGTGCCTCAGGAAGAGCCCTCCCCGCTACGAAGCATAGATGAAAAAGAGGCAAGTACATTCAATACTTAAAAACCCAATAGGCAAAACAGTATGTTGTATGAAACGTGATGTAAGTGTTGAGTTATCATCTTGGGTTAGCCCTTACAGCATAGTTTAACTAACACACAAGCAAAGAAGGGGACTGACACATCGGGTTAATATGGGAAAAGCCTGAAAGAAAGAAAATGCCTATTACCAGCTACACCAATGGTTCATTAAAGACATTGTTTGTCCATACCAGAATTACAGCATCCAAAAACTGAGCCCCTTGGGATAATGACTTCACCAATCTAGAGTTGTAAAGATCTGTTTAACTGCAGTATGTAAATTCTTTGGAAAATAAAATAATAGAAGCTGATAACTGAGGACCCAAATAACTGAAAATCCAGTTAAGCTTCGATTATGACCTGTGATGAATTGTATGCAGAGACCACAGACTTATGGTATTTCCAATACTGGCCAAAATCACTGCATACAGTTCCAAGTATTAGGAGTAGTTAATCTCCTCAGAATGTGGAATAACTGTGTAGAACTGGAATTACCAGCCGCAATTATGCACTCTATTTCCATTTCTACGGGTTAACATACATATTTACCACCTGCTCTCTGCAGGTGGTAAATATGTTCTGTGGAGGGTGTATGGGGGTGCAGGTAGAGAGTGGGGAGGTGGTAGAGTGAAGGGGAGAATGTTGGCTAGCAGTACCCATGTGCCTTGTCTGAGAGTCAGTGGGGGTTAGAGAAAGGTAAGGGCTACAATGCAGCCCTTTCCCAGCGCTATTTCACAGACAGATTTTTTAGCCAGTAAAATCATGTCTGTTGTTCCTGCACCAGGTAAATCCGTTTGCAGGATCAATGGCCCACTCATGATCGAGTGGAGAGGAATGCAGTTTTAATGGCGAAGCAGAAAAAGGAGGTAAGTAAACAAAGTTGGAGGGAGGTACTATAGAGAAAGGTTTAAGAGAAGCAATAAGGACACAGAAGGTGACCTCATGAAGAAAATGGAAAAGAGAAGCAGCCCAAGGGAAGGGAAACTTTAACTCGGGAAACAGCGTTTGCAACGCTGTCTCCACAACGCGGTTCCTTTACAACGCGGTCGTTACAACGACCGCATTGTTACCACGAGTAGCATTACATCGCAAGTTGTTTCAACGACTTGCTGTAGGGGGCGCGCTGGTGTTGGATTTACAATCCAACACCTTCCCTGCTGTTGCACAAACTGGAGTAGGAATAGTAAATAATACTATTCCTAAGTCCAGCGCGCTTCTACAGCAAGTCGTTGAAACGACTTGCGATGTAATGGTTTGCGTTGAAACAACGCGGTCGTTGTAACGACCGCGTTGTAGTGGAATGCGTGAACAACGCATTCGTTGTAAAGAGCCATATTCCTTTAACTCATTTTAAAAATGAGAAATGAGTGAAAGATAGTGGCTGGATAGTGTCCTCCCAGAAAATAAGGGTACAGGAGGCAGAAGAGAAGAAGGATGGAGAGAGAGAGAGAGAGAGAGAGAGATAAGAAATAAGAAATACATGAACAAAAAAAGAATCAATGAAAAAGGGGAAGGTGTTTTTTTCCCGGAACAACATTTTTTTAAATGAAATGTCAACCAGTGATCGGACGTGAGAAGGGCAGTGGACATAAAAAGGCAAATCTTATATTAGAAACCAACAGACAGATTAATGGCATTTTCACCTTTTTAAAAGCATATAAAAGGCAATTTTGAGAAAAGGACATTTACGAATCGGTTTCTATGAAATACTAAATGCCCTTCATGAGGAAAGTTTCAATAAACTGTTTAGGTGAAAGGTTGTCTCATAAATTAGTAGTGTTCTATGAATTTGGTTGTCTATTAAATTAGATGCAATTGTGTGTATTTGTCTTTCTCACAATCCCCGACAGTAAAGGGCTCGTGGATGTTGCAGACTACTTTAAAAAAAAAAATTAAAAATCTGTGGAAATTTGAAACATGTCTCAAATTTGTGGAGAGCTGAGAAATTTTCAATACTATTCCACATGGGGAGTCTAACAGGAATTTAGTACAAAAGTAGTCTCTTCACTAGGGACAATCCAAATATGCGCAACAGATTTTTGTACGGAAAATGCAGAGATCTTAGTTCCATGGTTTCAGCAAGAAGTTGTTTGCCCACTGAATAATGCTGTTGTCTCTACAGCCACGACGTAGGCTCACATTCAGAGGAGAAGGAACAGCAAGGAGTGTACATTTCTTTCTAAAGTTGTCTAATGTTGAGATTGTACAAATGGTTTATAAGTTGCTCCTTTCACTCACCATTCGCGAGGTTGACTGTAAGAGGAATGGACTAGCATTTCTATGCAAGACAGATTGCTAAACTTTGAGAAGCCAGTTCAATCCTGCTTGAATGTTATTAAAACGAGATTTTATTTTATAAGATTTTATATTCATCTAAGGAAATCTTTAGTGTAACAAAGGAGGTCTTGTGGCATGGATTGAACGGTGGTCTTCACAGTTAAAGGAACTATGTTAATGATAATGTTATGGATTTAGATGAGCAGCTTGAATTGACACATCCTCCTCATCATCCATGGTATCATTTAGAACCACCTTCATCTATCTGTGCTTCATCTGTGTATGGTAATCCCTTGACCTTGTCCTATCACCCTGCACCAACTAGCCTCCACCCAGTGTGGAATGCTGATTGGCCTATCAGCAACTTCTCAACCTGGATTCCACAATACTTGTCCCCAACCTACACTTCGAAGTTCGACTTACCATGCCCGGAGAGGAAGGAACTCATCAGGTGTGAGCAATAGTTAAACAGAGTGTTTGACATTGTGGAACACAAGATCTGATATCTACCCCTGTGTCTGCATGGGTCTACATCACTTGAATCAGAGGGTCAGAGCCGATCCTGATCCTTTCTGCAAGATTGCTTCCTCTGGGTCTAAATCTCTTGACCCAATGTTGCTACCAACAAGTGAGTCTAAGATATGCATGTTTATATCTCCTGAGTGACCTTAACCTGAAACTAGGAGGTTGTCAAAGTCTTAGAGGACCCTACGATCAGCCCAGCTCTCCTACGCCGTGGTCCCCCGCACCAGAAAGACCAGATCGGGAGGCCGCTCCTTCTCCTTCCTCGCGGCCAAAGCATGGAACGTCCTTCCGCTCCACCTCAGACAGACAACAGCGCTCCCCATCTTCGCAAGAAACCTCAAAACCTGGCTCTTCGACAGACCCCCTCCTTGATGGAATGGAACCTGCACCCCCCCCCCACCCCTAGCGCCTTGAGACCCTTACGGGTGAGTAGTCGCGCTTTAACAAACCCCTGATTGATTGATTGATTGAGAGGGGCATCACCATTGGGGTTCCAAGACTGCAAAATTACAATTGAAGAGATTTAGGGCCCGATTTAATTCTTGGCTGTAAGAATACTCCTGCACAACAGTAACGGAGTAACCTTACTGCCAAGAATGCGATCCGTCCGCCACATTTAGATGCTGGCAGACCTTTGGGTTAATGACAGCGGAGACTGCTCAGTCTCCACTGTGATTAACCCCTCCAACGGCCCTGCAGAGCAAGGGAGTCAGAGAAATTACTACATGTCCACCCATCCAATTTGGATGGCAGACATGTCGTCATTTTTTACTGTAAGGAACAGTAAAAACATTTTAATGCCACCCCATTGGAAAAAGCCTCCCATAGCGATGAGAACCTTACTGTTTTTTCTTTACAAAAAGAAAATCCTGTTTAGGATTTTTCTTTTTGGAAAAGAAGAAAAGATTATTGTGTGCTACAGGGCTGCGTACTTCCAATACAGCCCTGTAACAAACAGTAAAATGCTTTGACAGGAACTGCAGTGAGGGCTGTTCCTGCCAATGCCTTTATAAATGACCGCCTGCTTGGTGGTTATTTATAAATTTGGCGGGCGGAGTAGCCTCGGCCTGGTGGATGTAAAGTACTCCACCAGGCCAATGGTGACTACTCCGTCTGCCAATAGTTAAATAAGGCCCTTAATTTTGTAGTGTTTTAGGCATCCAATTATGACTGGTTGGTGGGTTCATTTGAGACTTGTGGCTCAGGCCTTGTCAGTGCTTCTGTGTCAGGCTGGCTAAAGACAAAACCAGCATCCCTCACCCATGTGTGTAATGGTGCGGGCCTCAACAGTGCCTCTGTAATTGCCTGGCAGGCAAAGACAAGTCCAGGAGCCCTCTCCCATGGGAGAGTCATTGAGAAGGAATGCCATTGAATTGCTGTGAGGCGGTATGACAGTGAGTCACTCCTCTTCACTGGTTTCCAGGCGCGGAGGGATTATTGGCCTTGCAAACATGGGAGCATTTGAGAGACAAATGAATCTACGTTCCATGCTGAGCGTTGTCCCTCTGGGTTGCTGAGACTGCAGCTCTGAGCACGCACTGGTGCTGCAGCCCTCACTTCTTATCCCTAACCCTTGCTAGAGTGGCCGGGGGATCAGTCTCAGTGTTGGTAGGCCCTGTGGAGGAGTGGTTGGCTCTGGGAGTACCGCCACAGAGCCATGCCTGCTGTCTGGACTGCTACTTAGAGATGCACATCGTAGGTGCCATTTTGATGTGATCCGCAGCACTGTTTGGTGATGTCCTGTACTTTTTGTACCAGACCCATTTGACCTGTATGACCAAAGTTGCTGTCTCAGGGTCATTCAATCCTTGTCCACAGACAAGAAGAAGGAATTTGTCTATTGATAATGAGGACCCGGTGTTGAAGGAACGCAGTGCCCCAGGAGGGAATACTTGGCTCTCTTCGCTGTCCTCACTTCATTGGGAGTGAGCTGTGGCCTCCATATTCCCCCATTAATGGGCCTGCGTTGAGGGTTGTTTTACCTGCTTCAGCCAGTTGTTGAGTATTGATCAAGGTGGTGGTTGTGCCGGGAGTCTGATTGTGCCATCCAGCACCTACCTGTTTGCTGGGATGTTTCATCCATGCATGACTCATGATCATCTATAATGTAGGTTATAATGTCTTACTAATTGCTGGTACTACCTCTTAGTTTTACCCCAATAGAGTATGTCTATATTTGCTGTGTGCATATTGCCATAACATATGTGACTAATACAATGCTTTATATTAAACCAAAGAAAATCCGTTAGTCTAACTCACTCAGGAGCACAAACAGTACAAGTTTCCGAAACCCTCTTAATTCTTAGGGGAGTCCTTTATAGAGGACGGAATCCCATCACCCACCGAAGTGGCATGCTTCATCATCTGGGATCTCCTCTTGGTTGCAAAACCTAGTGCAACCAAGGGCTACAACCCCCTCCCTGGGAGGGAGGAGCTCAGGGATGTTTTGGGTAGTCAGAACTAGGATCTACTAATATCCACTAGAAGTGAAGCAAATGTAGATGTTTAGGGTGATGGTCGCAGTGCGTGCTGTGATGAAGTGAAAAAGTGATTTAAAATTGGCTACCAGGAAGAAAAAACCTTTAATTGGATCTATCCTGTTGTCAAATATAAAACCAGTGCGTATGCAGTTTAAACCAAATAACTGCATTTAGTCCAAAAAACAGGTCTACATGTTTCAGCCATGTCGATCAAGGTATGATCTCGGCCTTCCTCAGGACCTAGATAGTTTATCGCTACTGCAAACAATGTAAGAGTGTAAAAAGGTACAAGCTACCAAAGTCTCAATCTATGTGGTTGGATACGATACAACCTACATTAACCTGTGGCTTCACACTTTGATAAGATGTCACAGGAAGTTTGGACGGAACCTGTAAGAAAGACAAAAACAAAGACAACACACTGACATCAATGTTGCGACACAGTGGAGTCAATGAAGTGAAATAAAACTGTGAAAACTTATACTGTTATACTATGCTCCGCGATGACGTCAGCTCTGACATCGCGGATACCCGACAGTGTATCCTATACTTGATGGTGTATGCAACACATATGTTTTTAAATTCAATATATGCTTACCCGTCGATGTACGGGTGCACTCCTCACCTCACCTGGCAGCAGCTCAGGACGTGAGGCACCGCTCTATTCAGAGATGGAAAAAATAAAAACCATATTCACAGATCAATCCAACATGCTGGGGACGGCAAAGGGTTCCAATGTACCTGCGGTTGTTGTCCTCTTCTCCTTCCTCTGGCACGTCCCTGGCCTTGTCCTAAAAAAGGTTGATTTCCCAAAAATTGAGGTGGTGGTTGGTGAGGGGGCATCGTCTGTTGGAAAGGCGGATATGGAAAACCCCACGGAACTGGAGGCCACCAGGGTCCTTGTTGCGGGCCCTGTGTGCCTCTCCTCCAGTTCGATCTAGTACGTTGTCCTCTACCTCTATTTGGATGCGTACTGGTGTTAGAGGAATCAGAGTCACTGGACCATTCGTCTGTACCAGATGATGTGTAATTCTCACTAGTGTATGGATATATGGATATACTTTTTCTAGTGAAAAACGAGCCAGATCTTTTTTGAATTTTTCAATCTTTGTCATGAGAATTGAGTCTTTGTGTTCTTTATTTGATTTATTGGTCTCATCTAGGTTTCTCTTGAATAAAGTGCCAGAGATGGTAGTTTTAATCTGGCCTTCCAATGTCTGAATTTCGATCAAAATAGCGTCTGCCACACGCTTGGCCGTGCTAGTGATCAAAATAAGCCAATCGCTTGTACATCGCCATGCGATTAGCGACCAGTCTTTTAGAAAAGCTTTGTCTTGTAGAAAAAGCCTTGGGGTATTGGTCACAATCAGGCCCATAGGCGCACAATTCTCACGGAGATACTCCGTCATGATGGCGCCGTGTATCAGCGTACGGGAATGTGATTTTTTCAAACCTAATAAAGTGTGCCAGTCGTCTTGGGCATTAGGTGTAATATTCTGTACAGTATCTAAAATACTGGGATTGGTAGTAAGAATAGACTGTAGTACATCATCGTCAAAAGACAAACCAGTGAATTCAGACATGATCAATGCAAAAAAAGAAGAATAATAGAGCTACAGAAACAACTTCCGCGCTGGGAAGGATATTAAAAAGACCAGCAGCCTTGGACGGACAGGTGAGTACACGCGCTTGCGACCTCTTGAGTTTTGTGCATTGCGCTTTCTTGGTTTTTGCGCACTTATAATCTGCCTGGATCCAAGTTTGACATGATAATTTAATATACTTGTTTTATATATTCTGAGCATCTCGTACCCTACACGCTTTACCTGATCGGTAACGAGAGTTTTAATATTGGTCATAAAATAAGACTTTGAAAATGAGAAAGTTATAGATATACATTTGTGGTAGCTTTCACTGTATGCACCTTATAATAATCGAGTGAACCAACATCGGTGCAAACATACGTAGTTGGTATCCAAGGACAAGTTTCCTTTGGTAGTGCAATTGCATTTTATTTACAAATTGCGGCCACTGTTTGCTAAATAGTATAGTCTATTTTCTTCTTTTTTTCCCCAAGTAGTACTCAGTCATGATCATGCATAAATTGTTGATAAAAACTATTAAGTAGCAGTATCCACGGCATGTTGGATTGATCTGTGAATATGGTTTTTATTTTTTCCGTCTCTGAATATAGCGGTGCCTCACGTCCTGAGCTGCTGCCAGGTGAGGTGAGGAGTGCACCCGTACATCAACGGGTAAGCATATATTGAATTTAAAAACATATGTGTTGCATACACCATCAGGTATAGGATACACTGTCGGGTATCCCGCGATGTCAGAGCTGACGTCATCGCGGAGCATCGTATAACAGTATAAGTTTTCACAGTTTTATTTCACTTCATTGACTCCACTGTGTCGCAACATTGATGTCAGTGTGTTGCCTTTGTTTCTGTCTTTCTTACAGGTTCCGTCCAAACTTCCTGTGACATCTTATCAAAGTGTGAAGCCACAGGTTAATGTAGGTTGTATCGTATCCAACCACATAGATTGAGACTTTGGTAGCTTGTACCTTTTTACACTCTTACATTGTTTGCAGTAGGGATAAACTATCTAGGTCCTGAGGAAGGCCGAGATCATACCTTGATCGACATGGCTGAAACATGTAGACCTGTTTTTCGGACTAAATGCAGTTATTTGGTTTAAACTGCATACACACTGGTTTTATATTTGACACCAGGATAGATCCAATTAAAGGTTTTTTTCTTCCTGGTAGCCAGTCAGTCAGTCAAATCACTTTATTCGATTAATTAAAATCATAAAAGTACAGTACACAGAACATAAAACAACAATAATATCATTCAATTCAGTTGGGCGATATAAAAAAACTTTACAATTCCTACAAAAATCTATAATTCATCAGAGCTTGAAAGTTATCAACTAAAATAATTACATTAGGATAATTTTGAAAATTCATGCATCATTAATCATAAGAAATCTCCTTCTCCTAAGGCGAACAGCAGCCACAAGAAAACTAGCAATATTAAAAATGTTCCAGGTATCATCTAACAGTTGAAGATACATTAAAGCTGGTCTTGCCTGTAAAAACCTTTTCCCTCAAGAGGGGGACTAAAACCTCCTCCGTATTTCATTATAAAAATCACAAAACATGATAAAATGCAATGTATCCTGCAATGAAAAATTATCACACTGGCACAGGCCTATATCCTCTGGCTTACACCATCCCAGAAGGTTACCCAGGGAGAAATGAATCAGGTTGAAGCGGAACCTTGTCAGTAGCCAACAGTGATAAGGCTTAGTTACAATTCTCAAGTAAGGCTCAATTGACGGGGAAGAAATAATTAAGTAATGAGCCCTAACCGAAGGTTTTTGAATCTCCCGGTCCTCTCGTTCCAACATCAGTATATTTAAAAATTGTGCTTCTACCCAAATTACATCATCTTTTTTTATCCCTTCTGGGGCATTATAAATATCAGGTCGCCCTAGTTTAAAAAACATAGACCTAACATAAGACAGCCACGGGATGCTGTTAGCTTTCTCCAGGGCAACAACATCCCGTAAAATCTGATGGTTCAAGGTTATCTCAGGGTTAAGCCAGGTTTTAAGCCAGCAGACCAAGGGGGCCAGTCTCAGTGAGTCAGTTACATAACCCAACCCCAATTCCTGATGAATAGCAAATGTTGGGGTTGATTGGGGCACAGACAGAAGGGTTTGTAACAATTTATTTTCAGCCATCTGCATCCCCATCTGCTGTTTATAGCCCCAAATAGCAGAGCCATATGTAGCAATGGCCAAACATTTAGATCTATAGATGGAGAGAATAGCTTCAAAAGGCTTTGCTCCCAGTCGCTGTGTAAACCCTAATAAAGCTGATGTTGATCTTACTACTGCGTTTTTTTTGCTCTAGATTGGGGGACCCAGGAACATCTATCATCGAATAAGACCCCTAGGTATGTAAAGGAGGTCACTCTAGACACCTCCGCTCCATTGCATGAGAAGATTTTTCCTTTTCTTTTTCTTTGACCCATTATCATAACATGTGACTTTGACATATTCACAACCAAATCCAGGGATTTCATAAAATCCCCGAATGCATCCAACAGTCTCTGGAGGCCAATAGCGGTTCGGGATAATAAGACGGCATCATCCGCGTATAGTAGGACCGGAATAGTCCTAGTTCCTACACGCGGAATATCCAAACTCGCCTGTTCCAAGATTTTATCTAAAGCATTAATATAAAGAGTAAAAAGTAATTGCGCCAATATACAACCCTGACGGACACCTCTGCCTGATTTAAAGTGACTAGTGCATTTACCTTCCCGAGTGACCCTAACTACTGCTAAAAGATCCCGATGTAAGTCTGCTAAAAATAAACCAAACAAGGATCAATACCCATAACAAGTAAAATGGACCAGAGCTTCGATCTGTTAACCAGATCGAAGGCGGAGGTAAGATCCATAAAAGCCATTTGTAGGGGACCTTTTTGACTACGGTGTATTTGCCTATTAATAAATATAAGTTAAGACACTGATCCATGGTACTTCTGCCCTGTCTAAAACCATACTGAAGATTGGATAAAACCCCGTTATCATTTACCCAATCAGTGACTTTAGCCAAAATCACTTTACCTAAGATTTTGACGGCAGAATCAATCAGTGATATAGGTCTATAACACCGAGGGTCACCTCTTTGACCTTTTTTAAAAACTGGTATAATTGTAGACAGGGACCAAGACGCAGGAAACCCCTGCCCAACAGAAGCATTAAACACATTGGCCAGGATCTTGGCCCAAAATTTAGGTTCACTCTTATACAGATCTGCAGGGACACAATCGGGGCCAGGGGCCTTATTACTGGAGGTCTCAACTATTGCCTTTTCAATATCCACCTCTTTAAAAACCAGCAAAGAAAAATCACCATAAATATCCAATCCTGAAGAGGGAACCTGCACCTCACTTGAACTATAGATTGTCTTAAAATGCGCCAGCCACTGGTCTTCTGATATATTAGTTTCCATGATGTCATTCTCTATGCCTGAAAAGAAAGGTGTATTAACAATAGCCCAAAATTTTGAGCTATCCTTTAAAACTTCAATAGACATTAGAGCATTCCAGGCCTCCGATTTGATCTCACTTTTACGGGTATGTATCGCTAGCTTATAAGACCTCCTAAGGCTAGCTATCTGCTCCCTATCTCTTGGTCTCTTTTTCAGGGCTTGTGCTAAGATGCGATGGGCCCTAGAGCAATTTGTGTCAAACCACCTTTCCACTGGTTTAGGTCTAGGTTTGGATTTAACAGTCAGGTCAATTGCTACCTGATGACAGATACCTTCAAAACCTCTAATCACCTCATCCTTTGGGGTGGAATGATCAACACACTTTGCAATATCATCTTTAGCCTTCATGCATAAATTAACAAGAAAAGATTCAGGAATTACTTTAGACCATTTGAGCCTCCTCCCTGATCACTTGTGGTCACGTGATTAACTCCTATGTTCCCACCCAATGAACATAAAAGGCCTAAGTCTTTATGTAATTCAAGAATTACTGGGTTGTGGTCACTAAGGGGGACAACTTAGCATTATAGGATACTACATTAGCTAACAATAAGGGGGACAAAAATATATAGTCAATGATAGTATCCCTTCCCTTAGCTTTAAATGTCGGAACCCTCTCAGATAAATCATAAAAACCAGGTTCAAAGAGATCAACTCCTGCCAGGAGGTCCTCCAGGGCCTCCCCTTTTGCGTATGCTCAAAATGGGGTGACACCGAATATTGAGGACCCAAAAATCATCACCATAACAATTCAAATTACACAAATGAATATTAAAATCGCCCATAAGAATGATATAATAAAAAGTGAATTGCTTCGATCTATAAACTTCTAAAAAACATTTCAAATAAGAAAGATGTTCATTCAAAGTGTCGCATTCGCCAGAATTATAAAAATTAATTAATAATATTTTGGGACCAGTAGGAATACACAGTTCTAATATCATACAATTATGGGAGCTTACCTCCAACATTTTTACAGACCCTTTCAAATTTAAAGAAAGAAGGAGTACTAGGCTCCCTTGGCTCTACCTGCCAGGGTAGAACGTGCAGGTGAGAAAAAGATTTAAACCCGTCCAGCCAAAAATTGCTCTCCCTGTCCCATGTTTCCTGGAGAGCAATAATATCATATTTTTTTATAAACTCAAGCCAGCTAGGATCATCCCTTTTAGATCTAAGCCCCGCAATGTTCCAACTAATGATCTTACAATTGGAAACAGTTTGTAGGTCCATAGGCTGGTGATTCTGGCCGAAATCAGATAGACAATCATGAGATGACTCTAGTCAGTCATTCTCGTCTAACTGGGACAGTGGGGAAAATCTATTTAAAAGGGCTATGCCCTGCCCTTCACCGCTTAATTTCCCAGGAAGAATTTGCGAGTCTATTGTGTCTCTAATATTAAAACTTTCTGGAAAGATCTCCAAATTTTTTGTTTCGTCAATGCGTTTGAGAGGCTGAAAAGGCCTCCTCGAATATATCTCACTATGAGATTTGGCAAGTGCATTCAATCGTCTTACTGGTGGATAAAAATAACCCAATGGCAAGGCTCTAATACTCCCCTTCCCCTGATCCCGATTAATGTCCGAGGCATCCCAGAACAATCTATCTGCTACGTTCCGTGTATTAAAATTAACAATAATACAATCGCCATCCAATTGTTTCGGGCGGTTACCCACCCACCCCACTCGTCTAGCCATTATAATGGCAGAGGAAATTTCAGTATTCCCTGTACAATATTGATCACACCATTTTTTTACTTTTAGCAGAAGAATCGAGGTGGGTTCATTATCATCAGGATTAAGTGGTGGGACCCTTACAAGAACCGCGGCCAAAGGAGTCGCTTCTGGGGGGAGATTAATACTACCACAATTAAGATTTACTGGCCTCTCGTGGGATAGTAGAGGCTCCCTAGTAACCAGGGTCTGGGCATTGTCTGTCAGTCCCTCAAAGTTCCTATCTCTATGGCTAAGGTCCCCCCCCCTTACCGGGTGGACCTGGTGTGCCCCAGCACTCTCCCTCTCTCCAAATTCTGACCTTACCCGTAACGGGGAAACTGGATGAGCGCCCAAATTGACTAATCCGGAGCTTAGCCTAGTCTCTACTTGGACATTAGGAGGCGTAAATGAACTAGGAGGAACAAACAAGGGTTTTGAGGTCATTAAAAAAGTGTCAATACGCTCACATTTTTTCAGAATCCCAGCAACACAAGTTTGCAAAGTGTCAATAATGTCTTTTTCTATACTAGTGAGAGCAGATTCCAACCTTGAGGTAAAAATCTCTTCCACCAAGTTCCGAACTGTCAGGTCAATATTTTCAATCATGTCATTCCCTTGAATAGACGTACTTCTTTTTGCGCCTCTATCCCGTTTACAGGATTTACTAATAGGTCTCTTTTTCCCAGCAGGTCCCAGAGACAGCCTTTTTGGTGCCTTTTCTAACTTGGGCAAAAGGGCCTTAGTAACGTCAGCCATATCCCCAGGCTGAACAGCATTACACGTTAGAGCGCCCTGTGCAACTAACGGTGTTGAAATCAGTACCGTGGGTTCCAGGGGAACAGGTATTATAGTTACGGAATCAGATGTAACATTCCCCTCCTCTGGCTCTTGACTCGTACCCATACCCAGTTCTTTTTCTGCATTGGCAATCTCCTTATTAATGGCTCCCACCGCCGAAGTTAAATAGGAAATAATAGATTCCGATTTCCTTGGTATTTTAGCTTTTACCCCTCCCTGGTCCTGACCACACAGTTGCTTGCGCTTACCCATATTGGACGTTCGAGGGGTAGCCCAGCCCAGCCTCTTCCGGACACTGACGGGCAAGGACGGGCCCGCCCTTGGCCCGGGCTTGGCCCGGGCGAGCCCGCGAAGCGGGATCCGCATGGCCCTTTATGCGCCTCCTGGCACGCGATGCAAGGCAGCTGTGTCTGCCCTCAGGAGCAGTCTGGGAGCTGTAGTCTCCCCCGGTTTCCTGTTGCCGGTGGTGCCGGAGTGATGGCGGTAAGTGGCGCGTCCCGCGAAGCGGGATCCGCGTGGCCCTTTATGCGCCTCCTGGCGCGCGATGCAAGGCAGCTGTGTCTGCCCTCAGGAGCAGTCTGGGAGCTGTAGTCTCCCCCGGTTTCCTGTTGCCGGTGGTGCCGGAGTGATGGCGGTAAGTGGCGCGTCCCGCAAAGCGGGATCCGCGTGGCCCTTTATGCACCTCCTGGCGCGCGATGCAAGGCAGCTGTGTCTGCCCTCAGGAGCAGTCTGGGAGCTGTAGTCTCCCCCGGTTTCCTGTTGCCGGTGGTGCCGGAGTGATGGCGGTAAGTGGCGCGTCCCAATTTTAAATCACTTTTTCACTTCATCACAGCACGCACTGCGACCATCACCCTAAACATCTACATTTGCTTCACTTCTAGTGGATATTAGTAGATCCTAGTTCTGACTACCCAAAACATCCCAGAGCTCCTTCCTCCCAGGGAGGGGGTTGTAGCCCTTGGTTGCACTAGGTTTTGCAACCAAGAGGAGATCCCAGATGATGAAGCATGCCACTTCAGTGGGTGATGGGATTCCGTCCTCTATAAAGGACTCCCCTAAGAATTAAGAGGGTTTCGGAAACTTGTACTGTTTGTGCTCCTGAGTGAGTTAGACTAACGGATTTTCTTTGGTTTAATATAGTTCGGTATTTGGGGATTTGAATCCGTGTTGGTCTTTAAACTTTTCCCTTAGACCCCCCATTCATTCTCTGTTGTGATTAATACAATGCTTTCCCATGAAGAAATGCCCATATATTTTGTGCACAGCCATAATATTAATAACCACTACTGATGTGCAGTACACTGATGTCTACTGTCCTGAGTTCTTATGAGAACTCCCAATGATTCATGATTGTCATGACGCCTTGCTCAGAAACTGGCTGCTAAAAGGCTGGGTCCAGTAATTGGTTACTAACTGCTTTCACCCAACAATTCCTTAGTATGCATTACACTCAGTAATTGGTTGACATGGCATACGTATTAGGCAACGCACATTATGCAGGCACAAATACTCTATTATCCTGTTTGTCCTAGGTGGAGGGAAAGGCCATCTACAGGCCTAGGAACTGATTTGGGAGACTCAAAATGGTGTAGCCTCTTTGTATTCCATGAGAGTCATCTGGTGGGTCTGTTGTCTTTCAGGTGTGTGAGATACCTGCCCATTTCCCTTCTTCTGCAGGGACTTGGCCATATTTATAGAGGCTTGGATAATCCAAATTGCTGTGACCCCCAATAAGTGCTATGCAAAAGGACAACACGTTGGGTGCCACTGATGTGTGCCAAGTGGTTTATGGTCACACCTGGTAGATGTCTCTTGGCCCTCAGACCATGAAGGTGTATTGACCAGTCATTTAGAACAGATAAAAGATAGCAGTGTCCTCTTGAGCCCCTCCCTTACACTATAACGAATGAATACCCTATTTTGGGAAAGACAACCAGTCCTTCCAGAGATCGAAAGGTTAGTGTGCAAGCGCCCTAAACCCAGCTCCTTACCTTTTCACACACACAATAAATGAAGCTGTGCTTTATATACAATAGATATTTAATATTCTAACCTATAACAGAACATATGAAGCAAAATGGTAAGAAAGATCACAATTATATAGTCAAAAGTGAACAAGAAACAGTATACAGAATGAAGAACCCAGGCATAGCTACATTTCCTATGCATCTTAGCCCTAACTACTAGCAGCTAAGTCTGCCATCATGAGAAGTTAGATGGAGAGCAGCATACATAAGGTAGCCAGAGATGGCCTCTAGACTGCGCAGCACACAAACAGAAGAGGACTGTGTCTGGTAAATATGGCATCTGTCCTTGAAGGCCCTGCCCCTTGGATGTTTTTTTTCCTTGCTGCCCTAAATGTACAGAGGATCACACCTTATATTTTATTTCTTACAGGATCCCCAGGGATTACACATCATAAGTAAAAGGTCATGTGAAACTCACACATTAGAACGAACAGGGCACATATGACAAAACCTTCGGCCTGTTAGTCTACTCAGGGCTATCGTCAGTTTTTAGGTCTCGCCTACGCAGCGCGCATGCGCTGCTTAAGAGAGACCTTTAGCGATCGGCACAGCTTTGGGGGCAAAAACATGCACGCGTTGCATTGCTTGCAATGGCAACGCGTTCACGTCTGGCGATTCCCTTGCGGGAGCGCGCGGCGCCATATGGTGGCGCCATATGGTCACAATCATCGTGCCTTGCTGCACGCTCCGCAAGGGAATCGCGCAGGCCCCCTCCCCCTGCTGCCGCGCGCTTGTGCTGGTTTATTTTGTAGGTTACCACAGGCGCAAACATGGGGATTACACGTACAAATCTTTACTTAAAGCATAATAGTGTGTGCCTTTAAAGATCGCCTTTAAAGATGTTGCCGCACGTGCCTACACGTGAAGGAGCTACTATTAATTCCCCGGGGGCTGTGGGGCTCCTCCTTTCACCCAGTGACCTGCTCCTAAATAATGTTGCCGCGTGTGCCTACACGTTACATAATGTGTACAATAATGTTGAAGTGTACTATATTACCTTGAGAGATATTTTGGTATCTCGCATCTTTGATGGCATACTAAATAATTAACTCGCGCCATGACTCGCACCTGAAACTACACCAGTTAGAAAGTCGGGCCGGAAGTCAAAGTCGACCGTAAGCAGAGGCAGGCCACGGAATTGCTGCTCTCGCTGCCTATCCTGGGGTGAGGTATAATCTAAAAGTTGATAATGCTGCCTAATAAAAATATACTTTTACACTACTTAGCGTACCGCACGTTCATGATGACATTTATTCTGAACAGACTGCCACACTGCAGTCTTTGCTCACTGTACTACTTCGTTTTCAGCGTTGTTCACACGCACTAACCCCTTTTTGTGTCCTGGGGTGAGCCACTACGGTGCCGGTCGGCCCTGCTTGAAAACAACTACTCGCTCCTCGCACAGGTGTCATTGCTAATATTTTTGATGCTTCCCTCGTCTTCATTGCTTGATTTTGCTCACAAAAAAGTGTTACTTGTAGTCATTGGAATATCACACATAATTACACTGAAATTAGAAAAATGTGACAATGGCAATCGGAAACCTTGGCAGCTGTGAGTCACTAGTGCTTGCACCCGAGTATTTGAGTTACATAATTTCTTTTTAGAGGCGGTGTGCAATCAGCAGCTGCCTGCAGTCAGTGAGCGCCAGGCCCGGAGTTAGAGAACTGTAGGTAGAAGTCGTGGCAAAGCTGCAGGAGAGGCTACCAGCTGCGGGCAGTGAAAAAGTGTGACTGTGTGAAGTATGGCTGTACAGTGTACTGCACCAGGGCATGTTGTGCCACATCGTGTTACATGAAAATACATTCTTCTGTCATCTAAGTGCCGGTATTCCCTCAGTCGGAGATCGCTAACACTAGTGCCTTTAATTAGTTGTCTGCTGGACACAGTGCGTGCTTAGCAGAGTTTTGCTGCTACCTTAATCATGGCACCAAAGGTCCAGGTCTCTGTTGTGGCTGACGCTGGCTGATGCATGTGCGCTCTGCTCAGCTGACAGCTCGGTTGAGACAGAACTGCACCCTGCAGGATGGCACTGTCACTGACAGACTTCTGGTCAGTGCAGGCTGAGTGGCAGCAGGATGTTTTGATTTCAAATTCCGTGGGGTTCCCTGGTGACTATAAAAGTCATGGTGAGACTGAGAGCAGGCGCAGTGTGTGGAAAGGCATAGGGCACAGCTGTAAAATTGCGCCACTCCATGACCTCTCACCCTTACTATAATCTACATCTGCAGATGGGCCAGTATTGCCCCCAGCACATCACAACACTGTCAGAACACCTGTCTGCACCAAGTGACCCAACAGTCTCCAGCTACAGCGACCAGGCTGAGCAGCAGGAATGATTTACCCAGCACTCAATTAATCCGTGGGTAAGTGAAAGATAAAGTGGTGATTAATAATGTTCCTGCTACAGAGAGATCAGAGTTGTCTCGTGCAACTTTTGACTTACCAGTAGCACAGAAGGTTAACATGCCTGCCACAACAAACGTGTATTATGGATATCAAAGAACAGTATTTTATGTGGCTAGCTCATGAGGTTACTGCTTTTGTCACAAAGATGCTTTTCTTACTTGCAATCATAAATTTCAATCCAATTCTACACACTGGCCTACAAACTATTATCAAAGACATCCGCTGCATGTAAAGGCATAGTATGACCGGAGTCGTAGTGACCGAGCTGGCCTGTACTGTGGTGATGCACGCTCTGTCACTCACACTAGTGCCAAAGTACTTATATCCTAATTTTATTTAATTTAGTTAAGTTACACCTCTGCTCACAGTTCTGTACTGACTGTGCTCAGTAGTCTAGAACTTCGACTGTTCATTAGGTGGGGTCCAGGGTCTGTAGCGCACTTCTTCACCAGCTCCTTTACTTTAATAAACCGTCAATTTGCCATTCATTTATCACTACCAGGCCCTCCTGTGAAGTTCTTGCCCTTCCATTTCTGGTGCTTTGCAGCGGTTTTAGAATCTTCCTAGAGTTTCTGGTTCCTCAGATGGCTGTAACTTCTGATCTTTAAAGGTTTTCCTCTTCTACGTGGCTGGATTTTACTTGCAGAAAGTGTTAATCATAGCTGGTGAAATGTCACTCATAATTTTACTGAAATTATGAAAATGTCACACATAAGCAATCCGAAACCTTGAACGTAAGGGTTACCAACAGGCCGATAGTTTTGTTGTTTTCAATTGAAAGTTTACTATTATAAACATGTTAGATTGGTCCATGGTGAGATGTATATTACATTTGCTCTTGCTCAAGCATAATTAATCTCATTACAATTGGTGTTTTTTTGTTGTAAAGATGCATATACCACCCACATGCACCCCGCAACACACACTACCCATATGCATCCCTCCAACACACACCATATAACAACGCACCACCACATTCCACACCATGCCACTGCCCCCATGTCACTGCACGAAGCAGAACTTAGACACCAAGTTTGCAGAACAGAGCACAATAGCCACACTGCTCTACAACATACCTTAAAAACATTGCGAAAGCCAATATTTCTGGCTAAACACTTATAAGGTCCCAAAGGCGAGACCTATTGGCTATGCCAATGCTTGTTTTTTAGGTTGTGGCACAGATCAGTAGTCCCCACTCTCTCCACAATTTTTGTACTAAAAAACCTTTAGAACTTTTAGCCGAAAGATTAAGAAACTCTGTGGCAGTCACTGTCTTTCGGAATGCAGTGAGTAGTCATAAGATAAATCTATACTTAGTTCACCCGATGGCACAAACACCTAGTTTATATGGGCCTTCTCAAATTTGATTGAGGAAATATTGCAGTGTAGCCTCTTCACGTAGTTTAAGGCTAGTCCCTCCAAGATGGAGGTCACTGTCTAGAATGCAGGAAATATTACAGATTTGCAATTTGTGAAACAGGTAAGGTATCGGGTGCTTATTATCCCGCACGATCTCCATGTGTTCTACAAAGCTAATACCATAAAAACCTAGACCCAGGACAAGTCTTTGTAGACAGGCTGATACTTTCCCTTGTCTGGTGGACCACGCGAACTGAGTACAAAATCCTATCTTTCGTAGGCTGTCTTTTGTGTTCCACCATGCTTCAGTGCGTATTCCCACCTGGTTTTTTCATCAGTTGGAGCTTGCGTGGAGCTCTGAAGGTGTGTCTTTGTTTCACAAAAACCTTCAATATGCAGTTGACCACGGAGGGTTAGCCAGACCCGTTTTCTGGAAATATCGAAAGCCATTCACTTTTACCATACACAATTTTTGTTGACTACCCCTAATCGGTGTAGGTGGACTCTTAAACGTTTTAGCATCAGTTAGCCTTAATATATGCCTCATTTAAAAAGGTAAACTGCATAAATTTGACTCTATTGAATTTAAAAATTAAAATGTCAGATTCTGCATAATCTGGAAGGAGATGAGGAAGGCATGTGGTCTCTCTTCCCTTAATAGATACACACCGTGTGGTGGCAATCCTGATTGTACATCATTTTTAGCGCAAGCATGTAAACAATGGGGGTTATTTCAACTCAGGCTGCTCTTTGAAGACCAGCTCTTGTATTTATATTACTCTGTAAGTGCAGATTGGTCAATTTATACACGCCTACCTGGTCTCTTGTTTCCAGCACCCAATACAGCAGCCTCGTGAGACACCCTGCAAGTCTTTTCGGAAAGACAATTTTCAAGAGAGTTTGACATCCTTCAGACTTCATAGTTGGATGAATTACTAATCAGCTACGGCGGGAAGACAAAAGTGCATTATTGCTACGTAATCAAATGAGTCAGTTTTGCTTGAGGGATCCTTCATAAAGACCCCCTCGTGGCCTTCCCTAGGCCATCGAGTAGTTTTAAGGCCGCTAGCTGTAAGTGTCAACATGGCATTTCTATTGCCTGTCATTTGTTTCCTGTTCGCTGGTATGCCAGCGAGGTGTTCAAGCAAATTAGTATTTCTCTACATAGGAGTTATCTATTTTCTTGGTAAATTATCATAATGTGCATTAGTTCGCTGTTCTCAGAGAGGAGGGAGTGTGGTGTGTGAGAAAAGTGCCCGTGGGTTTTGTTGGGAGTGTGTATTTGAGCAGTGTTGACCTTTGTTCACTTAGGGCGAGAAAGCAAAGACACACAATTGATGGACGGAATGCAGAACAAATCAAAACATTCACCCCCAGTCAAGAGATCTGGGTTAAAACCATCATTCTTTTGCTCACCATGCCACCCCAGTTTAGACCTGGCCATATGCAAATCAGTCTTGACCCTGTGCCTCATGGGAACAGTCCAGCCCGAACTGCCAAGCCAGGTCCTCCCTGGACCGGAAACAAGCATCCTAGGACCGGTCTCGGGGTTTCACCCTCTTCAGCCAGGATAGCTTGATTCCAGTGGCACAGTGAGCCCAGGACCCACGTCTGGGCATACCTGGCGCACTTAGGCGAGAAAGCAAAGACACACAATTGATGGACGGAATGCAGAACAAATCAAAACATTCACCCCCAGTCAAGAGATCTGGGTTAAATCCATCATTCTTTTGCTCACCATGCCACCCCAAAAACGATGGATTTAGGCCCAGATCTCTGTAGTGGGGTGAATGTATGACATTGTTCTGCATTCTGTCCATCAACTGTTGTTTTTGCATTTGTCACCCCGAGTGGGACGGGTATGCCCAGACGTGGGTCCCGTGCTCACCATGCCACTGGAATCAAGCTATCCTGGCTGAAGAGGGGTGAAACCCCGAAACCGGTCCTAGGATGCTTGTTTCCAGTCCAGGGAGGACCTGGCTTGGCAGTTCGGGCTGGACTGTTCCCATGAGGCACAGGGTCAAGACTGATTTGCATATGGCTGGGTTCAAACTGGAATGGCATGGTGAGCAAAAAAACGATGGATTTAGGCCCAGATCTCTGTACTGGGGGGACTGTATGACATTGTTCTGCATTCTGTCCATCAACTGTTGTTTTGACCTTTGTTCACTGCCACGCAAAACCATGAACTATGCTCGGTATTCCAGGAAAATGCAAGCCCTAAATGGAAAGCATATCCCTTCAGTAATTGCTTGCCAGAGCACTCAAATAAATGCGAAAACAGGTCTATTGACATTTATGCAATTCTGGCTAAAGGAAGAGCATTCTGTTTGCCTTAATGTTTTGAAAGCCGCAGACAAATCGTAAAACACTTCCAAGCATTGAAGCAAAACTCAAAAACGTTCCAGGTATCTGCTTAATCACAACCAATGAGTTTGCTTGGCCCAAAACACACAGACCATTCAAGGTATCAGAATAATCACATCTGAGGAGTTTGTGTGCGCCAATACACTGAGAATATCCAAGATATGAGAATATCCAAGATATCACAATATTCACAATTGAGGAGTTTGCATGAGCCATTACACTGAAAACAGTCAAGATATTAGAATATTCACAACTGAGGAGTTTGCATTAGCTAAACACACATAGACGCATATTTACAAGGATTTAATGCAGCCGCAGAGTAAATTTTTTGATGTTACGGCGGCTTTTTTTATCGCCATATTTACAAGTTGCCGCAAAGTCAGTTATTGGCATTTTTTCAACGTTAACGTGAATTTTTCACATCGCCACTTCTGTTAGGGTGACTTACCGAAAATGAGATGTAAGGCACGCATTCCTGCGTAAAAACTCCCGCAAAGCACACAACGCAATATTTACAAGGATTTCCTTGTCCATTGCTAAAAAAACTGCTGCTAAGTCCAATTAGCGGCAGTTTTTTAATGTCAGAAATTACTTGCTCTTAAAAATGATGCAAACACACTTGGGGCCTCATTTAAGATGTTTGGGTGCAGGACAGTGGCGCAAGAAATCTTGCTGCTCTGCGGCAAAACAAAAGGGCAGGAATGCGCCCTATCAATAAGATACAGCGCATTCCTGTCTTTTTCCCCAACGTTGGCACACAATGGCTGCCATGCGCCAACGCAGGCACCCTTGCGCCATGGTGCAAGGGGGTCTGAGTTGTGGGGCTGATTGATTTTGTGCAGGAAGGGACACCTTCAAGCACAAACATAATTTAGAAAGGGGAATTGCCTCATCCATGTGTGCTGCAGCATGCAGCACACATTTTCTTTTTGTTGTTTAAATTTCTATATTGGTATTATTTGCAAAACATAGTTGCCATACAGTTACAAGCATAATTTCAGCTCAGGCACGGAGGTGCATACATTACAGATAATAATAATTCAGTCAATAGTTCAGTGCATGACCTGGAGCGTAGGCCACTGCGACTAACATGGGGGCACTCGCCAATTTGCGTTACATGGCATACAGGGATTGGACGCTGCGTCTTACACCACTAATAGGAGCTGGCGAGTATGGCACTTTGAAGGGAGGGGAGAGGAACCAAGGTCTAGGGAATAACAGTATTAACTGATGCTCAACTCAGGTCTCCGCGCTACTCTTCTCTCACACACCGCCTGCATGACCCAAACAACCGTAGGATCAATGGGTACATATCTAGTTGCATCCCTGTAAGATGATGAGGGAGGTCGGGAATGTACGATGGGGATGGGAGGGTGAAAGGGGGGCATGACAGGGCGCCAGCGCATCCATGGAGCATCCCTGCCTTACGTGCTACTGTGTCACCGCTACCGCCACTACGTCTGTGCATGTTACGGGGGCCTGGGACTCACCCTCTGACTGCCAGCTTCGTTGAAAGTCCTGCTTAATAACATCCCAGTTGGCTGCCATCGGAACTTTACGTAATCCCAATGTGTCTTCACAGTGCAAAGCGATACTTTCAGACTGTTAGTGAGTGGGACCACACCATTGTGGGGGGAGGCTCTGAACGTTTCCACCTCTTGGTAATTAAGCACTTAGCTGCAAGTAGTCCCAGATCTATAAACCTGGACTCCACCCTGTGCCTAGCCGATCTACGGTAGAGCCCCAGGAGACATACATCCCATTTACATGCCACCGTCCGCACAGTGCAGCTAGCTAAGTGTGCTGTGATGCTATGCCAGTACTCATCAAGCACGGGGCAGCCCCAGAGCATATGAATGAGATCTGTGTCAATCAGCTTACACTGGGGACAACAAGCATCCGTACGCCGTAAGTACCTGTTGATATTAGCTGGGGTTAAATAGGCCCTGTACAATACTTAGTACTGAATGAGACGGAATCTGGCATTACTAGGAATATGGGTAGGTCCCTCAAGTATAACCACCCATTCGCGGTCTGTGCATGGGTGAGTCAGGTCCGCATCCCAGCAATGTCGAAGAGATGTTAACAGGTGTGCTGTGTGCATGCACAGTGAGCTAGCAAACCACTTTGTGAGATGCCTCCCTGTGCCCATCACATGCATGTATTAAATTGTGAGAAGCATTTATTTATTTTTTTGCAGATTTTATATAGCGCGAACTTGACCGGAAGATATTGGAGCGCTTTACATCAGCACCGGTTACGTTACACAAGGACACATTCAGGCACGGGGAGATTAAGTGATTTGCCCAGAATCACAGGATGTGGACACGACCCCGAGGCTCGAACCTTGGTTTCCAGCACAAAAGTCAGCAGTCTAGCCGACGGACCACATCCTCTCCCCATGTCAGGTTCCCGGGACATGTCCCCCAATTAGGTCCGCAGTGCTGTAAGTAACGAGGTACTAAGTAAAAACTGACCTTGCGGCAGTTAAGCGTCCACTACTAAGGCGTCGAAGGGCACCAACAACCCATCTTGGTATAGGTCGTCCAGAGTCTGTAGGTCAACTGGCTTCCAGGCAGAAAGTTACTCCCTAGTCGTGGTGCGGCCACCCCTCGGCATGCCATGCAGCGGTAATGGCATGGCAGAGCGTGTGAGAAGGGGTTGTTGATCTGTGCTAAACTTGGTCCCGGCTTTTCCATTCTGCATTCGGGTGTTTTTATTTATTTTTTTCCTTAGAGGTGTATTTGTAAGCTCTTTTTGCCTCTAGGCGCTGAAAAGTGTCGTTGGGCTGACTAAAGTGAATTTTTTTGGCGCTAATTGGCCGGACGTCACTTTTTTAACACTAATGTGTATTTTTCTATCGCCTTGATGCTAGTGTTAGCAACAATTTTCCTGGTCGCTAGCTGATCCTAACGCCATGTAGCGACGTCTTGTAAATACATCGCAAACATTGCGTTAGGATTTGGCGATTGTCAGCGGGAAAAAAATTACCGCTAAGCAACGTCAAAACTGCTTAGCGGCAATTCTTGTAACTATACCCCACATAATATCCAAGCTATCTAAACATTCACCTCTTGAGGTTTGTGTGAGCCATGACAGAGCAGAAAAGTCTAGATGTATGAACATTCACAACTGAGGCTATTGTCTGAGCCAATGCACAGCAGAACATTCAGGGTAACTGACTATCGACAGCTGAGGTGAGCGAGTAAGCTTACCCACAACAGAACTTTAAGGCTGTCTGTTGTTGTGAAGCAATATGCAGCCAGAAGAATTTTATATTTCTGAAAAAGTGATTTGAAGTTGTGTGTGAAAGTGAGCTGAAGTCGCCCTGCTAGCTTGGGCCAGTTGTACCTCTACCTGCAGTCTTTTGTTCATGCTCAGGTGAGTAGTTTTGTCAAGGTCGATTAGACTCCTCAGCCCTCTCTTCCATGCATAAGCTCTCCGCAAGGTTGTTAATATTGAAAAAGTCAATGTCAGTGTTAATAATGATAAATCATATGTAAGAACAAAATCGTATCTCTATTATCGAATTCACCCGTCATAAACTCTTCATCAACCCCGACTCAGAAATACGTGGTCAGGCAGGCTCTGAGACCTACGCCTGAGGTCACTGATTGACAGGTCACAGGTGGGGTGGCATGTAGCTGGCAGACAAACGTGCGAACAGGAAACTCAGATCAATCCCACAGATAGGCGCAACAACACCACAATGGTCCAGGGAGATTGGCCCCAATAAATCACACATGGCTGGAGGGGTGGGCACATTCCCCAAAACACCATAAAGTCAGATGCCCCATGAAGTTAGGAACACATAGCCAAACAGGACACAGCACACACAGTACAGGCAGTGATCACACGCCTCTCATGCTGGACATCTGGACACGTTACCCACTTGCCTCCATTGTGTCCACCCAAGATCGAACAATAACAACAAGGAGCCTCTCCTTAACATTCAATTAGTAATCAGGTGATACATCCATCATTAGAAAATACATTGTCCCACTACAGTAATTGTTTTATTCATTTTTTTATTTATAAAAAATATTTTTTCTTTTTGTTATTTTCCATAGATATAAAAATAATATATTACTTAATGTATAAATAAATTACATATTCTAAGCATAAATTGAGCCCCAAGAGCATGTTACAAGAACATCTCAAAACACAGTCAAACACCACCAGACATACAACTATCACACATACAAAACACAATCATACTACAAAACTGAACAACTCAATACATATCATAGTAATTTCATTAATACATGAAAAGAGCAAAGTAAGTAATATATTATTTTTATATCTATGGAAAATAACAAAAGAAAAAATATTTTTTATAAATAAAAAAATGAATAAAACAATTACTGTAGTGGGACAATGTATTTTCTAATGATGGATGTATCTCCTGATTACTAATTGAATGTTAAGGAGAGGCTCCTTGTTGTTATTGTTCAATTGTACCCTGCTTTCCTCTCCTTACATAAGGTGGTTCAGGGACCCTCTCATGTTGTTTGATCATCCACCCAAGATCGAGCCTCACCTGCATTTGTTATCAGAGGCCTTATTTATGACTCCAAAGACAAAGCCCGCATTCTTTACTAAAAAAGGATCAGAAGAAGCATTTTATGGTACCCAAATAAATGTATAAAACCTTGCTCAGATCGATTGTATTTTGAGACAGTCCTCAGACCCGCTTCTATAACTGTACGGCTGACGCGTTTAATTAAATCAACTGATCATGTTTTTGCAAAACGCCTCTTGTCTTTTGTTTTTTCAAAGTAAATTCATATTAGAGCAACACGGTTATCATAGTTGGGGGAGAGGACCATGTTTCTTATCCAGGTGGATAAGGGGGGGTGCCTCCTGATTGCAATTAAACCACCAGTAATGTGCCATGACTAATAAGCCACTGATTTTACAACCAATTTCTATTAGGTTTTCAAGATAGCACTGATACACATATACATTGTTCAAGTTGTAACCATTACATATTACACCGTATTGGTACTCTCTGGTATGCGTGGTTTAACACCCCTTTTAACAAAACAGTACCCCCCTCCCCCCTTGAGTTGCGCTTAAGTAGGTGTATTCTAACCTCTAGGTTCTATTGGGTTCTCGCGAGATGAAACTTTAAGCCACTGATACAGAATCAATGGGGCAGAGTAGGCCAGATGGTAAATAGTCATGCCTACTCATGGTTGGTGCCTACCTACTCATCAGCCACAATGAACCTTCATGATCTCCTGGGAAATTAACAGTCTAAGAGTATAGCCAGGATGCTCTGTCAAGCCATGCTACGCCAAGGATGCCTCACCTTAGTTCTGCTGGTGCTTAGAGTACCTTCTTCAGAGGTTGGGACACCAGAATCCACTAAGGTGTTTGACAGGATGATCTGTTCCCCTAATCCAAGCCTTTATCTGAAGTTAGCTTAGATTAAGGTAGGATGCATTCAATTTTAATGTACAAATGAAAAGTGGACAGGATGCTAGGGCCTGGTTGGTTTCCCATATTAGTTATGTGACATCACTCTGACACTTTAGCCAAGGAATGGTGTGCATTGATGCAAGCGCAGGTACTCACTGGTGTAAGCTTCCCTTCCTCATCAGTGTTTATCTGTACAGTCCTGACAGTCATCTAGTGGCGATAAATGGATTTTAGAGTCGTCTCCAAAGGATTTGTTCTGAGAGCACCCTTGCTGATGCGGTTCTGCTGCTGAGCTCATCCCCTTAGATCGAGGCCTCCTTTGAACCTGCAGCCAGTGACATGAAGGGTGAATGAGGTAGGAGAAGAGCTCATTTGCTTGTGGTGTTTGTTTTGCCTGGCATGGGAACCGCCTTTAGTCTTGAGGCCAGAGACCATCTCCCTTCACATGCAGCCTGCACTTTCATTGCCCAATGACCCTAAATCATCAATCCTACTCATCACTGATGCTCCTTAAATAAGAATAATGTTCCTTTTTCTCATCTGTGATTGGGAAGTTCTGTAGAAAACTAGCGGGATGTCAGGTCTCATAGGTTATGTGATCTACACCGACATAAAGATCATGTCCCACCAGATATGAGGCCTTACGGTGGATACATTTATGGGGCTCTGGGACAATGGGAATAGAAGCAATGGAGGGCAGGGAAGTGGAGACTAGCTAAATTAAAGGTTAGCACTATAGTTGTTCATCACTTGATAAAACCACTTCTGCCTGAGTGGAGCAGGGTAGAGAAGTATTTCTGGGCATTTTTAGGCAATAATCATATAGGAATTTGAGAAGCTGGGGGATGTGCCTATCTAAAGTATGTTATATTGGCGATCTTCACCTATCAACAGTCTGGTCACTGGCCTCTCATCCTCTCAAGTTTGTTCTGTTTCCCCTTTGTTTTGGTTCCTGCGCACCTCTAGATTTTAATGTGTCAAGGTCTGTTTCAGCGGTCCACTTCCTGTATGTCAGTCTTGTGGCTCCTGAAAGCCTTCCAGTGGCTCCGGAGCTGCAGTAAGTTCCTCGTTTGCTCTAGGTTCATTAGCAAACCTCTACCATTCCCCACAGGTAAGAGATTGTATGGATTGTGTGGTTCTTATATGAAAGCCATAGGTTAGGATACACTTCCTCGCTGTTTTCTGTTGTGATGTGTGTTAAGCAGGCCTGTTTAGACATGACATTTCTCTAGGTGACCAGAACTCTTAAGGGGTACTGCTGGGTAACCTGGCTGATACATATCTCCTTGCTGTGCGACCATACAGGTATTTTTTAATCTTATGCTTTGTCTCCATCTCCCCCCTCCCCCTCATCCCCCCTCTCACGGTTCACTGCACAGCAAGAGTGAGGACTGATAGGAAAGACTGATTTGAATTGAGCATAATCAACAGTCACCTTTGCTTAGTACAACAGGCAATTCCTAACCATTTGCCAGGCCCACCGGGGTAACTATGAATGCGGATGTTGATCCCTTTCAAGCAATGGCAGCGTCTATTACTACTATTACTATTACTACTAAGATGCAAGAAGAAATTGAGATTGCCAAGAAGTAGAGAACACTTATACTGCACAAATTAAATAGATTAATGATCCCTCTGACAATAGCCAATGTAACTGCAGCAAAACTGAATCTGGCTAGCTCTACTCCAAGTGTACCCCAAGGAACAGGGGACATGTTACCTTCTTACATTAACACCACTGACTCTACCTGAGAAATTAATGGGAGAGTCTCAGCTTTGTCAGGCCCTCAAGGTAGTGTGACTTACACTTCAGGTCCAAACTCCAATCCTGCCTTCCTGATACCTCTAAGGTCTAGTTTATTTTGCCATGTTTTATCCCTGGGTCCATTAGCCTGGGCTACCGCTCTTACAGTCAAACAGAATCCCTGTTTAGAATGACTTCATATGGCAATTCTGGAACTCATTCAGAAGAAGATAGACAGTACTGGAGGCACATTCCAGGTTACTTCCCTTGAAACAAGTAAGAAATACCTTCACACAATACATTAGTTATTTGTAGCAGCTGCAATCAGAAACTTATTGGACCAATGATGCAGCCACTGCTGCTGTCTATCAGGGTCTGCCTGAGGAGATTAAGGATGCATTAGCTATAGTGGTGAACATGTTCACTACAATTAACAAAGTCATTGACCTTACACTACAATCTTTTTTTTTTTGAGTTTTCAAAAACCTTTATTAAACATTAAGGCATGTTACATGTTACAAATTCCAGCAAAAATCATGGCATCCATTACAAGCATGTACATGGTTGACACAGCAAGAGATATATTAACCGGTGTACTGGGCACTTTTAGGGGTGGTAAGGAGGTACCTGAAGAAATTGTTCTCGACCAATTGTATTTCGCCGCATTTATTGTGTCCCCACACACCCGCCCCAGAAAGTGCAACACGAAGACATTTAGCTTTATAGACTGTCATCATCAACTCTGGTGGATTTGAACCCAATCGTCTGGCAAACCCTCTAAGTGCCATACAGGCTTTACTGAACTGTAGTATCCTACTGGAGATTGCCTCTTTCCATAGGCACTCTTTATCAAATAAGATTCCCAAATAGGAAAAAGTATCAGCAAAGCATATAGATTTACCCTGGATTTTTAAGTCCCGGCACTTAGCAGATTTTTTCCTGCACTTCATCACAAAGGTTTTTGTTTGGTTTACTAGCAGCCCAAGGTCCTCCATATAAGCAACAAAGTTTGTCAGTAGATGCTGGAGAGCAGGTGGCGTACGTGCCATGAGGACAGCGTCATCGGCATAAAGAAGGGCCGGTACAGGGCATGTCCCAACTTGCGGTAGATCTTTAGACGATGCAGCCAGCACCTCGCCCACACAATTTATATATAGAGAGAACAGAAAGGGGGCTAGGACGCAGCCCTGTCTCACCCCCCTCTCTACCCTGAATGCTTCAGTACATTCCCCTCTAATACCGTATCTGACCCTCGCATTGCATCCTGAGAATAAATCCCTCAGAAAGCTAAAGATTGTAGTGTCTACCCCCAGCTCTTTCATGATTAACCACAGCTTGGCATGTATGACACAATCAAAGTCAGAGGAGAGATCAACAAAAGCTAAGTACATGTTCCCCTCTTTGATTTTAACATACTTCCCAAGTGGCATGCTTATATTGAGGCTCTGTTCTATTGTTCCTAACCCAGTACGGAAACCATATTGTAAATCTGAGAGGATGTTGTGTGTATCTGCTGAGTCTTGTAATCTTCAGCAGGGAGTCAAGTAAAGAAATTGGCCTATAACAGGCCAGATTTGTTCGGTCTCCCTTTTTATAAATAGGGACGATAATAGATTCGGCCCATGTTGGCAAAGATCCAGCTGTACAGCATGCTCTGAGGACCAAGGTCAATAAAGGGCCCCATAGAGAAGTGTTTGCTTTGAACAAATCGACTGGAATTGCGTCTGGACCTGGCTAGGATTGCCTCATTAACTTCTTCCAAACTAAATGGGGTCATGGAGGTAGGCTGAAGGGTATCTATTGTTGTCATATAGTTATGACCTTGATCTAATGGCGGTGCCGTTTTGGGTAGAGAGTAAATGGTGGTAAAATGCGCTATCCAATCTCCTTCCGTAATAGCCAGCTCTATCCTGGGTACCTCCTCTGCTATCAGTGGGGTGGAATTAATTATTCTCCAGAAGGCTTTACTATCCTTCTTGACAACTGCCTCATGTAGAGACTCCCAGACTGTCTCCCTAATCTGTGATTTTCTCAGCTTCAAGGCTTTCTTATAATCTCCTCTGCAGATCTGGACCTCAAGTCTGGAAGATTTGTGGAGTGCCTCTTTTAATCGTTTGTGGGCCCTGGTACATGTAGTGTCAAACCAACCCTTCTTCTCCTGACTAGCTTTTTTACTTACAGCAGACAAAATCTCCATCACTCCCTGTGCAATCGACAAAAAGGCTTTGATGGTATTACTAGGTGCTGCTGAATCATCTAAACAGACCTTAAAAGCCTCGCTTTTGCTATCTACAAGTTGCTTAAGGAGCCCCTACGGGACGATCTGCGTCCATCGTAGTGTATACCCGTTAAGGCTAGCCAATTCTATTCCATCAATTTTTGGAACAATTTTATTGTTTCGCCACTTAAAAAATAGATTTGACGATATATCAATACTTAGTGGATAATGGCCGTTTAGTGTGATCGTGTGAGTAAGAAAATTAAATGCCTGGTCAGCACATCTATTAGATAGCAATATATGGTCAATAATGCAATGTGCATTTCTCCCGTTAAAGGTGCCTTTACGTGGGGCATAGGGCCCATATATCTGGAGGTCTATTTGCCGCAGGCATCAGGTCCCAGAATTCCCCCAGGAGGGACTGGCAGTGGGCAGCATCGGCCAGCCAATGTTTGGCTTGTGGCGCCGGCCGGCGGCCCCAATGAATTGCCACCCGGTGCCTGGCAAGCACCAGTAGCATAGCAGTTAGTTTACGGTTAGAGTCTGAAATGTCTTTGACATGTCCCAGAAGGCACAGGAGGGGATAAGGGACTATGCGCTCCAGGGTGATGTCGCTAATTGCAGTGCACACCTCCACCCAAAAGCTGGAAACCTTGGGGCACAACCACGCCAGGTGCACGAAGCCGGCACCAGGGGATGAGCAGCGCGCACATCTGTCAGTGTCCAGCAGCCCCATCTTGTGTAGCGAGGCGGGTGTGCGGTAAAGTCGGTGAAGATCTTTGATATGAATGAGTCGTAGTCGATAATTGGGGGAGGGGCGCTTAGTTTGGTTGCAGCAGTATTGCCATTGCGCGGGAGAGAGACCACCGACTAGGGCCACGCCCCATGCATTACGAGCACGCTCCGTGTCTCTGGGGGAGGCCGCCAGTGTGAGAGCATATAACCTAGTGACCAGCCTACGCGGGGAGGTGGAGGAGTGGAGATATTCGAGCGCAGCATTAGGCTGGGGAGCGAGTGGAAAAGCTGGGTGGATACTTTTACATGTGGCCCTGATCTGATAATAGAGCAATTTGTCGAGTGGTGCAGCATCATCAGGAATAGCGATAAAGTTGTTGTTGGGGTAGAGGTCAGCGTTGGTGCGGATACCCAAGTCTGCAGCACGGCGAGCCATGCCAGCTGTCTGCAGCAGAGGGAATGAGGGGTTGTTGGTGAGCTGCTTTGAGGCAGCAAAAAGATCTTTGGTGCCATTGTACCGGCGAAGTCCATCCCAGGCCCAGAGCACACATTCCACCGTGTCGACCTCGTCACGGGGGTCCTGTGCGGCAAAAACAGCTCAGTTTGCAATGGCCAAGGAGAGGCCAGGTCTGTCTCAACCGCCACATGTGGCTGGAAGGGCGTTGGATGGATCCAAAAATAGAGAAAGCTGGCTTGGGCGCACAGCGCGTAAAGCCTAAGATCGGGAGCTCCCATTCCGCCGCAGGCCAATGGCAATGTCAAGAGTTCATAGACGATAAGAGGTTGGTCTCTGGCCCAGATCAATGTGATAATGGCTGAACGCAGCCTTTTAAAAAATTGTGATGAAAGTGGGATAGGAATGTTTAAAAATAAATATAAAAATTTCGGGAGCATGACTATCTTGGTGATTGCGATGTGCCCGGCGAGTGAGAGGGGGAGTTTTTGCCAAGTTTGTATTTTGGATTCAAGCCAGTACATAGCTGTGCCGAAGTTGGACCTCCACAACTCGTCCACATCTCTACTCAGCCAGACACCCAAGTATCTGGTGGGACCCGACGCCCAAATGAACGGATAGTCAGTTGGGAACGGTTTGGTAGCGTCCGTGAGGGGGAAGAGAACAGATTTGCTCCAGTTGACCTGTACCCCGGAGAGGCAGCCGAAGCGGATCACCTCCCTTGTCATGGGAGCCAGGTTCTCCTGTCGCTCGTGGATGAATATCGTGACATTGTCTGCGTACATCGAGGTCACTAGGTCGCGAGATGAAAAGCGGATACCGCGGTTAGTGTGGTGCTGGCGTAGGCGCGCCGCCAAAGGCTCCATCGCGATGGCGAATAACATAGGGGACAAGGAAAAACCCTGCCTGGTGCCGCTCGTAATCGCTATGGGGTCGGTAACTTGCCCGTTAATCCTTATGCGCGCTGTTGGGAGTGTGTAGAGAAGTTGAATCTTCTGAATGAAGCCCGGACTGAAGCCCAAACGGGGAAGGAGATAGAAAAGGAAAGGCCAATTCTAATGTGTCAAAGGCCTTAGTGGCAACCAGGAGGGCGGCCACTGCAGGCAAAGCAGGGTTAATTTCGTGAATAACAGAAAAAATAGTGCGCAAATTATGTGAGGTGGCACGACCAGGGATAAACCCCGATTGATCGGGACGGGCTATTAGTGCCATGAGGGGGAGGAGGCGATTGGCCAACACTTTTGCGTAAATTTTATTGTCTGTATTAATTAGTGATAGGGGGTGATAGGAATCGCAGCTCTCAAGGGATTTGTCCAGCTTGAGGAGAAGGGAAATCATGGCCTCGCGAAGAGAAGGGGGAAATCTGCCCAGGGCAAGAGAATCGTTGTACATCTCAGCCAGGTGTGGTACGAGAAGAGACGCGTACTCTTTATAAAACGCGGGGGTGAGCCCATCTGAACCGGGGGCTTTGTCGCCCGGGAGACCTGCTATGACCTTAGTAATTTCTACGGGGGTGAATGGTTTGTCCAGGTACTCACGGTGCCCGTTACCGAGCCATAAAAGCTCGATCAAATCAAAGTATTGATCCAGGATTTCCCGGGGCGCAGGCACGCCCGTGGTATATAGTTGGGCGGAAAAGGCGGTGATCCTGGCAATGATGTCGCCCGGGGAGGTAGTCCTACTGGCAGCCTCGTCGCTAAGAGCGGTGATGTAGGAGGATGCATGTGGTTGTCGTAGCAGGTTTGCAAGATTCTTTCCAAGGCGATCACCCTCTCCGTAGCGACGGGCGCGCGTCTCTCTGCCAAGGAAGGCAACCTCTCTGTCCGCCTCCTCATGGAACTCAGTGAGTTTGGCTCTGATGGAGGCGAGGATGGCGGGGCTGGCATCCTGAGAGTATTGAAGATCTAGGGCTTTAATGTCCCTCTCTAGGTGTTCTAGGGTTCCTCTGATGGACTTTAGCACCCCTGCCTGTTTGGCAATGCATTCCCCCGAATCACGGCCTTGAAGGCCTCACAAAGCGTCGAGGGCAACTCAACAGAGCCGGTGTTGCGCTCAAAGTAATCTATGATGGCTCCCCGAATTTCCTCACGGAACACTGCGTCACGAAGCGAGTTGGGAGGCAGGGGCCATGTAAACATGTGGCGAAGAGTAAGTGGAAATTGCAAACACAGGCGCACCAGTGCGTAATCCGAAAGTGTGCGAGCCAGGTGATCCACAGACGCGGACCAGGAGGCCACATCACGAGTGGGAGCCATAAATCGATGCAGGACCAGGAGCCGCGTGAGCCAGATACACAAGATTCTTCGCATGCCTCAGGGTGCGTGTGGTGCCAAACGTCAACTAGGGAGTTGTTCTCTATAATGGAGTGTAGTGTGGCTGTGGCCTGAGGGTGTTAGATACGGTCCCCCGAGCGGTCAAGAGCTAGCGAGGGCGCAATATTGAAATCACAGCCCCAAATCAGAGAGTGAGGCCCCAGAGAGGAAATGATATGCCAGACGTGGGTGAAGAAGCTAGGGTCGTCCACATTAGGGCCATAAAGTGCCGCTAGTATCAATGGCTGGTTATAGAGAGTGCCGGCAAGGATCATGGAGCGACCCTCTGTGTCAGTGAAGAAGTGAGTGCCATGCCAGGGGAGGCCCTTCCTAAAAAGGATAGTGACACCTCGTGCATAATTGGAGTAGAATACAGTGTAGGTCTCCCCCCAGTGACGGAAATGCAATCTAGGTGAGGTGGCGGGGAGGATGTGTGTCTCTTGAAGAAAGCAAACGTCCACATTATGTCTGATGAGGTATGCGCACATGAGGCGCGCTTTCCGACCGTCATTATGGCCCCTTATGTTCCATGTCAAGAAGGTGGTGTCAGTCATGCAGCGCTAGAGAGGGATGGTGCTGTGTCGTTGGTAGTCAGTGGACCGGTAGAAAAAACCAGTGTCGCGAGATGTGGAGCATTGTGGGATGGATGCGCGAAGTAACATGCCAGAAATATCACAAAAATAACAACAAAACAATCCCCCAGAAAAAGGGTGCCCGAGGCGGAGCCCTGGACTTAAAACCCAAATTCTCCCACCTCCCACTCCAACCCCCCAAATAGGTTCAGCATCTAAACCACCCTCACCCAGGGAGCCCAAACTTGGAGAGGTTAATGCAGATGCAGGAATTATCCCTTCGGGGTGCGAGGGCTCAGCCATTTACCACTTGCCATTAAGGCAAGGTGGCCGGGCGTTGTAGGCCTCAGAGGGAGGTGAATTTGGGACAATGCATACAACCATGTGCAGGCATCCTAACAACGAGTAAGATGAGCAGGGCATATGCAGAGCATATGTAGAATATCTCGTAGTCCTGTAATATTAAATTGTGCATGCAAAAATTAAACCATAGTTGAAAGCTGCAGAGGAAAGCAACAGCAGATAAGAACTGATAGCAATATGCATAAATCATTACAGTGAACAAGGTGCACGGGGTGTATGCCAGGTGTCAAGCATTACTGTGAGGCGAGGCTAGGTGTACAAAAGATCAATCATTGTCACTCAGGCGACTGTCCTCAGAGAGAGTGTGGCGATTCCGCAGGGGAGATTTTTGGAGCTGCTTGGCAAAGGTGAGGGCAGCCTTTGGATCGGTGAAGAATCTTGGCTTCTCCCCTGAGTCGATGCGTAGTCTTGAGTGGTACAGCATAGCATAAGTGATGTGCAGCTGTTGTAAAATACGCTTGACAGTAAGAAAATCTCTGCGGGCCGCCTGGACGGACAGGGTGAAGTCAGGATAGAAAGATAGGAGGTTGCCCTGATGTTTGATCTCCCACATCTCCCGGGCCCTGTGGAGGATGGAGTCACGGTTGCGGTAGTTCAGCAAGCGGGCGATGATGAGCCGTGCAGAGGCCCCGGGGGAGGGGGGGCGCGGGCCAAGAGATCTATGCACCCGCTCGATGATAAAGTGCTCGGACAGGACAGAGCCAAAGAGGTCACGAAACAAAGTATCGAGGTAATCCTCCATTCTTCTGGTCGAAGTGGACTCAGGCAGGCCAACGACTCAAATATTGTTCCTTCGGGAGCACGCCTCTAAGTCTTCATTCTTGGTGCGAATGACTTCGAGAATTTTATCCATTTTGAGGAGCTTCTGCGCACCCTCAGCTCCGGCGTCCTCCGCGTCTGAGATTCTTGATTCGAGCTGGACAATGCGGGCGTCATGGGAGTCCGCCCTCTACTTGACCTGATCCAGGCGTGATGTAAGGTGGTCTATTTTAGCATCGATCGACTTTAGGCTTGATTTTACCTCAAGAAGAAGGGCTCGGAGGCTGTCGTCCTGTTCATCGGGGAGGTCGGTCTGGGTGGATTGTTCACCGGCGTAAGGGGACATCTCACCGCTCGTGCCCGCCCCCCGTCCCATGAAGTTGATCTTGGATTGTCTTGTGTCCGTTTTCCCCATGTTGAGCCTGCAGTGCGATGGGGAGGGCGCGTCACCAGGAGTGCCCGCCGGTGATCAATATGGCCCACGGCCGCGAAGCAGAGCAGGCCAGGCGCGGCTCCAGGAGATGTGGTATGGCAGCTCAGAACAAGCCTGGCACACAGCGTAGATGGACCACAGGGAATGTGGGGAGGGGGGCAGAGGCCAGCGGCTGCAGCGTGAAGGATGTTGTCGAGAGTCCATGAAACACCAGAGGCGTGGGGAATGTAGGGCAGGCCAGGCTGTCGCAGGTGTCCATGTGCCAGTACGTATCAGGCCGCCGCCGGTGCCCCCCACGAGGCGGAGCGGAGTAGGCCGCGCCCGGGCCGGCAGAGCGCCCAGCAGGTTAATGGAGGGCAGGTGGGCAGCACAGGGCAGGCTGAAGAAGGGGGAACAGCCCCCGAGATTCATCCTCCCAACCCGCAGGCAGTAGCAGGAGCAAGCCAGAGCGGCAGCCGGGGGTGGATCGAGGCCAGCGCACCCAGAGCCGGAGCCGACGCCAACGCCGCGTGGACCAAGATGGCCACCGGTGCAGGCACCGCACTGCCCCCAGCACCGAACACCGACCAGGGGGAGCAGGCCGCCGGGACAGGGCAGGAGAGTCAGCCAGATGGTCAGCAGGGAGGCATCAGGGTCGTGATGCAGCCTCACCTGGGGCATCCTCGGGCTCTGGGCCCAGTGTTGTCACGGCACTGCAACTCCGGCTGTCCCCCACAGGTGGTCCCCCCACCGCTGCAGGCAGAGCGGGGTCCGGGTGCGAAGCAGGGCCAAGCCCCGAAGTGGTTGGGGCCTCTGCCTCGCCCCACAGTCACGGCACCTGCACCACCAGCAGGCCGGGGCAGGGCGGGAGAGCGGGCCAGGCGGTCAGCAGTGAGGCATCAGAGTCACGCCGCGGCCTCACCCGGGGAGCCGCTAGGCTCTAGGCCCAGCGCCGTTGCACCTCCACAGCCCGGACAGCCCATCGCAGGCGGTCCTCCTGTCGTCGCAGGCAGATTGGGGTCCGGGCGTGAGGCAGGGCCTGGCCCCGGAGTAGTTAGGCCTCTGATCCGCTCCACAGCCACGGCGCCCGCACTACCAGCAGGTTAGGGTCGTCGGGCGGGCACTGTCGTGGCCGCAAAGGCGAGACAGCCTCTGGAGAGTCGCGGCACCAGGCAGGGCAAGGGGGGGTCAGCCAGGAAACACCCCCTGGCAACTGCAGCAGGCACGATCGGCTCAGGTGTCAGTCCTAAGGCGAGAGGGCGGGCAGCCAGGTCACTGTGCAGAAATACTTCAGCACAGTTCTTTTTAGAGCCCCCAGGGGCTGCAGTGAGGGTGCATGATGCCTGCTATCATGGTTTGAGGCCAGGATCCTCCCTCTGATGGCGGATTATTATGGATTTCGCCCAGCGAATTACATTGCGCGCTGCATCGCCGATTTGGCGTTGCAGCGCGCTTAATGTAATTTGTTTTATTTATTTATTTATTTACTCAACTCCGTTGGGCTGTATTCTGGAGTTTACTACCCCCCACCCTGCCCCTCCCCCGCTCCGCCCCACCGCCCGCAGCACTTCCTCGAGGAGCCGCCACTGCCGCAGTGGTTATAGTCACTTCTTCACAGCACCTAGAGTAGGTCGTCTTTGATCTGATCAAGCCCTTTAACATCATATTGGGCACTATATGGTTAAGGAAACCCAATCAAATAATTAATTGGATCCAAGAGACCCTGACCTTTTCATTTAGACTTCTGTTTGACCCACTGTTTTCCCTTTAAAGTCTTCAGTGCCAAGATAATTCAACACTTGGTTTGGCTGGCCATGAACGAGACTGAGAATTGGATGCCTGAGGTTTGTAGAGGCTTCCAAGTAGGAGAAGCAATCCAACACCAAATACAGGCTCTACAAATACACTCTCATGCCTTATGGGGTGTGGTATGCCCCTGCAGACATCCAACACCATTCGCAACATCTTCCCCGATTTACCGGACCAATATCTAATAGTATATCAGGATAATATACTTAGGGACATATTCTCAAGAACGTGTGAGAACTACCGCAAAATTAGTCTAACGCAACTCTTCACATCGCAGTCCTTCGCGGGAAAACAACTCCGTGTCAACGTGGTATTCACAACACGGCGGCCCCATGCGATAGTCCCACGATAACGTGCTAAAAGAACGTGTTAAAACCAACGCGACACAGAAAAAATGCGAAAATAGTAGCGATGATGCCAATCGCGATACAAAACTCAGCGATAACCAGCCATAGGCCTGCAATCCCCACGCGTCATGCGGGAAAATGCAGCATAAAAGCAGATTAAAAATACGGGGAGATGACAATGTACGAGCACAACCACACATCCCTGACGTAGAACAGATGACCATTGTCCCGCATCAAATAGGCATCTCCTCACAGTCACAATGTACATTGACATGCAGTCTGCATGTAAACTGCGCCAATGCAGAAACATGCATGGAACACACATTGAAACCGCATCTCCCCTTCACATTGCAGAGGGACAAGCAACCCCTCCTGCACACAGACGTGTCATGACCATGAGCAATCCACCATGAAAGCGTGGACGAATGTAGGGGCAATGACTCCCGCTTACGTACATGTTGCCCATGTTGTGGGACTCGAGCCACAGGGGGCATCCCTGCATCATGGTGGTACATATCTGACCCCAAAAGGAGCCCTGTTGTCACCTGTAGGACACAAATGGCAGCCAAAATGGAATGAATTTGGACACAAGTGAAACGCTGAAGAGTGGGATTCCCCTACTAACTGCGACACACAGAACTGGCAGTCCGAATACGTGACACCCTAAACAGCCCGTTTGCACAGAGGTGACACACCCACCATCCCTGAACAAATCATAAAATTGACAGCAATACATGTCGCACTCACACTTGTCCGAGTGATGGGCCTGTACAGATGAGTGACATGCACTCAGGGAATGTGTATTTTGAGAGCATTCAGTAGCACATGCTGTGCTTGTGGCCATATTGTACTGTCCCATGATTGCCAAGGACTGTCACAATGTGACATGCTCATGTGAAGAATTTGTCAATGATGTTGTTCCCTCGGGCAACTCCTGCTGCAGCCGCAGTGGGGTGTGGGCCACCTGAATCATCATCATCGTCAGGTGCATCTGGCACTTGTATCCATGGGGCCTTGCTGCATACACATATGTTGTGCAACACACAACATGCAACGATCATCTTGCACACGATGCCTGGGCTGTGCAGGAGCCTCCCACCTGTGACGTCCAGGCACCTGAAACGTGACTTCAACACGCCAAATGTGCGTTCCACGATGCCCCTGGTGCATTTGTGGGCCGCATTGTACAGCCTCTGGGCCTGTGTGTCCGGGGCTCGGAGGGGTGTCATCATCCAAGCGCAGAGTGCATATCCTTGGTCACCTGTGACTGTGCAGAGAGACATGAGCCAATAGTTGGCCCTGCAAGATGTGATGGCCGGCTCAGTGGCTCATTGGTGTGTGATATGTGTGACCTTGTGATTCCTGCATGACATGTACCGCATGTTGCAAGTGAGCGGCATCAATGTGTATTACGTAGCCTCACTGCTGCTCCTCCCTCCCCCCGACCCTATTTACTAGTGTGCGCAGCGTGGTTGCATCACTTGCACCCCTACGGCACACTATTGTCATGCCTGCTTGCGCATGTCCACAAGCCTGACAACGACACAGTGATGTCGTGCGCTGAAGGCGGACAGACACGTGTGTGTAGGTCCATGGTAAGGACAGGGCGGACACAGATGTAGAGGTCATGACTGGCTGAACTCGCCATGCGGTTGAGGGTAGACCTTTGGCTTTTGCTGCGGAAATAGCGACTCACACAACAGTTGGCATGTCTGATCCCTGAGCCCGAGCGGGCTTGCGCACCCTCATTTACCCCTCGGCCGAGCCCGTACTCTGGGGGCATGCTACATAGCAACATTGTGTATTGCGTGACGGGTGGCGCCAACACTACACCTGAGACACACGCATTAGTAACCGCCTTGGCAAGGCCTACACGTAACCACGCCCAGAGCCATGTGTTGAATGACCACACCCCTCACCGTACTGCCGTACGCCGGTCCACTCCCTCATGCCCACGGGGGGGGTCCGACACAGATACATGTCCCAGGTCCACCCCCCTGCCTGAGGTGACAAGGTCGCACACGCTGTACACAGCACAATGTAATGTGGTATGGCCCGGGGCCCACATGCATACAGAATGACCACTCGGACACACTGAGATAATCAGTGGAACTGGCTACGGGCACGTGCGCCCGGCCCCTTTTATTGCCAGAGTCACACGTCCAGTGAGAACTGTGCTGGATGGGTGTTGGGTAGTGTAAGCCACCCCTCAGGGGTTGGATGGTGCTGGCAACAACTACAACAGTGATCAGACAATCAGGAGTTCAAAGTACAAACAGCAAGGGTCCATGACTTGAGCTGCACAGAGTCGGTGGCCCCGGATGCTCAGCGGCTGGCACAGGCACGCCGACACGGGACGGTGCCTGGCGATGCACTGAGGTAGGGCCACGGGATCTGATTGGGTACTCGTTGATGTCCAAGGAGAATGTCGCGGAGTGTTACGGGGCACAGTGGAAGGTGTCCATCCAGGGCATGACGCAGAGGGCAGGAGCAAGCAGAGACAGGCAATATGGAGGAGTTGAATGCTACAGTCTCCACTTTCCCACAATGTCAGTACCAGCTACATGATGATGAAGACAACCCCCAGGCCATAGACTCAGACGCCACCAACGTTCAACCAGAGAGTGTCCATGACTCCCGTGGCACAGAGTCAGTGGCACCAGAGCCGGAAGGGGATGCAGTCAGCGATGAGGCCTGTACAATGATATAAACTCTGAAATTAACAAAAATCAACACTCAGTTCCAATTCTGTGTCCTACTCGACCGCAGTGTGTGCCGGAGGCAGCGGTCAGCGCGGGGCACCCGCTGTGCAGCTAGCTCCTCCTGGATCTCTAACACACGGCATTGAAATGGCATGTGGAGAAGATTCCTGGTTGACAGAGTTGGTGGCACCACATCGAAGGGAGTATAGGGATATAAACGATGCCATAAATATGTACTCTGCCATTGTGTAATCAAGACTTAGTTCCACATGTGTGACCCACTCAACCGCAGTGTAGGGCGAAGGCAGTAGTCAGCAAGGGACCACAGACAGGTGTAGTTCGAATGCTATGCACAGAGTTGGTGGCACCACATCGAAGGAAGTACAGTGATATAAACTCAGTCATAAGGTGTGTACTCTGCCATTGAATAATCAAAACTCAGTTCCAAATGTGTGACCTACTTGACCGTAGTGTAGGCCGGAGGCAGCGGTGGAGTATGTAAATGAAAAAGGAGTAAAGCGGGCCTGTGTCGCGGAGGCCATGATGGTCTGAGGAGGCTGCCAAGGTCGTGTGCTTCGGGCTTGGAGCTTGCGCCGGCACATGGTGGGCCCTCTTCGACACACGCCGGTGTCGGCAGGTGAGCAATGAGGCCTGACTGCGCAGGGGCGGGCATGACGGGTTCGGGGACCAGCGGCCCGGAGTGCAGCAGGCACACAGGATCGCAGGCCACACCGCTCACGGCGACGGCGTCGGCCTCGTGGCGGGGTGGGAGGCGCCACCCTGGCAGACACGTTGGGCATTCCGGAAGAGAACCACGCCCAGAGCTACGTGCTTTTTATTCACACCCCTATGCTGGCCTGGCGTCCTCCGGGCCAGCCCACTCCGCACACGCTTACAGGGGGGGACGTCACAAGCTACATTTCCGCGATCTTCCCCACTGGCTGGGGTGACATGGTTGCGTCCACTGTCCACTACACTCCAAACACCAGCAGTGCATGTAGACATGGCTATGTCTGTGGTCTGCATACTGCAGTCTGTCTAGCACATCTCCACCACACTTGGCATTGTGTACATTCTCATTCATGGGTCACTTGCCTCCTTCGCACATGCCTGGTTCCCACCTCTCCCCACATTCCGGTATTGTGTGGCTGAGGTGCCATGCCGTTGATGGCTCATGTACATGGCTAACCAAGGTTGCCACAGTAAGTTGTGCTGTCGTGTCTGGTGGGGGGGGGCATGTTGTTTGGCATGTTGTATGTGATTTTGTGACGTGTGCAGTGCCAGAGTTGTGAGTTGCATGATTGTGGGGTTGAGGTGTGCGGTGTGTTCATTTGGTACTTGCCAACGAGCAGTGCATTCCCATGGGTGCCATCCTGGAAGCGCTGGTTGATGTTGGACTGTCGGAAGATGAAGGGATCATGCACACTGCCTGGGTAGTTGGCTATGACATTGGTGAGGAGTCCCCTGTGGTCCACTATTGCCTGCACGCTGATGGGACGCGTGTGCTTTCTGTTGCGGTTATTGTGTGCGGTGTTGGCAGGGGGCACAAGTGGGACAAGTGTGCAGTCGATTGCCCCCGACACGTGCGGGGATCCAGCTATGGCGTATAGTCCTTGCTTGGTCTCCAGCTGTTCCTGCGCATTGTGGGGGACGTATGGGTGCTGGGGTCCCTAGCTGGTGAGGGCATTCAGGACAGGTGTGAGGAACTTGGATGGGGCTGGCTGTGAGACTCCTCCGAATCGGGCGGTTGTTGTTTGGGAGGATACCAGGGGCCAACAGGTGCAGCACAGCCAGCAGCTTTGTCTGCGGAGGGATGTTGGTTTTCCGCTGTGTTGGGACCGTCAGCCTGTGGGCAATGATGTTCAGGATGCGGAGGATGGTTGTCCTTTTGGGTCTATAGTGGGCATTGGCATTGTCTGGTGTTAGGTCTGTGGGGCTGGTGCATTTCCTGAAGGTCCGCTGTCTTTGTCTGCGCTGCCTCTGTGGTGGTCTGAGGGGGGCGGGGGGGGGGTCCGTTGGGGGGGTGGCGGTCCTGGGGGTGGTGGCGGTGGGTGTTGTTGCCCTCTGGGGGTTCCGGGGTGCATGGTGAGTGGCTCCATGGCATCTGTTGTTCTTCAGGTGTGGCTGTGGGCTGGGCTCCCTTTTCTTGTGCAGGTTGACGTCCGACTTTGCACCAGGTCAGAGCAGGTGTTAATTTCCTGCTGGTAACGCGCCGTATCGCCTGTTTTGTGTTCCTATCGCCGATGTGGCTGGTCGTTGAGAATGTTGCGTTGTGGTGTTGTCGCGGCTTTTGCTCGGGAACGCCTACTCTGCATCTCATTAGCGTTAGTTGCCGGGGTCATCTGTGGCGATGTTTTTGCGACTGCTTTCGCAGGAAAACTGGTGTTATGGGCTGGTAGCACCAGCTTGTGAATGGGGCGATAAATTTAGCACGACTTTGGATGCGTTAAAGTGCCAATAACTCTGCGATAGCTCCTTGAAAATATGCCCCTTAGTTTCTCTGTTGCACTTCAACATCACCATGTCCACATGAAGGAAGTACTTGCTTGCCTGCCCAACATGATTCATGTGCCAAGGGAGAAAATGTACCTTTGAAAAATATTGTCTCATTACTTGGCTTTGTCATGTCTGCCAATGTAATCTGTATGGATAACACATGCAGGATTGGCTGCGTCCCATGTCAGTCAAAGAAAGACAGAAATTTCTTTGATTCATCAACTTTTATATATTATTCAATCAAGACTTTTCTAAGGTGGTTTTGCTATTAACTGAGTTAACCAAGACGTAAATTTCATTACAGTGGCAGGAAGTCCAAAAGAAAGCTTCAGGGCACTTTTACAAGACCCACAATTCGTAAACATCCGTATCCAATAAAACCTTTCACTTTGAAGACAGACACTTCTGTCTTTGCAATTGGTGTGTTCCCCTCCTCAGACAGGAATCGTGCATCTGGTGGATAAATATTTCAAGACACATACTTCAACAGAGATAAAGTATACAATATAGGCCATGGAACTCTTAGCGATCAATGAGTGATTTTCCCATTGACTGCACTATGGGGAAGGCTCTCACCATTGACTTACAGTGTGGATAGATCATAAGAACTTGAAAGTCCTTAAATCCAAGAAATGGGCCAATCGATGCCACACACTTTGGTCCCACTTTTTCTCCAGGTTCAAATGTAATGTGACTTATCGACCTGGAGTCTTACTAGGAAAGACAGATGCTCTATCTAGAATGGGGCAGGCAGAAGAAGAGCCCTGTGTTTCGCCTAAGATACTTAATGTAGTCACAAAGGAAGGCTCAGATCAGTACCTACAATATGAGAAAAAGGAGAAAAACAAAGAAAAATGGCTTGGCTCCAAGAGTGGGAGTACTGAAGAATAGAGGTGAAGAATTTGTTGTTCCACAAGCAGAGACTGGATCTACCAACCATGGCCACACAACAAGAAGCCTTGAGCTGGTGTCATAACATTCCAGTGGCAGGGCATATGGGTATTCAAAAGGCTCTTGACTTATTCAGACCTAAATTTTGGGGGCCCACACCATTAAGGGATGTAGGTGGACATGTTCAGCACTGTGTAATCTGAGCACAAGCTAATACAGGACATCAGAAACCTGTTTAGTTGTTGCAGTCTCTTCCAGTGCCTCAACACCCTTGATCAATGACATCAATAGACTTCTTAGTAGATATGCCTCTCTCAGAAGGATACACAGTCTTATTGGTGATAGTTGACTGTTACACGAAACTGGCACAGTTGGCTCCTCTGAAAAAACTGTCCAATGCACCAGAGTTGGCTCTGCCTTTCTGACTCAGGTTTCCCACTGCATGCTCTGCCAGAAATCATTATATCAGATCAAAGCTTCCAATTTTTTGCATGTTTTTGGTTGGAACAATTAAAACTTCTGGCTAAGACATAACCTCACTCTACAAGCTACCACCTTCAGATGGATGGGCAATCAGAGTACCCGAATTACACCACTGCTCAATAAATCCACTGCTTAATCATGACTTGACAAAAGGATTGGGTGCTTCCTCCAACTCTCTCCACAACGCACTAGGGTTTTCCCTGTTTTAATGTGAATTTTGCTTTCATCCACTTATGTGCCCTTCCTTAATTTCTACATACACAGTGCCTTTGGTTGGTCATCTTTTATTACAGATCAAGACTGTTTAGTCTGAGACAGTATCTCACATCTGGAAGGCCAGTGGGAAGGAAAGAGTTTTGCTGACAGGCACACACAGAAAGCTTCTACTTATAAAGAGAATTATACAGTTTGGCTTTCCACATGATAAAAAAAAAAATCCTGGGTCATATCCTAAGTTCAGGCCTCAATATTTGAGACCATTCTTTGTTTTTCATCTGATAGGGCAGAGTGCTTTACGGCTGGCTCTGCCCCATAAATAAAGATAGATTATGTGGTTTATGTCTAAAGAGTGAATCCCGCAGTCTTTTCAATTGAGGATCCATGTGCCCCATGTCTGGTAGCTGGCACTCCTGAGGTAGAGGCTATTCAGTATTCCAGAGTATGATGGTGACAGTCATAGTACCTAATGGCATGGAAGAGTTACAATGCCACTGTGAGGTCTTGGGAGCCTGCCTCCTTCAGACACAAACCCTGTTCGGTGTCTAAGGACATCATTTAGAGTTTAGATGCAGTAAGCACTAAGTTAAGTATGCTCATTACCCAAAAAGTTGGAATAGATGATAGTAAGTATTTGTAATATTATTTGGGGTGGGTGACCACCCACCTCAAGAAAAACTCTTGTCAGGCTGAACCCAAATTGCCACTAAGTTAACCAGAGCTGAACTCTCTGGTAATTATGGCACAGATCAGACAAGCTTATCTTAGGGCAATGTGTAAAGTATTTATGCAGTACCAAAACAGTAATAAAGTCAAAACATCAACCAATAAAAATCCCAAACTGAATTAGAAAAATACGTATTTAAAATAATATAACAAGAAAAATCCAATAGGGGGAACCGGAGATATGATTCATAAAAAACTGTATGGTAAAATAGCACCACAAAGTTCTAAGTGGCAATAGTAGTCAATGGTAATGGTAGACTGGGACCAAGGTGCAATTTCAGGCTGACCATGATGGAACTCTTGTCGGATGGTGGTTTTAACTTGGGACTTAGTCTCAAAATCCTTCAGTGGGGCAAGGCAGCAGGCTGTATCCAAAGAGGTCCTCACGAAGCCAGATAGGCATTGGATGAGGTCCTGTGTAGCCATTGGTTTTTGTGGGAAAATCTCAAAGGGGAAAAATTTAAATTTCTTGACCTGGGAAGTCCTCTCGCTGGCCAGATAATGTTGGCACATTTGACTGGTCAAGACTTCTACCTTCAAGCTTAGGGCCTGATTTAGATCTTGGCGGTCCACCAAAATATAATTCCCATAGAATACAATGGGATTTATATTTCGGCTAAATGGATGTCCATCACTGTTGTAACAAAGTAACCCATCCTCAAAGATCTAAATCAGGCCCTTAGTCTCTTTTTTGGAGCACAGTATCCTGCAATTGGGCAAGGCAGGAGTCTGTAACTGAGAATGGGTTCCATGAAGCTGGATACTTTCTTGCTGTGCTGACAGCTTACTGAACCAGAGTGACTGCTGCAGAGAAGCTCTGATTGGAAGAAACCTGCTTTCTTAGCCCATTGAGGTCTCACCTATGACATGTAGACTGGGTGGTTTGTCTTGTTCTTCCGGAGGTCTTGAAGTACAAAAATTGTTTAAGACCTAGTTTTTCAAAGGTGGTAGAAGAAGTGCTGCTTGACACCGCCAAGGGTCCCAGGACTTTAGGAACAGTACTTGGGGGTCAAGACTCACTACAGCAGAGGACAACTGGACCTGACCTGCACCCTGCTGATGCAGGGTGCAGGTCAGGTCCAGTTCCTACTAGCCAGCTTCAGGGTAAACAGCCTCTTGCAGTTTGTTATGTCCCTGTAACCACATAGGAGGTCAGGCAACTGACCCTCTGAGTTCACTTCTTTGCCCTTGGTATAAGGGGGAGCAGATACTATACTTCAGGGCATCTCTCAGGTCACAGACAGCAGGTCCAGTCCTCCCCAGCAAGTGTTCTGAAGTGGGTGCCAGGAGGTGCCACACATTCCCTCTTCTGATTGTTGGTGCTACGTGTATGCCTGTCACTAGCTAGTGGGTGGTGGTGACTCCTGGTCTCTCCCTACCAATGGGGTTAAAACTGCCCAGGGGTAACCCTACAGGCAACAGTTCATGTGTGCCCTTCTGCAAACAATCCCACAGTGCCCATCACTCTCTAAATCTAAGACTGAGACACCCGTCTCTACTATTGCAGAGCCTGTGTGCCCACCCAGGGGAGTGGCCAGGCTAATAAGCAGTCCCCTTCTCTGTGGGCACTGCCAAACCAATTCTGGAAGCATCTCTCCCCCACTGGGTTTGATACCTGCTTGACTGGGAGGACAAAAGCTGGGGGGTTTGCTTATGACATGGGATGTACCTTTAAAGTAAATTAAGTTACTGGACCCACACCAACTGGTCTTCCAACCAGAGGAACAGAAACACATCTCCACACCCAAGTCATTGTCTCTTCTCTGGGAGCTATTTTCACACCTCATCAGGGCTAATCACTCACTGGGCTACTGCTGGAGAGCTTATGCAAATTAGCCTTCAGGAGGATCAGACAGGTAAAAGGTACTTTACTAAAGTTACTTACCCTTAATATTTATTAAACATCTGTTTTCATTGAGTTGGGATTTCAATAAATATTAAAAATAGTTGTTCAATAATTTTTCTACCTGTTTCCCAACCAGAGGTAGCAGAATAATTTTTTTATATCGCCTTCCAGTGTTTGTGCTAGTCACTGTAAGAACGTATTAACTTTGAATTATGACATGTCTTTCTTTTACATACCAAGACCCTGCCTTATGGGGTACAAAACATACATATGGGTGACATCAATATTTAAAAGGAAGGTTTTCCCCTGTTAAAAGGTTTTTTTGACTGTTTGCACCACAGGTTTTACACTGCAGCAGTCAGGCTACACAAGGTAGGCCAGAAGCCATGTTTGCACTGCCACTGCAGTGGATGGCACAGTAGGTGCTGCAGTCCATTAGTGGTATTTATATTCCAGGCCCTGGGTGCACTTTCTACACCATGGACTAGGGACTTCTATGTGGGTTAAATTTTCCAATTAGGAATAAGCCAATTTAATCATGTGTAAAGGGGGAGCACAGGCATCAATTGTACAGTGGATTTGAGGGGTCCAGTCTTGGTTGATTGTGACAGTAAAACTAATTTAAGCTGTGTTATTCAAATGATCAAAGCCCCACCAATCTGGCGACAATCCAGATTATTTATTTTCCCTCGTGGTCGTATGTCGACGGCCGGCTGGTAGGGATGTTGTTAGAGTCCAGTTACTAAGCTGTAGTCTACCATAGCCTGAAGAGAGGAGGTGCAGATCTCGAGTAACTAGTAAGGGGCAAGAAGGGCGGACGGGAGCAAGTCAAAACTGTGCACCATTCGCCGCCTATTAGGATGACTAAGCATGTCTCATTTTTATCTGACAGGACAAAGCATTCTGGGACTTGTAGTTTCAATTGTGCATTTTTACTTATGGACCTAAAAGACACACTATAATTAGTAACAAGTGAAACATTGTTAAGGGCTGAAAGCCACCTTCATAACGTGTTAGTAAGGTATTCTTACATCAACTGGAGGTAGGGAATGCTCCAGAACATGAAGGAAGTGGTTGTGCAGGAGTCAGAAGGCGGCGTTTTTTGTAGGGGCCTGAACGGCACAGCAGGATCATGGACCCTGTGGAGAACTGAAAAAGCCTAAGTAAGGAGGGAGAACAACAGGAGCCCAAGGAAAGAGCAAAGCATTTCAAGGTCCTAAAAGGAGAGAGAAGTGTTACAAGAACCTGAAATGGTGGAGGGAGCACAGCAGGAAGACTGTAGAAGGGAATGCTGCTCCACGCACATGGCGGGAGGGAGCACAGAGGAATCTGAAAGGAGAGACTTCTGCAAGGAGTGACTTCTGCAAGTGCCCAAAAGAGTGGTGCAGGAATTCGAACGAAAGGATTGCTGAAGATTCCTGTATGTAAATAAAATAAGAATCAGAAATGTGAATGCACATGCGTAGGATTATTTGGTGGAGTGAGCTCTGCAGTTCTCAGAAGGGATGAACGTTATGTCACAAAATAAAAGAACGTACGGTGCTACAGGAGTCTGTGGAGAGAAAGAATAATAGCATTACAGTGACTAAATGGTTCCATGTTACAGGGACACTACTTTTCCATTTATTGCCTTTGTTTTGACATACAGTGCATTCTGGGAGTCATAGCCTTTGTTGATTTTAATTGAGCCAATTGGACACATCCACCTAATAGTAAAATGTAAAAGGCAAACTCTTGTAATGGAGCAGTAGTGTACCAGTAACACAGAACCATGGGGTCATCCTAAACAGGCATTGTTGATAGAGAGGGAAGGGCTCAACAGGTGCATGTTAGAAGTTTGTACAGGTGCACAAGCCTTTTAAGTCCTGTTGCTGAAGTCTGGAGAGAGGGAGACTGCAGCAACAGAAACAGATTAAGTGCCACAGGAATTAGAAGACAGTGAATTAGGCTGCAGAACAACAATGCTGCTTTTTTGGGTGTTTTATACGATGTGGAATTAGGGCCCTGCAGAGCTCTGGTTACACCCCCAACGCATACCCCTCTGACTCAGCATCTGTAATTAGGACACAGTTATGTCGTACTTGTTGAGTACACAGAAATGGAGTGTGTGTTGTCTATGTTTGACTTCTCTGTGGGTACTTGAACAGTATTGAGCTGTGATTAAAAGTGGCTGATGAGCAGGGCTGAGTGGGGGCACATCCTGCACCAGATCATGCCCGTCTGCCAGGGCTTCTCTCTCTTTGCATAGACTGTTGAATGAGGCTCAGCACGGGGTGGCAAAAACAGAGACACTCACTTGCATTCACTCGCCCCCTTCCTTCTCTACCTTCCCTACCTTGAATAATTACCTTTCTGCAGGGGGTGGTGATTCCATCGTCCAGTTTATGACTCTACCTCCTGCCTCCAAGGTATTGCCCCCGGCAGGGCCGGACTGGCCGTAGCGGGCACCTGGCGTTTCCCCAGTGGGCCGCCAGGGCGGGGGCCAGTTTTGGGCCCCTGGGGGGCCGTTTTTGTGATTGGGGCCGGCTATATTGACCCCTGTAACAAAATAGGCCGAAACCGTCCCCAACAAACAGCTCGGCAACACCCACCAAGTGCCCCCTCCCCCCCGCCGGGGCCCGGCCGAGCAGTTTGCCAGGGCCGGTTTCGGTTCCCAGTCCGTCCCTGGCCCCCGGGCAGCTTCTGAGGAGAGAGGGGTACTGTGGGGCCTTGCCGCAGGCCTAGCTGGGCAGACCTGTGCTAGGTTGACGTAGTCATACTGTTGCCGGTACAAGCAGCATGAAAGTGGTGGTAGTTTGTGAACATACTGATAGAAGATTTAAGAGTACAAGGGGGCCAGACAGAGAGGCGAGCGTAAAGTACTCACTTTCGGGGTCTTCATTTCCAAGTTCAGCCGTGAGCCAGCCAGGGGCGGCTCCTCCATGTGGGTGGAGGAGCGTCGCCCCACTGCTTTCTCGCAGCGCGAGAAGCAGAAACATAAAATGGTATAAATGCCATTTTATGTTTCTGCTTCTCGCACTGCGAGAAAGCAGAAGAAACGTTTGGTTGGGGGCGTGCGGATGGGCGGTCCTGCTGCAGGGCAGGGAAGGAGTGACTAGCCCAATGTTGTGGGCACTGACTGTTTGGTCGGCCCCAGGGCCGACCAAACCAGTCATGCACACTATCCCTTTTCTCCATGTAGGCTGCATGCAGCCTACATGGAGAAAACGGCCTCCCCATAGACGCCTTTGCAGTCGGCGTCCCAGCCAATCACAATGTTGCCATTGCAGTGTTGTGATTGGCTTAGGGGAGGGGAGGAAGGCTGCCTGCGGCTGCTTCCTGCGAGGACAATGCGACGCAGGACCGGACCGCCGAAGGTACATTTTTATTTGATTTTTTATTTAAAATTAACCCCCGCGCGACCCCAGCCCCCCACCCCGAGTCATGCCGGCCGCGACTGGAGCCAGCCCATACCTATAATTAATTATCCAAGGGGAGGTGGAGGCAGGGTGAGAATGACAGCAGCTCTGGAGACGCCTTTTGGAAAAATACAGCTGCCCAGCCACTTGCATTTATTATATAAAATAGCTGCATATCTTTGCCGCATGAAAGAAATCTATAGTACTAGCCCTGTAAAATAAGTGTTGGTGCTGAGCACCAGAAACCACTGGCACAAATTAAACACTGGGCATAAGGGATAGTAGTATTAAGTGGTTGTATGATGCAAACACGATTTCCCCAACCCTGCATGCCTAAACAACGCGGTCTGAATAACAACCGCGTCTTAACCACGCATTCCTTTACCAGGCATGCCTTTACCACAAATTTTTGTGGTAAAGGTATATATGGTAAAGGGGCATGCTTGGCTAAGGTCGCCACCATCTCTCCCCACCGCCCTAAGGTACAAAATCCCCCCCCCCCCTCCCCCTCTGAGGTGCTAATACCCCTACCACCACGCTGTGCCCTCCCCCTGCCCTGATGCCTAAAACCCTGTCCCTTAACCCTGTCCCTTAACCTGACTCTGCCCAGCCCTAAAAACTGCCTGCCCTCCCCTAAGCCCTAAAAACTACCCCGACTACCGATTCCCCTCCCCCTGCCCTGAGGCCTAATACCCTAACCCCAAATAAAAAAAACTACCCCAACACTCCCCCAGTCCTAAAAACTACTTCAACCCCCCAGCCCTGAAAACTAGCCCCACCCACCCAGCCCTGAAAACTAGCCCCTACCCTCCCCCAGACCTGAAAACTACCCCAACCCTGATGACTAGCCCCGAAACCCCAGCTCAGAAAACTACCCCAGCCCAGAAAACTGCCTCCGACCCAATCCCAGCCCACAAAACTACCCCGAGCCACCCCAGCCCACAAAACTACCAGACCCCCACAGCCTACAAAACTACCCCAATCCACCCTGACCCAGAAAACTACCCCTGACCCACAAAACTACACCAGATCCACCCCCCGCCCATAACTACCCCGACCCACCCCAGCCCACAAAACACCCCCGACCTACCCCCAGCCCACAAAACATTCCTGGACCTCCCCAGCCTACAAAACAACCCCGACTTACCCCCAGTCCACAAAACAACCCCGACCTGCCTCCGGCCCACAAAACTACCCCAACCCACCCCCCCAGCCCCACTTATCTCACCGTAGATCTCTCCCTGCTTCCTGCTTCCGTCCAATGCAGCCCGAAGCCCACAAAAGATTCCCAACCCTGCTCACCAAACATCCCCAACCCACCCCAGCCCACAAAATAACCCCGACCCACCCCCAGCCCATAAAACATTCCCGACCCACCCCCAGCCCACATAAAAACCCGACCCACCCCCAGCCCACAAAAGTACCCCGACCCACCCCAGCCCCACTTACCTCACCTCTCCCTGCTTCCTGCTTCCGTCCGTCCGTTCCGCAGCTAGTCCTCGCATATGCCTTAACCGTGCACATGCGTGGTTAAGGCATATGCGTGGTGAAGGCATGGGTGGTAGGGCTTGCGGAGTCGGAACACTTGTGGTTTAGGCCGCTGTGTTCCGACTGTTTCCAGTATTAAGTCTACAGGATGCACTAAAAATGCACTTATGAATATTTTGCTAGCTCTAAGTTTGTGCTGCATTGAGTAGAATTATGGCAATTTAGGAGTTTAAAAATTGCATATTATTAATTAACTTCGGAAATCCTTTCTTCCATCTCTTAAACATATTTTCCTTTAAAGGCTGTTCTTTTTCTGTTCTCTGACACCTGCGAAAATTGAGGCTTCTGGTGCTTGTTCGCTGACTATCTGCAGAAATTACGTCTGGACCTTCCTTTTGTTTCTTATGTGCCTGGATAAGTGTGGGCAATGCAGTTGTCAATATTTGTAAATAACAGAAAAGGTTATATCTGTTTGGGAATGCGCTATACACTTGTATGGTATTTTTCACACCACTCCTCTGAGGTGTTTGGACAAAATATTGGAAAATAAATATTGTGATACAAAAATGTAATGTCAAGAATATTGGAATATTAAAAATATCATTGGTAGGAATATTGAAGGTAAAAATATAGTTTTTAGTGTTGTTTTTAATATCGCTGTAAAAAATATTATTGTAAATAATATCGTTTGTAAGTGTTAATTAGTATGCAATTTGTTGTAGTGTGTTTGGTTGTATATGTGCATTATTTTTTTAAATGTGTTTTTAGTTAGATAATGTTTTAGTTTTGAAATTTGTTTTTTAGTTGTATTAATCTATATATATTTAATTGTTCAACACTTTTTTTAGTAGTGGGATATTGGGTTTTTAGGGGATGAGGGTGGGGAGATTATGTTAAAATGTATGTTTTAAATTAAAATTTTAAGTAAATGTTTTTAAAGATTTGCAAACTAATAAGTGTGGGTTTTTAATTTTATTTTCAAGTCAAGTCAAGTCAAAAAATCTTTATTTCGGCTATACTTCCATAAAAGCACAGATAATTAAGACAATACATAAAATACAATTGATTATTATGAGCAAAAAAGTTTAAAAATTATTATACAAATGTCATCAAATATGTGTGTATGGGTTGAGATGCCGCATTTGTTATCCCCCCAACTACTCAACCCCATTAAATTAATTAATGACCCTATAAATCAAGTATAGCCAGGATATCCTATGTGGGAACATATAAAAACAATTAAACAATTGGATTTAAAACATTTAAAAAATGATTTAAAAGAGAAAAATAAGATTAGACATCAGGAGATAAACATTTCAAGACATTTCCCCTAAATAAAGTGCTGTGCAAAAATGGTACATAACAATATCTAATAAAATGCCACAGTTTAAGTATTGCCCATCTCATTTCCCTTTATAATGCCTTTACGTATGCACCACATCGCAAATAAAAATTTTGAGGTAACAACTACAAATAATGGGTGTGTCTCGTATTTCAGTAGCCTAAAAACCTCGATGTGGTTTCTCAACCCCAAGTTTCTACAAAGCTGAAGAACCCACTTAGATCTAGACCTTTTGTAAGCAGGACAAAATAGCATGACATGGAGTTCTGTTTCTTCTGAAAGATTACACCCAGGACAATCTGATCTAGTTGCTCCCTTCCATTTTTTTGTGAATGATCGAAGAGGGAGCGTCCCATGTCTAAATTGTAAAAACAACTTCTTTGCCATGAATGGTTGTATATTGTCCAGGACCAGTTCCAATTTATACTGCTGCTTGACATCCAGAAATTTAGATGTCAAGCAGCATGAATTCATACTCTGGAACAATAGGGCCAATTTATGTTCTTTAAAGGCTAGAGATAGGGATTTTTTGGGGATGGACGGGCAGGTCTCTTCAGGGGTTGCCCACATATTTGCCCATCCTAGAGAATGGCAGTTTCTCCTAATGTATGACAACCAGGGTAAATTTCCAGCACCCAATATGGACATTATTTTGTTATATTTATATTTTAATACATTTTAATTTGATGCTAATGAAAATATATATTAATGGTACTCAATGATCAAAAAATATGAAAATTAAACATAAAAGTATTTTTAATAAAGTCGAATATTTAGAAAATATTTGTTAAAATTTAAAATGTTATTTTATTTTTGTTTAATATATAATATGGCATACAAATGTAAATTTTAATAATTTATTAAAAAAATTATAATTGGTAAATCTTTTTATTTAACAGTTTCTCAGTGCACGGAAGTTGATACAATCTTGTGCGAATAATTTGACACATCGTGAAGAAAAAGCACAATATCCTTGCGATCGCAATTAATAGCAAACAACAGTATAACCCACTTAAGTGCAGTTCTGATTCAATTCAAATACTATCTTCACCCATCAACCACCTAGTCCCCAAAATCCCCTCAACGCCCCCACGGTAACCATTCATGTTTCACTGTAAGCGCACCATTGGTTCCAAACTTTCTCATATTTTCTTGGACAGCCACAACTTTGATAAATCACCTGCTCCGCTAGCTGGCACTAGCCCAGATTATCACAAGCCTTCACAATGTTTCTCTTAGCCACCCCGGCCGCTAACATCAACCAGATCTGCAGATATCTAGGCCACACTTATTCTCCCGTTATAAGTAGTACATGCCATCTGGCCTCCAATGGTACCAGGAAACCTGTGACTTTGGCCATAATTTGCACCACCCCTTTCCAGTATTGCTGGATTATAGGGCATTCCCACAGTATATGAAAGAAAGACCCCACCATTCCACACCCTCTAGTGCAGAGGGCCATGTCATATCACCCCAAATTATGTATAAGTGACCTGGAATAGTATGGTCTATGTAGTATCCTTACCTGTATTAGACTGAAGCAAGCTCGTTTGGCAACCTCTCTAGGGCTCTGGAGTGCCTCCACCCAAACGTCATCTTCAATAAGTTCTATGTCATGCTCCAATGCCTCTTGCAGGGACTGAAGGGGGTCAGGGGAGTTAATTTTCTATAAGTCTTGGAGATCACTTTGTCTGGCATAGGGTCCAACAGTAGTTGGCCCTCCAACGTGGTTGACTCCCGCAATTGTTCACCCTCCAGAACATAGGGTCTTAACGCATGTCCTAACTGTAAATGCCAAAACCGTTCTTTTTCCCCCATCTCATATTCTCACTGTAGATCCTCAAGGTCTGCAATGCACCTCCTCTCCAGACGTTCCCAAGGTGCTTGACACCTATTAGCCCCCATCTATGAAAACCTTTCAGGTTCCTGGCTTCCCATAGCAGTTCACTATCCCAGAGTGAAGTCCTTTTTATAAGCTTGCCCTCCCATCCTAGAAATTTGGTGGCCTCTCTCCACGTCCTCACCACTGACTGAGTGTGTATCAGTAACAAACTCTCCAGTTACCTGCTAAACAAGATTGATAGGTAGCCGCGGCTTCCCATAGCCTCTCGGTCTTCTCAATAGGTTGGGTCTTCCATGCCCTCGAACACCCAGTCGCTGATTGTGATCAATTGGGCTGCCCAGTAGTAGGTGCGTACATTGGGGACCGCCAGCCCTCCTTCATAAACCCCCTGTTGAAGCTTAATGAGGAAATACGTGAACTACCCCGTCCCACAGGATGTTACGCAGCTCACTATAGACCTTGCGAAAGAAGTCAGGCGGCAACCTGTATGGGGTGTTTTGAAGGACATATAGTAGTCGGGGGAGGGCCATCATCTTAAAGAGTATGGCCCATCCCATCATGGACACTGGAAGCATCCGCCAGTGTGCTACATCATTTACGAGGCATTCTAGTTGAGGAAGCAGGTTCCTCCCCAGAAACTCCTCAGCACATCTCGTTACATAAATGTCCCGGTACTGACCCCCTGTCCATCATGACTGGGTCCACACACCTTGACGGTAAGGCCGGGCTTCCCCCAGCTAGAGGGAAAATAAGGGACTTGTCCCAGTAAATCTGGTATCTAGAATAACTCCCAGAAAGCTGAAAAATATGCAGTATTCTGCCCACTATGAAGCGAGGCCACATACCGTACAGCAGGATGTCATCAACATATAGGAAGATCCGTTCCTCCCAGTCTCCGCCCACTCTGATACCTCACAGGAGAGGGTCTTGACAAATCCAGGCCATCAATGGCTCTAATGCCAAAGCAATAATCATTAGGTATAACGGGCAGCCCTGCCTTGTGCCCTTGTGAAGAGCAAAAGAATGGGATAGCACACCATTTACCCGCACCCCCGCCAAAGGGTCGTGGTACAGAAGTTTAATCCAGGTACAAAACTGGGGGTCAAATCCCACTCTGGTAAGGGCAGCAAACAGGTATGGCCAATCAATACTATTGAATGCCATCTTTGCATCTAAGGAGAGCAGAACAGCATCCTCAGTCTGGGGAGCCCCAGTCATGTATAAGACTCCGTAGAGGCACCTCAAATTCAATCTAGTACCCCTATGTGGCATGAATGGATGGTGGATGGACCACCATGGTTATCACTGTCTTAAGTCTGTTAGCCAGAGCCTTCGCTAAGACCTTGGCCTCTAGGTTCAATAGAGATTTAGGCCTGTATGACCTGCAAGCTGCAGGTGGCTTACCTTTTTAAGGAATAACTACAATAGGAGCCAAGCTCTGGTCTATAGGGAGGGTACCTTCCTTTCTAGCCACCTGGATCATGCCCAGTGTGTGTTTCGTGACTTTATCAGCCACGCATCTATATAATTCTATGGGAAGGCCCTTAGGCCCAGCCGCCTTTCCATATTGCATTTCTAGGATTGCCCCTCCAGCTCTTCTACCATCAAGTCCTGTTCTAGTGTGTCCCTATCCTCGTTGGAGAGGACCCGGAGAGAAAGATCTTTAAAGAGGTCAGAACAGTCATCACTGGATCGGTTTGTCATGGAGGAGTATGTATGTACATAGTATGTTGCAAAGGCCTCTGCACTGACTTTCCCAGTGGTATGTACTGTCCCCACAGAATCCAGGATGTCTACAATCCAGTTTCTACCCACTGTCTCTCCTCTCCTTTCCAACCAGGCTATGAGGTTATTGGCCATATGGCCAACATCGTAAAGGTGCCTCTGTGTGGCCAGCACGTGAGCTCAGGTTTTATCCTCCGCCAGGTCCCTTAGCTTCTGTTGCCTAAGCCTGAGCTTGTGGCACTGGCAAGGGTCAGGTGTCCCCTCCAGCACCTCCGATTCCAATGAGGCAATTTCCTTTTCTAGCGTCTCGTATTTGATAAGTTTTTCCTTTCTCAACCCCCAATCAGGGCCTGGTCATGGTTATGCAATGCTTCCTTGAAGGCCTCCCGTAAGGTACAAGCTGAGTCGACTGTCCCTTCATTTTCTTGAAAGTATTGGTCTGTCCATTCTCGTATTTTGTCTTGGACCTTTCTGTCTTTAAGATGCCAAGGATCTGTCCTAGGGGGCAGCGTTGAGAACCTGGTAGAACCAGAGAATGACACCACCACCGGGGAGTGATGAGAGATACCACGTGCCAGGTGTGATGCATTGTGAAACTGACCTGTGTGCATGTGATGGGAACATATGTAGTCCAAGTGGGAGAAACCACCATGTATCGCCGATAGGTATATAAACTGTTTCGCAATCGATTTGTGCTCGAGCCACAAGTCCACTAACCCCATTGCATCCATAAAACACCCCGGGCAGAATAACCTCTCCGGGTCCATTGTAGGGTTCATGTCCCCCCGAGAATCAGAGTGCCCAGTGGCAATTCCAGCAACAATGCACAAGTGCTGGAAAGGTTTCTGTCTGTAGTCTTGGCGGCACATAGCCTGAGCGAAGATTAAGTGTACGGCCCTTCCAGGTACTGGTCTGTGCAACAAACCTACCTAGTGGTCACTCCATGTTTGGCCTGGCGTGTAAGGTACTGATGATTTAATTAGAATACCGGTGCCCCTGGAATTTGAAGTGAAACCTGTATGCGTCAACAAGGAATAACCCAATCGGTCCAATGCCCTATAGTGGACACCTTTCAAATGGGTTTTCTGTCATAGGATGAAGTCTGGGGCATGTGTACAGATATATTGCAAGACAACGGAGCATTTGAATTTGTTTCCTAGGCCATTGACATTCCATGTCATGACCTTCAGAACAGAGCATGCGGGTCCCCATGAGGTGTTGTGTTGTGTGGCAGTCCCGCCTAGTGTGGGAAGGTACAAATGTTCCACCGCCACTTCTAAACGATCCGAGCCCCTTTCCCCTGTTGCACAATGTGACTGAGCAAAAACACATTAAACGATGCGAAACCATCAAAATATAACATAATTGTGATCCCCAAGTAAACTTCCCCCACCCTGCTACCCTGCACAGTAGGCATTGAAACGCCCACCACCCCAACTTGCAGGGGGCCTGTTGCCCAAACTTTAGCATAAAGGCTATTAAGGGTTAGCCGGCACTGCCAAGACAAACCAAGTTATGGTATCCAATGTCCATAACCCCTTAGCACAGCAAAATGTCCACACATCTGTAATACATGAAACATAGCAGATCATTGCTGCTCTTCACCCTTACGAGCAACCAGAGTTCACATCCTGGTGATCATACATTTACCTGGGGTGCCTGATTTTAGACCCCATGCTCAACACCCCCTCTCCCAATTCTCGTCCCACAGCGACCAGTTCCATCAACCAGGGCGTCATATCTTGTATGGCCATCAAATTCAACTATAAGACCCCAGCTGCATCACCCTCAGCAGATTGTTCCCTAGGTTGCATCAGTGGATTGTCCTCTTGCTGGCCAGTTGGACGCCCTCTCCTCTCGATTGGTCCACCATCCAAGAGTGCACCAGCCCTCGAGCCAGTCCCATGCCCCTGCGGTGTGGTGAACTACAAATATTTACCCTCCGCCACAGCCCATAGTTTTGCTGGATAGAGCATCATGTATAGTTGAGTTCTTTAGTGCGGAGTACCTTCTTGACTTCGTCGAAGAGGCGGCACTGGTGCTGTACCTGTAGTGTGAAATCTGGGAAAAAGCGTATTGTGGTATTTCCATAAGTCAAGTCCCTATGGGAGAGGGCTGCCTGTAGTATAGCATCACGATCCTGGTGATTAAAAATCCTGGCAATAATCGCCGGGGAGGGGGCTGCCTTTGGCATCAGTATTGGCGCCCTGTGCATCCACTCAATGTAGAAGAAATTCAAAAGGCACATGGGGCGGAGGGTGTTGATAGTTAGATCTTCGAAGAAGAGGGCCACACTAGGTCCCTCCGCCCCCTCAGGAACCCCAACCACTCTGATGTTGTTCCTACGTGCCCTGCCTTCTTGATCTTTGAGTTTAGCTGCCATCATCAAGTTGCTTTTTTAGGTACTGGGCTTGTTCCTCCAGCTTTTTAGACGTAGACTGTATAGGTGGGTGTGCAACTCAGCTGCTGTGACCCTCTCCAACATTTTCTTGAAATCAGCCCTCAAAGGATTAACGTGCACAGTCACAGCATCTATTTTAGATTAAAGAGTACTTTTAAGATCACAGATTGCTGCCATAATGGCTCAGAGGGAGGGTTCCGCCAACTCCGATGTCTCGGTCCCAGACTCAGCCTTATCCAGAGTCTGTTTGGTCATAGCATATTTATTCATCTTTTTGGACTGTGTTGGCATTTGTCCCTTAGGTCTCACTATGGCCACGAGGAGAAAGCAGTGAAGAAGAGGCGGGGTGGTTGTTTTCAAGTCCCTAGGGGCGCCAATGGTGGACTTCAATTGCTCAACAGGGTGCAGCACGGTAATGTAGAACTAGTTAGGAGACAGTCAAGTCCTCATGATATGGCAGGTAACATTAGGGGCCCATGCTCGAATCGCACCGCTCAGTTCTTGCTCACCACCCCAAACCGCTTCCTGAGGGCACTCACAGTGCTCTGTGATGATCTGAGGCCTGCAAAGAGTAGTCTGGCTCTGGCCTGGTGGTGTGTGAACAAATTCAATGAAGGCCAGCAGAGTGTCAGTCCTCAGGAGGTGGGCCACCTCTCCATATAAAGGATGGAATGGGGATCGTCATCCCACTGCTAAGGGTCAATTGCTCTGTGTCTCCTGCTGCCCAACTTATGTCTGTATAGGTAAGCGCCCAATTCTTTAGGGCCAGGCAGCACCAACCGCACCCTGGGCGATAACAACTGCACTAGGAAAGTCAACGACAGGCATCCGCAAGGAGGAGGAAGAGGGCCCCCCCAAGTCCTGGTCACAGTCCGGACACCCCCAGTTCCTCAAGTCTCAGGGCGGCCCCCTACACCAGGATAACGGCTGTTGCCAGGAAAGTCGAGCCTTAGTGCATGTTCATGCCCCAGATCCAGCACAGAGGCCCCTCAGCCGGGGGGCATGTGCGACTCGGGCCCATGTCAGTCCCTGAGCATGATTTTCACTGTAGGGGTGTCCCACTTACTGTGCAAGGTGCCCTGCCCATGCAGCACAATGTCTCCATGGTTCTGAGTGCGGAGTCTCAGCGCCCAATCTCCCAGCATGTCTTCCTTGTGTGGGAGCCCACCCCGGCCTCAACCCAGCTCCGCCAGAGCTCATCGGCTCCCCAGTCGCAACCCTCCCCGCCTCACCTCCAGACCGATGTGGTCGGGCACAGTGAGCCCCCAAAAGGAAGTGGGCAGTCGGCAGCAGATGCATGAGTTCCGCAGGGGCTCTGCGTCTTTCCTCTCCCAGTTGCTGCCCCGCAGCAGGAATGGTGACTCTTCCTCTTTACAGGACGGCTCCAGGGCATGTGGCTTATGTCACAGTGCGGGGACCCAGCTCCTCAATCGCCCAGGCTTCGGTCTTCAAGGCATAGGCTGGCTTCAAATACACCCCATGGCTCGTCAGACACCCATGCGTGTCAGGGTGCGCACTTACAAAGCCGATATGTGCGGATTTCAGGAGTGATGCCGGGGTTTAGATTATTATTTTTTTTTAAATATTTTTATTTTGCCATGATAGACTTAAATACAGAAAAGAAAATATAGACCCATTAGATCAGAATGGAGCAAGGAGTTTCACATCAAATATCATATATCAAAAAAAGGTTTTTTCACATAGATTACATATAACATATATCATATATCGTATTTCATATTCAGGACTGACAGCAATAAATACATACATAGATGAAAACAACCAACATAGCCAGCTAAAAGGGATAAAGCTATTAAGATATTAAGGGTCATTTCATTCCGCGTTCAAATGGTCTAATATAGCTTCCAGACCCTTAGACCTCGGTCCCGTCTACGAGGTCCTTTCAGGGAATATAAACTGTGCTCAAGATTAAAAAAAGCATAGAGTCTAGATCTCCATATCTCAAAGGAAGGTGGTTCTTTTTGGAGCCACACAGAGGCCATGCACAGCCGGGCCATGGCAGTTGCCATAAATATAAGATAGATCACTCGTGGTATAGCCGGTCCGGCCACCGCGCCCTTTGAGATACCCAATAGCATGGCCAAGGGAGTGATCGTAATTTCAGTCCTAGTCACATCAGTTAAAAAAGCCTCCATCCCTAAAAAGAGATGGTTCAGTTGAGCGCATGAATAAAACACATGAAGGCTGTCAGCTGAATCTGCCCGACAGTGAAAACATTTCCCATCATTCACCCCCCCAGGTCAACATTTGTGCGGGCATATGATAAAGGTTAAAAATGGTCTTAAAGTGCTGTGCCCTAAGACTTGAGGAGATCAAAATTTTCTCAGCCATCTCAATGGACTCCTGTAAGAGTCCATCACCCTGACCCAGAATGATATTCCATTTCCTGTTCTGAACCTCTAGATCATCTTCCTGCATTTCCAAGAGGCACATATAAAGGCTACTGATCTTTTCTCTATGTTTGATTGCTTCAATAAGACTATTTGACCTATTACTACCTGTTGCAGCCTTTTCTGAAGATAATCCTGAATCTGTAAAAACTTTAAAAAATCCATGTTAGGCAGACCATATTTCTCCCCAAGTGCAGCAAATGTATAGATATAATCCTTCTCATAAAAACTTTGAAAGCGGCCCAGAGAACCTTAAACCGGGTCTTCTTATAGTAGCTCGGTTCAATCACCCTAAAGAAGCATCTTTCTGCTTCAAGCAACATTTGATAAATAGAAGAGGCATCTGCTGTGTTGCTACTCATTTCCCCATTTAATAAAATCCTCATGTTTTGCAAGAGGCACGCATAATAATAAAGTTTGAAATTGGGGACTGCCCAGCCTCCTCGCATTCTGGGTAGTGTCATAAACTTCTTTGCTCTACAGGATTGTTTCTGACCTCAGATGAATCTACCACATATTGTTTGCAAGTTCTGTAGCTGCTCTCTGCTGAGCTCTAAGGGCACTGACCTAAAGTAGTACAGTACTTTAGGTAGTATGGTCATCTTTAAAACATTACACCGACCTACCAGTGAGAGATGTAGACACTCAATCCTACCCAATTCTTTCTTAATTCCTCCCAACATAAGCTCCCAAATAACAGCCACTAATTCATCCAGACAAGCTCTAGTTTAAATGCCTAAATAAACTGCCTCCTGTGTGATTCTTGAATCGTCAAAGCTAGCCTGGTTTGTGCAGATGATCTGCGTTTTCGCAGTATTTAATTTATATCCTGACATTTGGGCAAAGAGGGCGGCCAGTCGCTCTATATCAGGCTTTGCTATAGCAGGTGTTGTTGTGACAATAGCACCGTCATCCACGTAGACTAGTGTTACTCAAAGTATGGCCCAGGGGCCCCTCGCGGCCCTCTTGACCTTTACCTGCGGCCCCCTTGGTAAACAGCAGCACCAGCTGCTATTTAGTTGCTGAGCACTAATATTCAGAAAAAAATGTTAAATGCACGGGCAAGCATTTATAAACCTGCAGATAAACACTGCTCATTTATTTCACAAGTTTTTGGACCAACTTACAGAATCCCTGACCCCCCCGACCCCTTACCGACACCCTGCTGACATCAGTGCGACCCTCGGTCACACCGCAGACCATACTTTGTGGCCCCTTGGCAATTGTTTGTGAGTACCCATGGCGCAGGCGAACACCTTATATTCTTCCCGCTGAATTTGTACAGGTTGGATAATCATGCTTTGCTCTAACTGGATCGAAAAAGGATTAATATATAATGCAAACAATAAAGGAGAGCACGGGCATCCCTGTCTTGTCCCTCTAGATATAATAACTGTCTCAGACTTGAAGCCCATCACACAAATTTGGGCTGTTGGGGATCTATACATAGCTTTCACCGAGTTAATGAAGCCCATCCCAAAGCCCGAACGGCGCAGTACCATCCATAAAAATTCCCAGGAGACACGGTTAAACGCCTTTTCGGCATCCGAGAGTATCAAACCCAATGGGGTCTGTTGAGCTCTAGCCATGTCAAACAGAGTCACGACTCGACTTAAATGATTGACCGTGCACTTCCTGGGATAAAACCATGCGGACGGATCGAAACCAGGGGAGTTATTACCCTGGCAAGACGCGTTGCCAAGATTTTAGCATAGATTTTATCATCGCAATTTAAAAGAGAAATAGGTCTATGCGATCCCTGCAGTGTTGAGACTTTATCCCTTTTTAAAAAAATGATAATATTAGCAGCGTCCCATGATACTGGTCCTTACCCACGCAGAGCTGCCTGACAAGTTGACAGCATATCTGTTTTTAGTTCTTCATAAATGGTTTTATAAAATTCTAGAGGTAATTTATCAGGGCCCGATGCTTTGCCTATCACTAAAGATTTGATAGCCTCTTCAGAGATATCGGTGCATTTAAGCATACTGAGTCTTCAGCGCTAAGAGTTTGATTAAACTGGTCTTGCGGTAATGAATCACGCGGGAAGCTCCCATGTCTTGCATCCTCTGTGTACAAGTCCTGATTGAAGGATATCAACACCGCTAAAATCACAGAGGGTGTACTAACTAATCTCCCTGTCGAATCCTCCAAGGAAGCTATTTCACCATTGATCTCCTTATTTCGAGTCCGTTTTGCGAGGCACCTGCCCGTGGCCTCCCCAAACTCATAGCATTCTCTCCTGTATATTTGATATCTACAGGAAATGACCTTAGATCATAAAGAATTAATCCTGGCCATGCAGCGAGCTACTTCTGTTTGTGCCGAAGTACTTGGCCCATTATCTACCATGAATTGTATCAAATTGCATTCAGCCCTTCTTAGATCATCATGCAAACCCTGGATCAAAGAGTTTTGCTGTCTCTGCTTTTGAATCCCAAAGCTCAAAGTCTCCCCCCTGAGCCATGCCTTTAAAGCAAACTACGAAGGGTGCAGCTGTATTCCTATTGATTTCCAAAAACGGAGTGATCCAGCTTTTTATATGAGCAACAAATATCTCATCTGCTAAAATCTTCCTATCAAAAGAAAAAGTTCTCTGAGGCCGAAAAAGTCCCTGAACTGGAATATCCATAACTACCGGGCTATGATCAGACGTAAGTCTGGGATAATGCAGAATTTTAACCACTGCTGCCATTCCCCGGAAAACAAAAACAAAAATCCAATCTGACCCATTTATTATGCGGGCAGGAAAAATATGTGAAGCCGGCTTCGGGATATCTATTTATAAACCACAAATCTATTAAATCATGCTCAGACACCAGTTGCTGCAGTGCCTTAAAGACCTTAGGTTTCCTCCCGATATAGCATCTATTACTATTACTAGATTGTAGCTCAAGGCCATCTAAGTGTATATTGAGGTCCCCGCAAAATATCAACGGGGTTGACTAGGATGCTAGCTCTATATTTAGAAGATCCAAGATCTGTGCCTCATCCATATTTGACCCATAGACTGAACATATAGCAAAATTACTTGCCCCAACAGCACACTCAGCAATTGCCCAGCACCCATGCTTATCCGCAACTGCCGTGCCCACCAGGCGTACATTTGGTTTAGCCAAGATGTCCACCCCGAGTTGTAGAACCATGTTGTGTAGATACCAATACTGTATACCCCAGTTCGGCCATCAACCCACGCTTCTCCCAGGGAATACGTGTTTCCTGTAGGCACACCATGTCAGGTCGGATAACCCTCAGCTCCATTGCTACCCTCTGTCTCTTGATACCAAATGGGATGATGGACGGAGCATTTGAGCAAATCAAACACTCACCCCCAGTCAACTGATCTGCGTTTAATCCATCATCATTCTTTAGCTCACTCCACCACCCCAGTTCAGACATGGCCATATGCAAATCAGTCTGACCCTGTGCCTCATGGGAACAGTCCAGCCCGAACTGCCAAGCCATGTCTTCCCTGGACCGGAAACAAGCATCCTGGGACCGGTTTCAGGCTATTCAGCCGTCATCAGCCAGGCTAGCTTGAATCCAGTGGCAAAGTGAGCAAGGGACCCACGTCTGGGCATACCCTGCCAACTTAGGGCGAACAAAGCGATACCAAAGGGGATGATGGACGGAGCGTTTGAGCAAATCAAACACTCACCCCCAGTCAACTGATCTGGGTTTAATCCATCATCATTCTTTAGCTCACTCCACCACCCCAGTTCAGACATGGCCATATGCAAATCAGTCTGACCCTGTGCCTCATGGGAACAGTCCAGCCCAAACTGCCAAGCCATGTCTTCCCTGGACCGGAAACAAGCATCCTGGGACCAAATTCTGGCTATTCAGCCGTCATCAGCCAGGCTAGCTTGAATCCAGTGGCAAAGTGAGCAAGGGACCCACGTCTGGGCATACCCTGCCAACTTAGGGCGAACAAAGCGATACCAAAGGGGATGATGGACGGAGCGTTTGAGCAAATCAAACACTCACCCCCAGTCAACTGATCTGGGTTTAATCCATCATCATTCTTTAGCTCACTCCACCACCCCAGTTCAGACATGGCCATATGCAAATCAGTCTGACCCTGTGCCTCATGGGAACAGTCCAGCCCAAACTGCCAAGCCATGTCTTCCCTGGACCAGAAACAAGCATCCTGGGACCAAATTCTGGCTATTCAGCCGTCATCAGCCAGGCTAGCTTGAATCCAGTGGCAAAGTGAGCAAGGGACCCACGTCTGGGCATACCCTGCCAACTTAGGGCGAACAAAGCGATACCAAAGGGGATGATGGACGGAGCGTTTGAGCAAATCAAACACTCACCCCCAGTCAACTGATCTGGGTTTAATCCATCATCATTCTTTAGCTCACTCCACCACCCCAGTTCAGACGTGGCCATATGCAAATCAGTCTGACCCTGTGCCTCATGGGAACAGTCCAGCCCGAACTGCCAAGCCATGTCTTCCCTGGACCGGAAACAAGCATCCTGGGACCGGTTTCTGGCTATTCAGCCGTCATCAGCCAGGCTAGCTTGAATCCAGTGGCAAAGTGAGCAAGGGACCCACGTCTGGGCATACCCTGCCAACTTAGGGCGAACAAAGCGATACCAAAGGGGATGATGGACGGAGCGTTTGAGCAAATCAAACACTCACCCCCAGTCAACTGATCTGGGTTTAATCCATCATCATTCTTTAGCTCACTCCACCACCCCAGTTCAGACATGGCCATATGCAAATCAGTCTGACCCTGTGCCTCATGGGAACAGTCCAGCCCGAACTGCCAAGCCATGTCTTCCTGGACCGGAAACAAGCATCCTGGGACCGAATTCTGGCTATTCAGCCGTCATCAGCCAGGGTAGCTTGAATCCAGTGGCAAAGTGAGCAAGGGACCCACGTCTGGGCATACCCTGCCAACTTAGGGCGAACAAAGCGATACCAAAGGGGATGATGGATGGAGCGTTTGAGCAAATCAAACTCTCACCCCCAGTCAACTGATCTGGGTTTAATCCATCATCATTCTTTAGCTCACTCCACCACCCCAGTTCAGACGTGGCCATATGCAAATCAGTCTGACCCTGTGCCTCATGGGAACAGTCCAGCCCGAACTGCCAAGCCATGTCTTCCCTGGACCGGAAACAAGCATCCTGGGACTGGTTTCTGGCTATTCAGCCGTCATCAGCCAGGCTAGCTTGAATCCAGTGGCAAAGTGAGCAAGGGACCCACGTCTGGGCATACCCTGCCAACTTAGGGCGAACAAAGCGATACCAAGGGGATGATGGACGGAGCGCTTGAGCAAATCAAACACTCACCCCAGTCAACTGATCTGGGTTTAATCCATCATCATTCTTTAGCTCACTCCACCACCCCAGTTCAGACATGGCCATATGCAAATCAGTCTGACCCTGTGCCTCATGGGAACAGTCCAGCCCGAACTGCCAAGCCATGTCTTCCCTGGACCGGAAACAAGCATCCTGGGACCGGTTTCTGGCTATTCAGCCGTCATCAGCCAGGCTAGCTTGAATCCAGTGGCAAAGTGAGCAAGGGACCCACGTCTGGGCATACCCTGCCAACTTAGGGTGAACAAGCGATACCAAAGGGATGATGGACGGAGCGCTTGAGCAAATCAAACACTCACCCCAGTCAACTGATCTGGGTTTAATCCATCATCATTCTTTAGCTCACTCCACCACCCCAGTTCAGACATGGCCATATGCAAATCAGTCTGACCCTGTGCCTCATGGGAACAGTCCAGGGAAGACATGGCTTGGCAGTGAGCTAAAGAATGATGATGGATTAAAACCAGATCAGTTGACTGGGGGTGAGTGTTTGATTTGCTCAAACGCTCCGTCCATCATCCCCTTTGGTATCGCTTTGTTCGCCCTAAGTTGGCAGGGTATGCCCAGACGTGGGTCCCTTGCTCACTTTGCCACTGGATTCAAGCTAGCCTGGCTGATGACGGCTGAATAGCCAGAAACCAGTCCCAGGATGCTTGTTTCCGGTCCAGGGAAGACATGGCTTGGCAGTTCGGGCTGGACTGTTTTCATGAGGCACAGGGTCAGACTGATTTGCATATGGCCACGTCTGAACTGGGGTGGTGGAGTGAGCTAAAGAATGATGATGGATTAAACCCAGATCAGTTGACTGGGGGTGAGTGTTTGATTTGCTCAAACGCTCCATCCATCATCCCCTTTGGTATTGCTTTGTTCGCCCTAAGTTGGCAGGGTATGCCCAGACGTGGGTCACTTGCTCACTTTGCCACTGGATTCAAGCTAGCCTGGCTGATGACGGCTGAATAGCCAGAATTCGGTCCCAGGATGCTTGTTTCCGGTCCAGGGAAGACATGGCTTGGCAGTTCGGGCTGGACTGTTCCCATGAGGCACAGGGTCAGACTGATTTGCATATGGCCATGTCTGAACTGGGGTGGTGGAGTGAGCTAAAGAATGATGATGGATTAAACCCAGATCAGTTGACTGGGGGTGAGTGTTTGATTTGCTCAAACGCTCCGACCATCATCCTCTTTGGTATCGCTTGTTCGCCCTAAGTTGGCAGGGTATGCCTAGACGTGGGTCCCTTGCTCACTTTGCCACTGGATTCAAGCTAGCCTGGCTGATGACGGCTGAATAGCCAGAAACCGGTCCCAGGATGCTTGTTTCCGGTCCAGGGAAGACATGGCTTGGCAGTTCGGGCTGGACTGTTCCCATGAGGCACAGGGTCAGACTGATTTGCATATGGCCATGTCTGAACTGGGGTGGTGGAGTGAGCTAAAGAATTATGATGGATTAAACCCATATCAGTTGACTGGGGGTGAGTGTTTGATTTGCTCAAGCGCTCCGTCCATCATCCCCTTTGGTAACCCTCTGTCTCTTGGCCTTATCATTTAAACCAAACACATTAAATGTGCAGTTCCGTAGCCTCCCAGCCATCAGTCCATCCCACATCTAAGCGAGACAAACACCCCACATCTGACTCCATCATATCGTTTTTGTGTGTATCTTCAAAACATACAACTTGCTCCAACCTTTGTCACCATGGCTTTTTACTTTTCTCCCCAACCCCCCTCCCAGTGAGCCCGCTTCCCCAACACCACCTACCAGCCCAGCCCTATCCCCCCTGGCTATAGTGCCCCCACCATCCCCGCACACACCCACCCACCCCCCCTCCCGTCTAGTGGGGCAAAAGGACCGAAGGTCCAATGTGATGGAGAGCTGACATTACTCCCCCGATCACCCCCCAAGGATCCTATTCAAAATGTGTTAGTACCTACCCAGCTTCTAATACTATCCATAAGCACTCATGCAGACCTCTGCCACCACAAAATATTCTATATTATTTGCAAATAATCTTTTGCTTGGACCTCAGAAGTAAAAAACTGTGTTTGACCCTTACTTATGACCTTCAATTTGGCAGGGTTGAGTAAAAAAACCTGAGCCCCCTTGGCCTGAAACATTGGTATTAGTTGCCGCAGTTGCCAACTCTTCTCTACTGTCGCATGACAGAAGTCAGACCTAACAAAGAACTCATTTCCCTTCTCTGCCCTTCTCCTATCTGGCAGTGCCAGATCATAAATAGCTTCTCGGGCCAAGAAATTATTCAAACAAATCAAAATAGCTCTTGGCTTAGTTGTTAGTTGTCCCGAGCTCCTTTACTGCTTCAAAGGGAATCGGTGGTCCCTCTGCACTTCCCGGTCCCAGGACCATTGTGTAAGCTCTGGCAATGCATCCATAAACAGCTCTTCGATAAATTTTCAAACATCCAATCCCTCCACTCCTTCAGGTATACCCAGAACTCTCAGATTTTTCCTTCTAAGGCAATTTTCCAAATCTGTTAGCTTCCATTGCGTATCATCCTTCTGTGTTCATAGAGAGTCCGTGAGGGATCTTTGGGCGACCAGTTCATCTTCAAGCAAAGCAATCTGAGTCTCTACTTCACCAATCCTCTTTGCAAATTCAGAGCAGGACTTAGCGACTCAATGGATAGAGTTCTGCAGCTTACAACATGCCCCTTGGGTTCTTTGGCTCTCTGTTCGCATCTCCTCTCTGTGTGCCATAATGCTCTGGTATATGATAGAGAGCGAGATCTCTTCTGAGCTTTGAACTGCCCCCGATGCTACATTTGAGGTGGCAGCATCTTCACTGCCCACAAAGCCAGGAAAAAGAAAAAAGGAATAATCCCATATTAGAGACCCTGTGGCTCCCTTAGACTCAGTCCTGGGTGGCTCTCTTTGCTCTCTCTGCTTCCGCATGAGTTCCGCAGGGGCTCTGCGTCTTTCCTCCCCCTATCGCTGCGCCGCAGCAGGAATGGCGACTCTTCCTCTTTACAGGACGGTTCCAGGGCATGCGGCTTATGTCACGATGCAGGGACCCAGCTCCTCATTTGCCCAGGCTTCGGTCTTCAAGGCATAGGCTGGCTTCAAATACACCCTTGGGCTTGTAAGACACCCATGCGTTTCAGGGTGCGCACTTACAGAGCCGATATGTGCGGATTTCAGGAGGTATGCTGGGGTTTAGATTATTGAGCACCTTGGAGCTCGCTCAGTGTGCGGCCATCTTGGCTAGAGCCTGGCCACGCCCCTCTTAAAAAAAAGAATTAAAGTAATTTTTTTAAATGTATGATTTTGTATTATTTTCTTTTTAGTTTATTCTTTAAAGTTTATGAATTGTGGTAACTATTTTCAACAATATATTAGCTTTTAATAGTCATTAAAATATTAATTTTATATATTACATTTTGAATATGTATATAAAAGTTTGTAGTTTAGAATACTGTGTTTTTAGATAACATTTTAGGTAATTTTATATATAAAAAATGTGTTTGATTATGAAGCAATGGTTGTTTAAGTTAAAAACATTTATTTTTATTATTTTGTGTAAAATGTTTTATTTTGTAGAGGATATTGTAAATGACATCTCTTTAGTCTTCAACACCTTCTTCAAATAGCCTTAGATTAGAGTGGGAATAGTAAATGTCAGCCGTTTAGAGTCCAACACCTTTTCCCAAAATGAATATATTGGAGTGGGAATAGTAAATGTCACCTGTTTAGTGCCCAACGCCTTCCACAGATTGGTTTAGATTGGAGTAGGAATAGTAAATGTCATCCCTTTAGGGTCCAACACCTTCCCCAAATTGGTTTAGATTGGAGTGGGAATAGTAAAAGTCACCCCTTTAGTGTCCAACACCTTCCCCAAACTGGTTTAGAATGGTGTGGGAATAGTAAATGCCAACCCTTTAGTGTCCAACACCATCCTCCGATAGGGTTAGATTGTAGTGGGAATAGTAAATTTCACCCCTTTAGAGTCTAACATTTTTTTAAATGATTATTGTGGGAGTTTGATATTTAAATTTTATAATTTTATTAAAAAATATATTTTACTTTTATTTGTGTGTAGTAGAAATGCTTTGTTTTATTTTATTCTTATAATTGTGATTTGAAATAGAAAAATAAATAGTTGTATGTTTACAACCAATAATATTATTAATTACAGTTTTTTTGTAAATTAAAGACATGTTTAGGGTTGGGCGGAACTTGTGGAGTTTCACTCCTTGGAATTTGTCAGAGTTACATAAAAACTGTGAGATTCAACAGAGTTCCACGAGCAGGTGGAATTGGCACGTCGAAGTGATTTTTAATGCCGGGAGCTTGTTCTGTGGTGCAAAAACAGTGCAACAGCACCACACTGTGCGCCAGGGGCGCTGCCTCTTTGCTGCTGCTCTTGGAGATTTTCTACCCTGTTTATGTTCTGGGACTTTAGATAGTATATCGTTAAAGATTTTGTTTGTGGCGTCCAGGAATCTAGTGCTTGCCTCTGTAATATCCTGCCATATTTCTCTTACTTCTATTTCTGTCACATTTGGGGTGTGGTCGTACTCTCTTAGATGATTTACAATTTCATCTTTTGTAGTTGCCCTCCCATAGCATGCGTTAGAATAATATTTAGTACATTTCCAGTTTATATTTTCCGATGATGCACTTTCTTGGCTGTAGGTATAGACCATGTGATTTAGTAACTGCTTTTCTTTCTGTGAAGTGATACATTTGGCAACCTATGTCATTGTATCTGAAAGTAGTGTAATAGTATAAATATATATTATGTTTTAACTTTTGCACGTTTGTTATTAACATAAAAAAATGCAACTACTTTGAATTAGTAAACTTACATGTATGTTCTGTTTAGATGTTTCTTACTGTTTTGGGGGGCGTGTCCAAGATGGTGGACGGGACGGTGGCCTGAACATGAGCTCTGGCCCGTCACCACATTTATCCGCCTAAATCCCCTACAGTACTGGTGCTCCGGAACAAAAGCTGCTGCTCCTAATCGGCAGGAAGTGAATGTGCTCCCTGGACTCCCACCAGGAGCCGTAGGTGGCTCTAACGAACAGGAGCTACCAAAGCGGCTGCACCACTGGGGCCTGCGCTGCATGCCGGAGGGAGGTGCCTTACCGCTCACAGACGTGGAGATCCGGCCCTCTGCATGCCATACTTGGCACGGTCACAAAGCCACCAGGAAGCTGACCGGCATTACCTGCAGCTGTTATCTATCCCGCCATCCTACCAGACCCTGCGAGGCACCAGCTGCCCCTGGCCCTGGACTCCCGTGATGACTGCACACTTCTAATTGGGGTAAGACTGTCGGCCCTGATATGTGGGGGCTTGTGCGGAGACCTGTCCGATCCTTGCGGCACTGCTCCTCTTGCTGGCACGGTGGCAGGGACTCCTGACTTGCTCGTAGCCAACAAAATGCCCAAGCAGCCAGTACAAGGAGACCGCTGCATATAGGGAGTCCCCTGCTGGCTGTTGTGGTCCACATTGGGGACACCTTAAATTTGGCAACAGCCTCCCCCTCCTGGAGTCACCGGTGTCACAGTTTTATTTAATAGGGTGAACTAGACCGGACCAACTGGAGGTTTGGTAGACCACTCCGCTGCACTGCAAGCCCCATGCGCTGATAAGGCCCTGACCGCCTTCCACCACTGCGCATTGACTACTGGTGCCACATTTTCTGAGGGAAACGTCACTCCTGGTGATGTGCATCAGTATTTTCCAGAGGAGATTCCCTGACTGCAGGCACCCCACCTCTCTGTACATTACCCACACTGCATCCTCCTGTTTTGCATCGCTTCCATACATATAATTTTAAATGGTGGGGGCCTGATTGTCTGGGGTGAATCAACCAACCATTGGTCATGGCTTCACAGTCTTTTAGCCTGCAATGGCCGCTGCTGAGGTTAACTGGAATTCTCTTCCACAGTGTACTCCACAGACGGTGTTTCCGGGACTACAGTCCTACATTATGGCTGTTGGGGCCTTTTGAAGGGTGACACTGCTGTACAGCACCTCTGGTTCTGCCAGGGGTGGTGACCCATGTGTGCTTCATGTTATTGCTGGCTCTTCCCTGTGGATGGTGCGTTGCCTGGGTGTTGGCTCAGCTGAGATCCCCCGCTGGACCTCTGATACACTCTTCCATTGCACCGTACCCTGGAGGCATACACTTAGTGGAAGTGTGCCAACATGTCTAAAGGGAAGGTGGGAAAGGAGAGAGACAGACCCAATGTGCGTGCCACCGTGGACGCAAGTCCTCCGGTATACCAATCGACTGTAGAGCAACACCTGCAGGATCACACAGAGAAATCTATGGAACTGTTGGTAGCTGATAATAACCTTAAGTCCTCCTTAGAACTTTAATAATCGACATGGGGTTCCTTCGTGAGGACCACAAGAATCTAAAGGACAGACTAAAAGATGCAGAAACGGAATTGATGATGGTTTGTCCATCTGTGATGGAGCACCAACAATGGATTGAAACGCTTCAGAAGGAAGTGGCACACCTGCAAGCTAGGGCCGAGGACACCGAAGGGTGCTCCAGCCAAAACAATATTAGTGTGGTGGGCCTCCCGGAGGGCACGGAAGGCCTGAGTATGGACCTATTCTTGGAGACATGGCTGGCGGAGCAGGTACTGGGGGAAAGATCTCCAAGTTCTTTTCCGTGAGCGAACACACAGGGTGCCGGGCATCACCCTCTCCTTGGAGCCCCCCTTGGCCTGTGGTGGCAAGGTTATTTAACTTCAGGGATAGGGACAATATCCTACAGATTGCTAGGACAAAGGGCCCCTGGACTGTGGAGAACAACACTGTAACGATCTTCCCGGATTACACGCTTGAGATATTTACAATGTGAGATTCGTCCTGGGAGGTAAAACACCCCCTATGTACTTTGGATATTACATTTCCATTGTTATTTTCTGCAAAGCTAAGGGTTGTGGCAGGGAGGGAGACACTGTCTCTTCTGAGACTCCAGGAGGTGTGGACTTGGCTGGAGACCCAAGGTGACTATCAGCGCTCCTCCCAATCGGCCCCGGACGGGCCCTGGAAGACCCAACGAAACAAAAGGCGTTCCACTGGAAATATTCATGGCAGACCCTCAAAAATACAGGCAGCGCTGGGCAGAGCGGAGGTGCTGGCTGCAGCGGAGGTTGTTGGGGATTGTTGTTTTTTTCTTCTTTATTGATTGGCATTTTTTTTTTCTTTGCCCAACCTGCATGCCTCCTCTTTGCAATACAGATCACAGTTGGGACTTCTTACCAAACATGAAATTCATGACCACACGTGAAGATAACATACTTACATGGAATGTGAGGGGAATGGGCACCTATAGCAAATGACATAAGATCCATTCTTATTTGAAATGGTGTAATATTTAATTTGCCTGCCTTCAGGAGACACACTTAACGGCAGGAGAGCTCCTTAAATTGTGTAAACGCTGGCGGGGCCCTATACTGGGCACCACTTACTCTACCTATGCTAGACGGGTCCTACAATGGTTAGCCCCGGGAGTCCCGTTTGTCCCAGGCCACACCTTAATTGACTCGGAGGGCTGGTACGTTATTACGGAGGACACGCTGGATGGGGAACCTATCATCCTGGTAGTGCTCTATTCTCCTAATGTGGGGCAACCTCACTTTTTAGCCTCATTGTCACCTGCCCTTTTCCGCCTGGCATACTCCCCCACGTTCTGGTGTGGAGACGTTAATTGTGTCCAGATTTGGTGCTGGACAGGTCTACCCCTCCTGTCCCGGTTGTACAATGACATTACACCACTAAACAATTACAGCAATGGACTCACAATGTACAGGTGCTTGATGTTTGGCACACGCTCTATCCACGTCAGCGGGAATATTCCCATTACTTTGCATTACATGCCCTTCACACAAGGATTGACCTGGTGTACAGTACCGGGACACTACTGAATAAATGCAGACAAGCAGAATACTTGAGGTGGACACTGTCTGATCACTGCACCTTGATGGTGACATTTCATTGGGGAAGAACACGCCCAGCCATTCCTACCTGGCGCCCACAACCACAGGCGCTAGCGGACATGGTGTTCCGGACAACTGTTGGGGACAACATAGATAAATATTTTACAGAGAATTAGGGCTCTGTCTCGGATGGAATGTTTGAATGGGATGAGTTCATGTGGTGTTCCCGGGTGTGTGTATGGCCACGTGGCATGGCATACAGAGAGCCCTTCAGGCAGAGATTCTGGACCTAGAGGATAGCTTGAGGTCAGCGGAGGGGGAATGGGTGTCCAACCCGGCCACATATTCTGTGTTGGAGCGTCTTAGCACTGACTACAGGGACCTATCACTTCCGATTTCAAGGAATACATCAAACGACAACATGAACTGGGAGACAAGGCCAGTAGTTCACTAGCATGACTTCTGAAATCAGAACATCCATGCACTTTTATCTGAGCCATCCCATCACATGCAGGAACCATAGTGAACTCCCAGTTAGATATCAATAAAGAATTTGAAAGTTATTGCAAGGAATTGTACAGGCTCCACCTGGTGTGACCCCGAAGGCAATCCTCGCTTATCTACGGCCCCTTGAGACACCCCTCCTGAATCCCCTATTGGTGTAAGAATTGGACGCTTCTCTGACTCTTGAGGAGTTTCCTTCGCCATTAAGCACATAGCGAGAGGTAAGACACCTTGTACTGTATCGCCTGCCTATCGAGTTCTATGCCTCGTACCATTCCACTTCTCTCCACAATTGTTGGCTTTATATGAATGAGCCAGGGAGTGTGGTCACCTCTTGGAAAGCATGTGGGTACCTGATCAGTGGGATCCATAGTAGGTCAGGCCACGGGACATCAGGCGTAAAAGGCCTCAACCACCACAGTTGGTCCCAGTAACACCTGTGGACAGGGCCGGACTGGGAACCAAAACCGGCCCTGGCAAAGTGCTCGGCCGGCCCCCGGGGTGTTGGGGGTGCGGCTGAGCTGTGTGCCAGGGCCGGTTTTGGCCGATTTTGTTACAGGGGCCGATATAGCAGCTATCCTGCAAAAGCGGCCCTGTAACAAAAACGGCCCCCTGTGACCCAAAACCAGCCCCAAACCTGGCGGTCCACCGGGGAAACGCCCGGTGCACGCTAAGGCCAGTCCGGCCCTGCCTGTGGACCCTGTAGCCCTCTGAAAGGGCTTCTGACAGAAGGTTTCCTGTATTAACCTTGTATATTTAGTATTCAAAACTTTCTAACGGACTAACTAAGGACCCTGTGTTGACAGCAAGTCATTTTGGTGAGTTTGCAGGCTGTTCTTGGTAGGAGTGAAATGCAAAGTTTTTTAGAGTCTGACTGGGAACTGCAGCACACATTTTGACTATGGGGAGAGCCACTGAATTATGTGGCAGGGAAGGACCAAATTATGTGGCAGGCTTTGCTAAATCATGTGGCAAAAAAGCAAATTATGCGGCATAACACAGCACATTTTGTGATAGTATTACTTCATAATTTTGCCATTTTTGCACTTCTTAACACTGTCTGGCCATAGGTTTTACCTTATTAGTACCGGTTCAACTCTCAAATATAGCAATAAGCAAACGAAAGGTGTACAGACAACCAAATGACCTTTCTCTATGCTTAAACATTTGTTCTGCTCTTTTAGTAACTTTTTACCTGTTTGAGATAGATTTTTTTATTAAAATATGCAAATTATGCAGTGGGCATGTGGCAAATGTGTCAAATCCATATTTATATGAAAAACACAGAAGCCACAAAAACTCATAATTTCAGTGGCCCTAACAATGGGGTATGGTGCAGCTGTCTGAACAGTGCTGGTTTGTGTTTTTCTTGAACGTGGAAGCCTGGCAATTTTCCTTGCTGCAAAATGCTTGCCAGGAGGCTGCATCCACACATCTTTCTGAGGATTTTTCTTCCCCAAGCCTGTCTCCAATCCACTGACATTGCTTCAAAATACTCTGAAATTGAAGGACTGTTGGCTTCCATATTGTGAGAAATTGGGTTATTGGTTGAGGGGCTTCAAGCTCCACTCAAGCAACAGCCACAATCCTTGTCTGGGTGACCCACTAAAGTGACTAAATTAACCTGTGCTTAACCATCTGGTAGATTGGCCCAAATCAGTCTGGCTTAACTTAGAGGCAATGTAAGTATTTATGCAGCATACAAACAGTAATGAAGCGAAAACACAATACAAAAAATTCCAAAACCAGTTTGGAAAACATACAGTACATTTTAATAATTAAATGAATACAAGAACGACAAAAATGGAATCAGTAGAACCCGAGTATTCAGTTTTAAAGTTTTAAATGAAAATAGCGCCTAAAAGCACAAGGCGCTACTATTGGTCATGTGGTTGTGCTAGACAGGAGGAAAGTCACAAGTACAGGCCAACCACGATGGAGCGTGGGTCAGATACAGGGACCAGGTTAGTACTGCTGAAAATGTACCTTCTCAAGTCCGGCTTCAAGAGTTCAGTTTTTGTTGGAAGACTCCACAAGGAGGAGGCTTTCGGCGCAAAGAACAGGTCAAGCGTCGCAGACTGTAGTTGCTGTAGTGTGAAGATCAGAGACTTTTAAGGCATGTACAGAGTGGGCTCTGGCCCAGGGCCCCAACCATTCATGGGGCCCCCTGATAGAGACAGCTCTGTTCTACAGAGAGTCTTGCCCTGATGACCTTGAATAATTCTTAAACAGAGTGTTTTAAATACTGTTTTCCTTTAATTTACTTTAAATATGGGTGATGTGTGAGACTCTTACAGACATTTTGCAGAGAAATGTTGTATTTATGTTTCATGCAGCATCTATATAAAAGTTTCTTTTAGATCAAAACAGGACCTCACATATGAGAAATGGGAGGGTGTCACAGAGGTTATTTCCATTAATATTAGTGAGCTGCTGCTGTGTTACAATATTGAAAACACACATCACTATCCCTGAATTTTAGGTGCAAACACATTTAGAATTTGGAGGAGTGTGCCTGTGTAGTTTCAGTGACTTGGCCAAAGAGGACAAGAAAGAGCTGAAACGGATCATAAATTCGAAATTGTCCTGAACAGGAGCCCCCATAACACGTTTGGCCCAGGGCCCCCAAAATCCTTAAGATGTCCCTGGTGAAGATCCAGCTTTGTGTTGGCGTGTAGGTCTTGCTTTGCCGGTTGTCATGGACGTTTGCTGTCAGCGTGAAGAGGAGGTCTCATTGCATTGGCGGTTGTTGCGGGCAGCAGAAATTGAGTGCAAACTGGCCTGTTCACAGTTTCTAGGAGCTCAAAGTTTAGGATTTCCACCTTTTCTTGGAGGAGCTCCTACTGATGCCAGCCAAAAGTCCAGGACCTGTGGGCAACTCTTGGGGGTCAGGACTCTGCAGAAGAGGCCAGCAGCGGGGCTCAGGCAAGTCCAGGCAGGTCCAGTTGCAGCTGGTCTGTTGAGCAGTTGCAGGGAGGCCTCAGAAGCGTGTCCGGTAAGCTCACATAGTAGGTCAGTTAACTGACCTTATGAGTCACTCAGAGTAGCCTGGGAGCAAGGCAAGCAGGTCCAGGCTTCCTTCTTCAGACAGCAAGGTACTCCTTCAAGCAGATGGGCAGTCTTCTGGCAGCAGGGCAGACCTTCTTCTGAATCTTCCACAGGTCCAGGAGTGTTCTAATGAGTGGCTCTGTAGGTCCAATATATTGCTGGTGCCGGCCTTGTGTGGGGGGTACTCCCTGTCCTACCCCCAACACTGGTTTAGGAAAGTTCTCCCCCCCTTCCCCCTGGTCAAGGCTTCAAACTGTCTTGGGTGACAAAAGGCAGGGCAGATCTGGTGTCAGGATCCTTGATATGTGCTGTAGGCAAAGCCCTTTTGAGGTGTAATTGGGGCTGAGTACAGCCTCTCCATAGCCATCCTGACAAGATGGCCCATCCTGTACACACCTAAGCCCCTATTTTGTTATTGTCTGGAAGTACTGTACAAACCCCGACACCAGAGCCATTCACAGTTATGTGGTGTGGGACATTAGCAGGAAGGCAAGACCTCTGACCACCTGGTCAGAGAACTCTGCTCTCCACCCCAGCAGCTCCGTCATTGCGCCGCTGCTGCCTCCTCCACCTCTCTGTCCAGGTAGGTGTCTGAGGCCCTCCTCTACCCGCAGTCTCCTGCCTGCACCTCATCCCTGGTGGTCCAGTGGGAGAGCCCTGCTCTTCTGCTGGTCCGCTTGGCCAGCCTTCTCTGTTTGACTGTCTTTTTGTTCTTGTCCTTTCAGTTTTTACTGTAATTGTGCCTGTTGCCGTCTTTTGTCTGTCTTTTCTGTTGTAACTGTTATTGTGTCTGTTTTTCAGTTTTTTTGTATTTTGTGCCTTTTGTTGTGTCCTCCGTTTCACTGTGCCAATTTTTCGCTGCCCTTTTCCCACCGCTGCTGCCCCCACGGCCCCTCCCTCTGCTGGTTCCCGCTCCCGCCTCCCAGCTGCGTTTCCCTCCCCATTCCCTATTTAATGGTGGCCGCTGCTCCAGCGATTGAGCAAGACCTCTGACCTCCTGGTCAGAGAACTCTGCTCTCCGCCCCAGCTGCTCAGTCATAGGGAGCCGCTGCCGCTGCCCCCTACACCTCTCTGTCCAGGTAGGTGTTTGAGGCCCTCCTCCACCCGCAGGCTCCTGCCTGTGCCTCATCCCTGGTGTTCCCGTGGGAGAGCCTTGCTCTTCTGCTGGTCCGCTCGGCCAGCCTTCTCTGTTTGACTGTCTTTTTGTTCTTGTCCTTTCTGTTTTTACTGTAATTGTGCCCGTGGACTGTCTTTTGTCTGTCTTTTCTGTTGTCACTGTTATTGTGCCTGTTTTTCTGTATTTTGTGCCTTTTGTTGTGTCCTCTCTTTCACTGTGCTCAATTTTCACTGCCCTTTTCCTGCCGCTGCTGCCCCCGCTGCCCCTCCCCCCTGCCGGTTCCCGCCTCCCAGCTGTGTTTCCCTCCCCGTTCCCTATTTAATGGCGGCCGCTGCATGGCTGCGCAGCGGGCGTGCCGCTGGTGTGCCGAAGGCACACCAAAGGCAAGCCCGTCTGTGCCTGTCTGCGACCAGACCGCGACTAGCGCCAGGGACCTGGTTCCCCAACCACCCACCGCCGCGCACAAGTCAAGCCCCTCCTCAAGAAGCCCTCTGCAGACCCGACAGACCTCAAAAACTACCGACCCATTTCTCTCCTCCCCTTCACGGCCAAAGTCACAGAGAAGATCGTCAACGCCCAGCTAACGAACTTCATCGAAGAGAACTCCATCCTCGACCCTTCCCAATCCAGATTCTGCAGCAACTACAGCACCGTGACCGCCCTCATCGCCGCCACAGATGACATCCGCACTCTCCTTGACCAAGGCCACACCGCGGCCCTCATCCTACTAGATCTCTCTGCGGCCTTCGACACCGTCTCCCACTGCACTCTCACTGCCAGACTCCACGACGCCGGCATGCCTATATTGGGCAGCCCCCACCCCTAATTGAAATTGCAAAAAAAATCCCTGGTATCTAGTGGTCTTTCTGCCCCCGGGGGGAAGAAAGACTGAACGTACCCAATTTAATATGGGGGGGATTAAAGGCCCTTGCCCAATGGGCCGCTCCCCACTCCCTGGTGCCTAGTTTGTGGATCCCTGCTTGGGGATCGCCCTCCTGGGGCAATCCCCAAGCAGGTATCCACTATGGAGGGCCACCATTGGAAAGGGGAGATTCTCCCCTTTCAAACGATACCTCTCCTGACTTTCTACATGCTCAGGGGGCTGAGATAGCCCCCTGAGCACGTAGAAAGCGAAACTGAAATGAGCCTCTCAGCTCATTCCAGTTTCGGTTTCACTGAAATGACGTCAGTGCGACATGCACGCTTATCGTCATTTCAGAGAAACCAAACAAACAGCCTCAGGAGCTGGGGAAGCTCTTCCCCAGCTCCCGAGGCTGTTGGGGGGGGGGAACAGAATCCCTCTGGTGCCCGCACCAGAGGGATTTCAAATGCCATGTGCAAGCACGGCCGTGAGCCGTCCTGCGCACATGAGTACCGTGGAGTAGGACGGCTCCCAGCCGTCCTCCGTATGGAAAGGGTTAAACTGCCATTTCGACCTGGCAAAATAAACCTTTTGCCAGGCCTAAACCTTCCTTTTTAATACTCATAAGTCACCTCTAATGTAGGCCCCAAAGTTTCATAGGGCAAGGTGCATTGTATTTAAAAGGAAGGACATGTGTATGTTTTACATGTGCTGGCAGTGAAAAACTTCTAGAGTTGGTTTTCACTGTTGTGAGGCCTATCTCTCCCATTGACTAACACTGGATTACCTTATTGCATTTAATAAGTACTAACTTCAGTTTGGGAGCAGATAGAGATAGGCTGTTGACACTCAAATGAATTTTAATTTAAAAACCTCCTTAATGGTGAAGTCAGATTGTAAGTTACAATTCCGAAAATGCCACTTTTAGAAAGTTATTTTCTTGTCCCAACCAACTGTGCCTTCAATCATCAACCAATTAATCAGGGAATTATGACGCGCGCTACTCACCCGGTAGGGCCTCAAGGCGCTGGGGGGAGGGGGGGTGGAGCTCCGAGTCAGCCGAAGAGCCAGGTCTTGAGGCTCTTTCTGAAGGTGTGCAGTGTGGGGGCGCGTCTGATGATGATCGGGAGCTCGTTCCAGGTCTTTGCCGCGATGTAGGAGAAGGCTCTTCCACCCGCTCTAGCTCTGCGGATGCGCAGGGTTTTGGCGAGGGCGAGGTCAGCAGAGCGGAGGCTTCTCTTGGATACGTGGAAGAGACTCTTTCGTTGGGGTATTGGGGTTCATGGTTGTGGAGGGATTTGTAGGCATGGGTGAGTAGCTTGAAGGTTACTCTCTTCTCGACGAGGAGCCAGTGGAGGTCTCGCAGGTGTTGGGTGATGTGTTCATGTCGTGGGATGCTGAGGACGAGTCTGGCCGCGGTGTTCTGGATGGTCTGGAGTTTGCGGAGCAGGGATTTGTTGATTCCGGCATAGAGGGCGTTCCCGTAGTCCAGTCTGCTTGTTATGAGTGCGTGGGTGATGGTCTTTTTGGATTCGGAAGGTATCCATTTGAAGGTCTTGAGAAGGATGCGGAGGGTGTTGAAGCAGGTGGAGGCGACGGCGTTGATCTGTTGGGTCATGGTGAGGGAGGAGTCGAGGAGGATGCAGAGGTTTCGGGCGTGGCCCGTGGGAGAGGGGGGGGTTGCCGTGGGCGGTGGGTCACCAGATGATATCCCATACTGAGGAGGTGGGTCCAAGGACGAGGACTTCCGTCTTCTCCGAGTTGAGCTTTAGACAGCTGCTGCTCATCCAGGATGCAACGTCTTTCATTCCTTCCTGGAAGCTGAGTCTGGTGGTGTGGGGATCCTTTGTGAGGGAGAGGATGTGCTGGGTGTTGCCGGCGTAGGATACTATGCTGAGTCCATGCTGTCTGATGATGGCGGCGAGGGGCTCCATGTAGATGTTGAAGAGCGTGGGGCTGAGAGATGATCTTTGGGGTACTCTGCTGTTGATCTCTGTGTGTTCGGAGAGGAAGGGCGGGAGTCTGATTCTTTGGGTTCTGCCGGTGAGGAAGGAGCGGAGCTTGCAAAACCAGGTCATTTTGAGATAGGTAATTTTGATGTCTCCTCAATACGTTTTGGGCCCTTGCCTGTTGCGGGTACTTGGGCCAGCCACACGAGTGATGTACTATATTTATCGGGAGACCTGGGGGAATGCTGGGTGGAAGGAAATTTGTGTCAGCCCGGTGATCCCACAACTTTCCCACACAGAAATTTGAGAAAAAAGTGATTCTTTTCAGCTAAATTTGAGGTTTGCAGGGGATTCTGGGTAGGAAATTTTTGGGGGATCCACGCAAGCCACACCTCCCTGTTGCAGGTCCTTGGGCCACCCACACGAGTGAGGTATCATTTTTATGGGAAGACGTGGGGGAACACTGGGTGCTAGCAAATTTGTCTCAGCCCGGTGATCCCACAATTTTCCCACACAGAAATTTGAGAAAAACGTGATTTTTTTCTGCTAAATTTGAGGTTTGCAGGGGAATCTGGGTAGGAAAACGTTGGGGAGTCCAAGCAAGCCATACCTCCCCGGACTCCCACGGGTGTCTAGTTTTCAGAAATGTGTGGGTTTGGAAGGTTTCCCTAGATGGCCGCCAAGCCCGGAGCCAAAAACCCAGGTGACCCCCCTTGCAAAACCAGGTCGTTTTGTGATAGGTAATTTTGACGAATCACTGACAGAATATCGACGTCAAAAATATCGACGTCAAAAATATCGACGTCAAAAATATCGATGTCAAGAATATCGAAGTCCTATCTACATTATGGTAAGTACAAAAATATGGAGAAAAAAAATATCGTTGTCAAAAATATCGTTGTTAAAAATATCAGTTTTTTTTAATGTTAAAAAATAATGTAAAATAAAGTAAATGATACATATATTTAAAATAAACATAGTTAAAAATATGTTTAAAATTATAAGTAATACATATAATGTAAAAAAAAATTAAACATATACATATAAAATATAATATATATACTTACTTAATAATATTTACAATTAATTATTGTAATAACTTATAAATTGTTAAAAAACATTTTATAAATTATAAATACATACATACACATACAACAATAATATAAATAAAAATATAAAAAATATATATAACAAATGGAAAAAAAGATTTGTTAAATAAATTATACACTACATTAACTAAAACAGTAAATATTGGATAGCGTAGGGGTAAAAATTACTATTCCCACTCCAGAGAGTGCAAAAATAGGGAAAGTGTTGGATAGCGTAGGGGTAAAAATTACTATTCCAACTCCAGAGAGTGCAACAGTAGGGAAAGTGTTGGATAGCGTAGGGGTAAAAATTACTATTCCAACTCCAGAGAGTGCAACAGTAGGGAAAGTGTTGGATAGCGTAGGGGTAAAAATTACTATTCCAACTCCAGAGAGTGCAACAGGAGGGAAAGTGTTGGATAGCGTAGAGGTTAAAATTACTATTCCAACTCCAGAGAGTGCAACAGTAGGGAAAGTGTTGGATAGCGTAGGGATTAAAATTACTATGCCAACTCCAGAGAGTGCAACAGTAGGGAAAGTGTTGGATAGCGTAGAGTTTAAAATTACTATTCCAACTCCAGAGAGTGCAACAGTAGGGAAAGTGTTGGATAGCGTAGGGGTAAAAATTACTATTCCAACTCCAGAGAGTGCAACAGGAGGGAAAGTGTTGGATAGCGTAGAGGTTAAAATTACTATTCCAACTCCAGAGAGTGCAACAGTAGGGAAAGTGTTGGATAGCGTAGGGGTAAAAATAACTTACTAATAATTAAAATAATTTTTTTTAAATAAATGATAATTTAATTATTAAATAACAATAAATTAATTAACAATACCAATAAATAAGTACTTAAAAATAATTATCAATTAATAATTAATTAACAATTAAATAGATGATAAATACAATTAAATAATAATTATTAACAATTAATTACCAAATAATAATAAAATAAAAAGAATTAATTTTCAATACGAAAAAACAATAAATAATAATTAATGACAATTAATTACCAATTATTAATTAATGAACAAATTAATTTCCAAAACATAAAAATATCTATTAAAAAGTTATTACCAATTAATAATTAATTAACAATAAATTAATTATCAATACTAAACAATAAAATAAATAATCACTTAATTACAATTAAATTACTTCCCACCATATTGCCCTAGAAACTCACAACACACTTCAATAATAAATTAATACACTTAATATAATTACCAATTAATCAATTAATAAAAATTAATTACCAATTAATAAACATTAATTACCAATTAATAATTAATTAACATAAAATTATTTATCAATACAAATAAATAAAAATAAATAATTACTTAATTATAATTACATTACTTCCCACCCTATTCCCCTATAAACCCACAACCCGCTACAGAACTAAAACGCAAAATTTACTTAAAAATAATTACTAATTCCTAAAAATTTTAAATTAATTTAATATAATTAAATTACTTCCCACCCTATTCCCCTATAAACCCACAACCCGCTACGGTACTAAAACGCATAATTTACTTTAAAAAAAATTACTAACTTCTTAACAATTTTATACATATATTCTAAAACTAGTACAATAATTAACAAAAAATATAAACACAAACATATAAAATACATAATAAAATACATAACACTAATATAAATATCGATATTAGTAACATCATTATTTTTGCTATTGATATTACTAACTTGGATATTAACAAAAACGATATTTCTTACCTTCAGGTCGATATTCTGGTCGTCGATATTCTTGACTTCGATACTGTGTCCCTACGATATTTCAAACTCGATATTATTGTAGGTCGAAATTAAAAACTCAATATTTAGACTGTTTACCAATTTTGACGTCTCCTCAATACGTTTGGACCCTTGCCAGTCGCGGGTACTTGGGCCACCCACACGAGTAAGGTGCCATTTTTATCGGGAGGGTGTTTTTTAGGCTAAATTTGAGGTTTTCAGGGGATTCTGGGTAGGAAAACGTTGGGGGATCCATGCAAGCCATACCTCCCTAGACTCCCCCGGGTGTCTAGTTTTCAGAAATGTGTGGGTTTGGTAGGTTTTCCTAGATGGCCGCCGAGCCCGGGGCCAAAAATCCAGGTGACCCCCCCTTGCAAAACCAGGTCATTTTGTGATAGGTAATTTTGATGTCTCCTCAATACATTTTGGGCCCTTGCCAGTCGCGGGTACTTGGGCCACCCACACGAGTGAGATGCCATTTTTATCGGGAGACCTGGGGGAATGCTGGGTGGTAGGAAATTTGTATCAGCCCAGTGATCCCACAACTTTCCCACACAGAAATTGGAGAAAAAAGTTTTTTTTCCAGCTAAATTTTCGGTTTGCAGAGGATTCTGGGTAGGAAAACGCTGGGGGTCCACACAAGCCATACCTCTCTGGACTCCCCCTGGTGTCTCGTTTTCAGAAATGTGTGGGTTTGGCAGGTTTCCCTAGATGGCCGCGGAGTCCAGAGCCAAAAACCCAGGTGACCCCCATTACAAAACCAGCTAGTTTTTTGAGAGGTAATTTTGATGTCTCCTCAATACGTTTTGGGCCCTTGCCTGTCGCAGGTACTTGGCCCATTTTTATCAGAAGACTTTGGGGAATGCGGGGCAGGTGGAATTTAGTGGTTCCATGCAGATTCCAGAACTTTCCATCACAGAAATGTGAGGAAAATGTGTTTTTTTTTACAAAGTTTGAGGTTTGCAGGGGATTCTGGGTAGGAGAACCTGGTGAGAGCCACATAAGTCACCCCTCCTGGATTCCCCTGGGTGTCTAGTTTTCAAAAATGTATAGGTTTGCTAGTGTTTCTTAGGTGCCAGCCGAGCTAGGGTTCAAAATCTACAGCTAGGCACTTTTCCTGTCGCGGGCACTAGGCCTACCCACAAACGTGAGGTACCATTTATATTGAAAGACTTTGGGGGACGCGGGGTGGGTGGAATTTCATGGATCCACACAGATTCTAGAACTTTCCATCACAGGAATGTTAGGAAAATTTGTTTTTTTCACAAAGTTTGAGGTTTGCAGGGGATTCTGGGTAACAGAACCTGGTGAGAGCCACACAAGTCACCCCCTCCGGGATTCCCCTGGGTGTCTAGTTTTCAAAAATGTATAGGTTTGCTAGGTTTCCCTAGGTGCCGGCAGAGCTAGGGTTCAAAATCTACAGCTAGGCACTTTGCCAAAAAAGGGTCAGTTTTCACTGTAAAAATGTGGTGTGTCTACGTTGCGTTTTGGGCCGTTTCCTGTCGTGGGCACTAGGCCTACCCATGCAAGTGAGGTACCGTTTTTATCAGAAGACTTTGGGAAACGCGGGGTGGGTGGAATTTTGTGGATCCACGCAGATTCTAGAACTTTCCATCACATGAATGTGAGGAAAATGTCTTTTTTTTTTTTACAAAGTTTGATGTTTGCAAGGGATTCTGGGAAACAGAACCCGGTGAGAGCTACTCAAGTTACCCCATCCTGGATTCCTCTGGGTGTCTAGTTTTCAAAAATGTATAGGTTTACTAGGTTTCCCTAGGTGCCGGATGAGCTAGGGTTCAAAATCCACAGCTAGGCACTGTGCAAAAAAAAAGTCTGTTTTCACTGTAAAAAGGTGGAGTGTCTATGTTACGTTTTGGGCCGGTTCCTGTTGCGGGCACTAAGCCTACCCACACAAGTGAGGTACCATTTTTATCAGGAGACTTAGGGGAACTCAGAATTGTAGAGCAACTGTTATTACCTATTGACTTTCTATGCATTTCTGCCTTCCAAATGTAAGACAATCTGTAAAAAAGAAGTCACTTCTAAAAATGTCCTACAATTCACAGGCTAGTACGGGTAACCACAATTTCGGAGGTGTTGAATTAGCTACTGTTTCTAAACTCTATATTTTGTTCCCATTTCAGAAATACATAGGTGTCTTTGATACCTATTTTTCACTCTTTATATTTTACCAAATTAATTGTTATATACCCGGTACACAATGAAAAACCACCGTAAGACGCTGCTCAGTTATTGGCTCTGGGTTCCTCAGGATCTTGGTGAACTTACAAGTACTATATATCCCCACAAACAGAAGGGTCCAGCAGATGTAACGGTATGTTGCTTTTAAACATCTGTCATACATAGAAGAAGTTACAGGTGAAAACGTTGGCACAAATGGCTGGGTTTTTTTCAACTCATTTTCAATTTTTCTTATTTTCAACTGTTAGTTTAAAAAAAAAACCTTTAAGGATCTACACAAATGACCCCTTGCTGAATTCAGAATTTTGTCAACTTTTCAGAAATGTGCAGCTTTCCAGGATCCATTATTGCTTTCATACCCATTTCTACCACTAACTGGAAGGAGGTTGAAAGCACAAAAGTAGCAAAAATAGGCTATATCCCAGTAAAATGCCAAAACTGTGTAAAAGATTTTGGTTTTCTGACAAAAGCCTGCTTGTCCCTGAAAGCTGGGAAGATGATGATTTCAGCACCACAAACCCTTTGTTGATACCATTTGCAGGGGAAAAACCTGACGCTTTCTTCTGCAGCATTTTTCCCCCATTTTTCCCCAAAAAACCAAAATATTGCTGTCTTTTGGCTAATTTCTGGGTCTCCTCCAGGGAATCCACAAACCCTGGGTACCTTTAAAATCCCCATGAAGTTGGAAGAAAAGGGCACAAAGTTGGCGTGAATACCTTATGTGGTCAAAAAGTTACAGGGGCCTAAGTGCGAACTACCCCAAATAGCCCAAAAAAGGCTTAGCATAGGGGGGAAAAGGCCTGGCAGCGAAAGGGTTAAAACTGCACACACGGTTTACAGTGGCAGGCATGAGACAAGAGTTACAGTGCTACATGAGTGGGTGGCACATTGAAAGCTGCTGCCCACTTGTAGCATCTATTTTTCAGGCTCTGGGTACTGGGAGTGCCAATTAATAGGGACTTACATATAAATGAAATGTGCCAATTAGGTGTAGTCCACATTTTACCATGATTTAGGGAAGGAACACAAACACTTCACCACTGATTAACAGGGTAAAGTGCACAGAGTCCTAAAAGCCAAGAAAAAACATGTTCAGCAAATGATGGCAGTGGACTGTAGAAATCTTGCGGTGACCCTGCAGAAAGCGTCATGTCCATCACATATGAGCAAAGAGATTATTCTCTCCTACAATTTCCAACTAACAATTCTACACCCATAGTTGGTTTACCCTCCTGCACTGTCGAGAATTTCCCCTTGCCATTCGGTGGTTCTAAACCCTGGTGATGATAATCCTATCTCCAGATGAAGACACCCTCCAATTCGTTCCTCTTGGTGGTCAAAACCTAGGTGGACATGCTAAGACGTTTTGGACTGTTTACATTGTTTCACATGAAAACCAGAAAGACTCACTTTGAATCATTGTAGCCAGTGGGCCAGCCATAATATTGACAGCCAAGACTCATTTTTGTTGTTGGTGTTTAGCATATTTCTACTCAAAATTTACACTTTTTTTCACCAAAGCACTGTGCCAGCACAACTAAACCATTGTAGAACTTTAATTTGCTAATGCAATGTGTTTTTGATTTTTGTATAGGGGATATGAAAATAAGTTTTGTTTCATACTTTTTATTTTGGTAGATTACCATAAAAGTGATACATAAAACAATAAATAACAAGGTTAATAACAAAGATAAAAACATACATACAAACATTTCTAAAAGAAAGAAAGTGCCTAGTCTACGAACCAGGGGCCATACTACAATTAGGGCATTGAATGGGTTGCACTGCCAAGTTAATTGTTTAACATTTGCCACAGTTTAACCCTTTCGCTGCTAGGCCTTTTCCCCCTCTGTGCTAAGCCTTTTTTGGCTATTTGGGGTAGTTCGAGCTTAGACCCTGTAACTTTTTGTCCACATAAGGTATCCATGCCGAATTTGCGTCCTTTTCTTCCAACATCCTGAGGATTTTAAAGGTTCCCAGGGTTTTTGGATTCCCCTGGAGGGACCCCAGAAATTAGCCAAAATACAGCTAAATTTGGGGTTTTGGGGGAAAAGTGCTGCAGAAGAAAGCATCTGGTTTTCCCCTACAAATGGTATCAACAAAGGGTTTGTGGTGCTGAAATCATCATCTTCCCAGCTTTCAGGGACAGGCAGACTTTTGTCAGAAAACCAAACTTTTCTACACAGTTTTGGCATTTTACTGGGATATAGCCTATTTTTGCTACTTTTTGTGCTTTCAACCTCCCTCCAGTTAGTCGTAGAAATGGGTGTGAAAGCAATAATGGATCCCAGAAAGGTATACATTTCTGAATAGTAGACAAAATTCTGAATTCAGCAAGGGGTCATTTGTGTAGATCCTGCAAGGTTTTTTCATAGAAACTAACAGTTGAAAATAAGAAATATTGAAAATGAGTTGAAAAAAACAGGGATTTGTGCCAACGTTTTCACCTGTAACTTCTTCTATTTATGCCAGATATTTTAAAGCAATATGCCATTACATCTGCTTGACAATTCTGGTTGTGGCGATATATAGGACTTGTAGGTTCACGAAGAACCCGAGGAACCCTGAGCCAATAACTGAGCTGCATCTTGCAATAGTTTTTCATTGTGTACCAAGTATATCGCAATTCATTTGGTAAAATATTAAGAGTAAAAAATTGGTATCAAGGACACCTATGTATTTCTGAAATGGGAACAAAATATAGAGTTGAGAAGCAGTAGTTATTTGCACATCTCCGAAATTGTGGGTACCCATACTAGCATGGGAATTATAGGACATTTTTCAAAGTGACTTCTTTTTTACACATTGTTTTACATTTGGAAGACAGAAATGCATTGAAAGTCAATTGCTCTACAATTCTGTGTTCCCCTAAGTCTCCCGATAAAAATTGTATCTCAATTGTGTGGGAAGGCCTAATGCCTGCGACAGGAAACGGCCCGAAACGCAAAATGGACATGTCACATTTTTCTAGTGAAAACTGACCCTTTTTTGCATTGTGCCTAGCTGTGGATTTTGGACCCTAGCTCAGCCAGCACCTGGGGAAACCTAGCAAACCTGTACATTTTTGAAAACTAGACACGCATGGGAATCCAGGATGGGGTGACTTGTGTGGCTCTCACCAGGTTCTGTTACCCAGAATTCCTTGCAAACCTCAAATTTGTAAAGCAAACAACATTTTCCTCACATTTCTGTGATGGAAAGTTCTGGAATCTGCGTGGATCCACAAAATTCCACACACCCAGCGTTCCCCAAAGTCTCCCAATAAAAATGATACCTCACTTGTGTGGGTAGGCCTAGTGCCCGCGACAGGAAATGGCCCAAAACGCAACATGGACACACCACATTTTTACAGTGAAACTGACCCTTTTTATGCAAAAGTGCCTAGGTGTGGATTTTGACCCTAGCTCAGCCGGCACCTAGGGAAACTAGCAAACCTATATATTTGTGAAAAGTTGACACCCAGGGAAATCCAGGATGGGGTGACTTGTGTCGCTCTTACCAGGTTCTATTACCCAGAATCCCTTGCAAACCTCTAACTTTGTCAAAACAAACACATTTTCCTCACATTTCTGTGATGGAAAGTTCTAGAATCTGCGTGGATCCACAAACTTCCATGCACCCCACATTTACCAAAGTCTTCCAATAAAAATGGTACCTCACTTGTATGGGTAGGCCTAGTGCCCGAGACAGGAAATGGCCCAAAACGCAACATGGACACATAACATTTTTACAGTGGAAACTGACCCTTTTTTTGCAAAGTGCCTAGCTGTGGAGTTTGAACCCTAGCTCAGCCGGCATCTAGGAAACCTAGTAAACCTATACATTTTTGAAAACTAGTCACCGAGGAAATCCAGGATGGGGTGACTTGTGTGGCTCTCACCAGGTTCTGTTACCAAGAATGCCTTGCAAACCTCAAACTTTGTAAAACAAACCACATATTCCTCATCTTTCTGTGATGGAAACTTCTGGAATCTGCGTGGATCCACACAATTCCACCCACCCATCATTCCCCAAAGTCTCCCAATAAAAATGGTACCTCACTTGTGTGGGTAGGCCTAGTGCCAGAGACAGAAAATGGCCCAAAACGCAACGTGGACTCACCACATTTTTACAGTGAAAACGGACCCTTTTCTTGCAAAGTGCCTAGCTGTGGATTTTGATCGCTAGGTCAGCCTGCACCTAGGGAAACCTAGCAAACCTATACATTTTTAAAAACAAGACACCCAGGGGAATCCAGGAGTGGGTGACTTGTGTGGCTCTCACCAGGTTCTGTTACCCGGAATCCCTTACACCTTAAACTTTGTAAAAAAAAAACAAATTTTCCTCACATTTCTGTGACGAAAAGTACTGGAATCTGTGTGGATCCACAAAATTCCACCGACCCCACATTCCGCAATGTCTCTCAATAAAAATGGTACCTCACTTGTAAGGGTAGGCATAGTGTCGGTGACAGGAAACGGGCGATAACACAAAATGGACAGACCAAATTTTTACAGTGAAAACTGACCCTTTTTTTGCAAAGTGCCTAGCTGTGGATTTTGAACCCTAGCTCAGCCGGCACCTGGGGAAACCTAGCAAAATTATACATTTTTGAAAACTAGACAGCCAGGGAAATCCAGGATGGGGTGACTTGCTTGGCTCTCACCAGGTTATGTTACCCAGAACCCCTTGCAAACCTCAAACTTTGGAGAAGAAAAACACATTTTCCTCACTTTTCTGTGATGGAAAGTTCTGGAATCTGCATGGATCCACAAACTTCCATCTACCCCATTCCCCAAAGCCTCCTGATTAAAAATGGTCCCTCACTTGTGTGGTTAGGCCTGGTGCGTGTGGCAGGAAATGGCCCAAAACGCAACATAGACACACCACATTTTTACATTGAAAACGGACCCTTTTTTTGCAAAGTGCCTAGCTGTGGATTTTGAACCCTAGCTCTGTTGGCACCCAAGGAAACCTAGCAAACATATACATTTTTGAAAACTAGACACCCAGGGGAATCCAGGATGGGGTGACTTGCTTGGCTCTCACCAGGTTCTGTTTCCCAGAACCCCTTGCAACCCTCAAACTTTGGAGAAAAAAAACACATTTTCCTCACTTTTCTGTGATGGAAAGTTCTGGAATCTGCATGGATCCACAAACTACCATCTACCCCATTCCCCAAAGCCTCCTGATTAAAAATGGTCCCTCACTTGTGTGGTTAGGCCTGGTGCGTGTGGCTGGAAACGGCCCAAAACGCAACATAGACACACCACATTTTTACAATGAAAACGGACCCTTTTTTTTTCAAAGTGCCTAGCTGTGGATTTTGAACCCTAGCTCTGTTGGCACCCAGGGAAACATAGCAAACCTATACATTTTTGAAAAGTAGACACCCAGGGGAATCCAGGATGGGGTGACTTGTGTGGCTCTCACCTGGTTCTGTTACCCAGAATCCCTTGCAAACTTTGTAAAACAAACCACATTTTCCTCACATTCATGTGATGGAAAGTTCTGGAATCTGCGTGGATCCACAAAATTCCACCGACCCCACATTCTCCAACGCCTCTCAATAAAAATGGTACCTCACTTGGGTGGGTAGGCCTAGTGTCCGTGACAGGAAACGGGCGAAAACGCAACATGGACACACCACATTTTTAAAGTGAAAACTGACCCTTTTTTGGCAAAGTGCATAGCTGTGGATTTTGAACCCTAGCTCAGCAGGCACCTGGGGAAACCTAGCAAACATATACATTTTTGAAAACTAGACACCCAGGGGAATCCAGGATGGGGTGACTTGCTTGGCTCTCACCAGGTTATGTTACCCAGAACCCCTTGCAACCCTCAAACTTTGGAGAAAAAAACCACATTTTCCTCACTTTCTGTGATGGAAAGTTCTGGAATCTGCATGGATCCACAAACTTCCATCTACCCCATTCCCCAAAGCCTCCTGATTAAAAATGGTCCCTCACTTGTGTGGTTAGGCCTGGTGCGTGTGGCAGGAAACGGCCCAAAACGCAACATAGACACACCACATTTTTACATTGAAAACGGACCCTTTTTTTGCAAAGTGCCTAGCTGTGGATTTTGAACCCTAGCTCTGTTGGCACTCAGGGAAACCTAGCAAACCTATACATTTTTTTAAACAAGACAGCGAGGAGAATCCAGGATGGGGTGACTTGTGTGGCTCCCACCAGGTTCTGTTACCCAGAATTCCTTGCAAACCTCAAATTTGTAAAGCAAACAACATTTTCCTCACATTTCTGTGATGGAAAGTTCTGGAATCTGCGTGGATCCACAAAATTCCACACACCCAGCGTTCCCCAAAGTCTCCCAATAAAAATGATACCTCACTTGTGTGGGTAGGCCTAGTGCCCGCGACAGGAAATGGCCCAAAACGCAACATGGACACACCACATTTTTACAGTGAAACTGACCCTTTTTATGCAAAAGTGCCTAGGTGTGGATTTTGACCCTAGCTCAGCCGGCACCTAGGGAAACTAGCAAACCTATATATTTTTGAAAAGTTGACACCCAGGGAAATCCAGGATGGGGTGACTTGTGTCGCTCTTACCAGGTTCTATTACCCAGAATCCCTTGCAAACCTCAAACTTTGTCAAAACAAACACATTTTCCTCACATTTCTGTGATGGAAAGTTCTAGAATCTGCGTGGATCCACAAACTTCCATGCACCCCACATTTACCAAAGTCTTCCAATAAAAATGGTACCTCACTTGTATGGGTAGGCCTAGTGCCCGAGACAGGCAATGGCCCAAAACGCAACATGGACACACAACATTTTTACAGTGGAAACTGACCCTTTTTTTGCAAAGTGCCTAGCTGTGGAGTTTGAACCCTAGCTCAGCCGGCATCTAGGAAACCTAGTAAACCTATACATTTTTGAAAACTAGTCACCGAGGGAAATCCAGGATGGGGTGACTTGTGTGGCTCTCACCAGGTTCTGTTACCAAGAATGCCTTGCAAACCTCAAACTTTGTAAAACAAACCACATATTCCTCATCTTTCTGTGATGGAAACTTCTGGAATCTGCGTGGATCCACACAATTCCACCCACCCATCATTCCCCAAAGTCTCCCAATAAAAATGGTACCTCACTTGTGTGGGTAGGCCTAGTGCCAGAGACAGAAAATGGCCCAAAACGCAACGTGGACTCACCACATTTTTACAGTGAAAACGGACCCTTTTCTTGCAAAGTGCCTAGCTGTGGATTTTGATCGCTAGGTCAGCCTGCACCTAGGGAAACCTAGCAAACCTATACATTTTTAAAAACAAGACACCCAGGGAATCCAGGAGTGGGTGACTTGTGTGGCTCTCACCAGGTTCTGTTACCCGGAATCCCTTACACCTAAAACTTTGTAAAAAAAAAAAACACATTTTCCTCACATTTCTGTGACGAAAAGCACTGGAATCTGTGTGGATCCACAAAATTCCACCGACCCCACATTCCCCAATGTCTCTCAATAAAAATGGTACCTCACTTGTGTGGGTAGGCATAGTGTCGGTGACAGGAAACGGGCGATAACACAAAATGGACAGACCAAATTTTTACAGTGAAAACTGACCCTTTTTTTGCAAAGTGCCTAGCTGTGGATTTCGAACCCTAGCTCAGCCGGCACCTGGGGAAACCTAGCAAACTTATACATTTTTGAAAACTAGACAGCCAGGGAAATCCAGGATGGGGTGACTTGCTTGGCTCTCACCAGGTTATGTTACCCAGAACCCCTTGCAAACCTCAAACTTTGGAGAAGAAAAACACATTTTCCTCACTTTTCTGTGATGGAAAGTTCTGGAATCTGCATGGATCCACAAACTTCCATCTACCCCATTCCCCAAAGCCTCCTGATTAAAAATGGTCCCTCACTTGTGTGGTTAGGCCTGGTGCGTGTGGCAGGAAACGGCCCAAAAGGCAACATAGACACACCACATTTTTACATTGAAAACGGACCCTTTTTTTGCAAAGTGCCTAGCTGTGGATTTTGAACCCTAGCTCTGTTGGCACCCAGGGAAACCTAGCAAACATATACATTTTTGAAAACTAGACACCCAGGGGAATCCAGGATGGGGTGACGTGCTTGGCTCTCACCAGGTTCTGTTACCCAGAACCCCTTGCAACCCTCAAACTTTGGAGAAAAAAAACACATTTTCCTCACTTTTCTGTGATGGAAAGTTCTGGAATCTGCATGGATCCACAAACTACCATCTACACCATTCCCCAAAGCCTCCTGATTAAAAATGGTCCCTCACTTGTGTGGTTATGCCTGGTGCGTGTGGCAGGAAATGGCCCAAAACGCAACATAGACACACCACATTTTTACAATGAAAACGGACCCTTTTTTTGCAAAGTGCCTAGCTGTGGATTTTGAATTCTAGCTCTGTTGGCACCTGGGGAAACATAGCAAACCTATACATTTTTGAAAACTAGACACCCAGGGGAATCCAGGATGGGGTGACTTGTGTGGCTCTCACCTGGTTCTGTTACCCAGAATCCCTTGCAAACTTTGTAAAACAAACCACATTTTCCTCACATTCATGTGATGGAAAGTTCTGGAATCTGCGTGGATCCACAAAATTCCACCGACCCCACATTCTCCAACGCCTCTCAATAAAAATGGTACCTCACTTAGGTGGGTAGGCCTAGTGTCCGTGGCAGGAAACGGGCGAAAACGCAACATGGACACACCACATTTTTAAAGTGAAAACTGACCCTTTTTTGTCAAAGTGCATAGCTGTGGATTTTGAACCCTAGCTCAGCCGGCACCTGGGGAAACCTAGCAAACATATACATTTTTGAAAACTAGACACCCAGGGGAATCCAGGATGGGGTGACTTACTTGGCTCTCACCAGGTTCTGTTACCCAGAACCCCTTGCAAACCTCAAACTTTGGAGAAGAAAAACACATTTTCCTCACTTTTCTGTGATGGAAAGTTCTGGAATCTGCATGAATCCACAAACTTCCATCTACCCCATTCCCCAAAGCCTCCTGATTAAAAATGGTCCCTCACTTGTGTGGTTAGGCCTGGTGCGTGTGGCAGGAAACGGCCCAAAACGCAACATAGACACACCACATTTTTACATTGAAAACGGACCCTTTTTTTGCAAAGTGCCTAGCTGTGGATTTTGAACCCTAGCTCTGTTGGCACCCAGGGAAACCTAGCAAACCTATACATTTTTTTAAACAAGACAGCGAGGAGAATCCAGGATGGGGTGACTTGTGTGGCTCCCACCAGGTTCTGTTAGCCAGAATCCCTTGCAAATCTCAAATTTTGTAAAAAAAACAACAAATTTTCCTCACATTTCTATGATGGAAAGTTCTGGAATCTTTGTGAATCCAGAAACTTCCACCCAACCCGCATTTTCCAAAGTCTCCCGATAATAATGGTACCTCACTTGTGTGGGTGGGCCAAGTGCCCCCAGTATCGAAGGGCCCAAAATATTGTGGAGACATCAAAATTACCTATCACAAAACAAATTGGTTTTGCAAAGGGGAGGCACCTGGGTTTTTGGCCCCGGGCTCGGCGGCCATCTAGGGAAATGTAGGAAAGTAGGATCTGCTTCTTATGGTTACCCCCACTTTTTGCTTTTTGCACCCACTGTTTTGACTACTCTGGCTGGGATCCTGCTATCCAGGACCTCAGCCTATCTGCTTTCTCCTTTAAATTGATATGTATGTACTTTGGTACAACTCCAGATTGGATACTGGGGTACCCTTATCAGTCCCTAGTATATGGTACACAGGTACCCAGGGCATAGGTACCCCAGAGGCCTCCCATGGGCTGAAGCATGTATTATGCCACCCCTGAGAGGTCATGCAAAATGGAACCCTAGGTCTGCTACTGCAGCCTGTGTAAGCTGGTGCTTGCACCACTTACGAGAGATATAGGTTCACTATATCTATATATATCACTACACTTCAAACCTTATAAGTCACCCCTATAGCAGGCCTTAACAATCCTGAAGGCAAGGTGCTGGGTTTTACGTGAGAGGGTGCTCCTGCATGAGCAGGGCCCCCCCGCTGCAGTCTTCGGAGACCATTCTCCCGGGCTGTACGTGATACTACCAGACATATAGGTAGAGGTTCATTATAACCTCGCGGTAAATGCTATCTCGAAAACGACTACAACGAAGTATGTCGTGTTTGGTGTCAAACACCTTGGAATCATACCTCCACACCAGTAACTGGTGTGGGAGGTATGATTCCTCCCCTCAGAACCGAGGTTCTGGGGGTACCTAAGTCTACCGGTATCAACTTTCTCGAGCCTTACAGCACAAAATCAATGCTGCCAGCCACAGACACGAGTCTGCCCTCCTGCTGCTGAGCCAAGCTCGAGCAGGGGAAGGCAGCACAATAGGCATCCTGTCACAGGGAGGTGTTACCACCTCCCAGACAGGATTTAGTTTATTGGGGCTGGGAGGGTGCAATGTCTCAGTGCCAGAAAGTCTGCACAAGGGGCACACTTGGTGTCCTTGTGCATAGTCCAGTTCAAACCAGTTCTAGGAGCCATTTGCTCCTGCTCTGGAGCAAAACTGGACAAAGGACATGGGTGTAGCCACCCCTCTGTCCTGTCCCTCCCCTAGGAGGGTCCCTAGAATCTGTCCAACCCTTTCCCGTGGTTATAAAATGGGTTACCTGGCTCCAGAACATTAGATTTTATGTGGACAAGATTCTGCAAGAAGATACCACTACACTTCGACCGTCTGGACACACTGGACTTCGCTGGACCTCCCTTGGGCTCGACTTCGTCTTCCCTTGCCGTCCCCAGTCTCGCCTCTGTCCGTGATCCATACAGGCTCTGTGCAGGACCCTGGGGACCGCCAAGACAACAGAAGAATATCTCTTGGGGTGAAGGAGTCACTCCCCTGCAAACACAGGCACCGTAACACATCTGACTGGTCTGATGATCCTGAGCTCCTGTGGACTCCAAAGGCTCCAGCAACACAGGAGGTGGGTTTCTGAAGGTCACTGAGATTGAGCTGCTCTCTTACCAAGTTTGAGGCAGATATCCCTCGAGGGGACTGCATAACTTGTACCCCTGTGCACTGCGTCCATTTGCAGCTACACATACTTGTTGTCATGCAACAATTCCGTGCATTAGGCCATTTGTAGCCCGGACCCCAGCGCATCTTTTCCGTGAAGGACTCCGGTATCCTCGCACTCTGTGCCCTGCTAGCTGGTATCCAGTGAAACCGCCTGAGGTCCCCTCGCGACTCCTGTGCCTTTGGCCTGTGGGTCCATTTGAGGGTCAACTTTGCTTTATTTGGCCTCCCCTGGTTGCTCCAGGCCTGCCCTGACTCCCCTTGCTGTGGTGAGTCTCCTGTTCCTTGCTGGGCCAGATTGACACTGAATTTGACCATCTACGTTGTTTGCCGCTGCCAAGGCTGGTTGGTGCTCCCGCTGGACGCTGACCCCTCAGCATTCGACATCCTTTGTGGGACAGCTCCTATCCAGCTCCTGGTCATCCAAGACATCTCCTGGTCTGCACAGCTGAAGAGTCAAGTTCACCATCAACACACCTGAAGCACCCGACATCGGTGGGCATTCGCCTACCGAGCCCCTGGTCACTCCAAAGTGACCCAGACTCTGTCCCCTCTGCTTTCAGGTTCTTCTCATCTAGAATCCACATTTGGATTCCACCGGACACTTTTCTTTCTTCCCGCAGCAGCATTTCTTTGTCGACATCCATAAAGAACGACAAGGGTTTCCGACGCCACTTCGTGCCTATGCACCCGGCTCCTCTGGGATAGGTAACTCTGGTACAAAGGTATCTTGGGGTGGGGTGGCTCTCCAAACTCTTAAGTTCCAAGGGGTGTCTTCGTAATCTGCTGGGAAGGGTCCTTAATCACTGATTTTCCAACTGCGACTTTCCCATTGAATTGTACGGAGCACGCGGTCGTGTTACCACACTGCACCCGTCCTCCTTGGGGTCCCTACTCCCTCACCTTGGGTGGTTCTTTGGGGTCCCAGCGATTCTACACCTTCTAGACTAGGTCTAGTCCCGAGTCGTGGTTCTTATACCACTTACTTAGTATATGGTTTGGTCTCCCCCTGGAGCCCACTGTGTATTGTGCTACTTACGTTTGATTCTCTGCAACTGTATTATTTGATTTGTGTTCTATCCTCATGTAGAGGATACTAGAGAGTGTTATATATAATAAATACATATTTTTATATCTACTGTGTGGTTTCCCTTTCATTTAACCAATACTATAAGATTGCATTCTGGTAAAACAAGGTGCTTAACATTCCTTCAAGACTTAGCCTGAAGGCTGCTCTCCATAGCTACCACTAGGATAGCTTTCTATAAAGGTTATCTTTAACCTAATCACCATAAGGGCTGTTTGGACTGGTGCAAGGTGCCCACTTTAATTTGTGGACAGCATATACCAGGCCAACTTCTCACATTGGTGTGCAGCGGTTGGATTCAAGCCTGCATTGTTTTACCAGAAAATCTTTTTGTATTGATTAACTGAAAAACCACTAGTATCTAGGAACATATAATACTAGCTTAAGATAGGAAGTTCTACTGAACTTGGGGTTGGGTAATTCAAGGGTCTAGCACACCCTTTCTCCAACCTAAGAGAATTTAGTTCCCACTAGGTTAGGTAGGTGCCTACACCACACCTCACTTAGTTATGTCTTCTAATGAGAATGCCACTGTTGGCATCCTGCCTACTAAATATGATGGCTTTACATTCACTGAATTAAAAGCCATGTGTGTATCTAGGAAGCTGAAGACAGGGAGAAGTGCCAACACTCAACGCCTCATTGATGCATTACTGCTAGATGACATTAGGAAGACTCCTGGGTCAGATGAGCAGGACAGAGTGGGTGGTACAGGGGAAGAAGAGAGGTCAGGAGGGGACACCTTCTATGACCTGGACTCAAACCCTGGACAGGAGGATCAAAATGATCCACACCTGAACAACTCAGATCCCCAGGGGGAAGAAGAGGAAGAGGGTCAAGAAGACAATCACTTTATTCCTCCTGGGAGAGTGCAGAGTTTACCAAGGAGATCTAGGTCTCCCTCTGCTGAGTCAGATCATTCTAGACATTCTGTAGGGACCTCTGTTTCTAGCAAGAGGGACAACTCTTATGACAGGGAGTGCCAATTTCTAGAGCTTGAGAAAGCTAAGCTTAGGCTCAGGCAACAGCGATTGGCCCTGGATAAAGAGTCCCTAGAAGTCCAGAAGGCTAGAAAGAAATTGGGACTAGAGTCCCATGGTGGCAGCAATAGTGTCCCTAGGGTTAGGGAACACACCTTTGATAATAGGAACCTGAGCAAGATTGTCCCTCCCTTCCATGTAGGGGATGACATCCAGACATGGATAACTGCTTTGGAGAGGGCCTGTAAAGTACAGAAGGTCCCTCAGGAGCAGTGGGCAGCTATCTTGTGGCTCTCCTTTGCTGACAAAGGTAGAGATAAGCTCCTCACTGTTAGAGAAGAAGATGCTGACAATTATTCAGTCCTGAAGAGTGCTCTCATTGAAGGGTTTGGCTTAACCACTGAACAATACAGGATTAAGTTCAGAGACACCCAGAAGTCACAGACTCAGGACTGGGTAGACTTTTTTGATTGTACCATTAAGGCTCTGGAAGGCTGGTTACTTGGTAGCAAGGTGAATGATTTCAAGGGATTGTACAACTTGATTATGAGGGAGCAGATCCTTAATAATTGCCAAAACCAGTTGTTGCATCAATACCTGGTTGACTCTGATCTGACTTCTCCCCAAGAATTGGGAAAGAAGGCAGATAAGTGGGTCAGAACCAGAGTGAAGCAGAAAACTCAGACCAATGGTGGTGACCAGAAGAAACCAGACTCTAAGAACTCAGATAAGGGTGGGGACAAAAATAAAGATCAAAAGTCTTCATCAGGGCCCCAAAAACCTGCATCTGGGGGGGAGTCACAATCCAACAAGGGAAAAGGCAAAAAGAAACCTTGGTGTTATGTATGTAAGGAAAAGACCCATTGGACAAAAGATGCCAATTGTCCAAGGGCCAAGGATTCTTCTCCTACCACCACTGCCCCTAAGGCAACTGCTCCCCCTAGCACAGTTTCAAGTGGTGGTACACAGAACAAGGGAATAGTGGGGTTAACCTTTGGCTCTGAGGTGGGTTCTGGCCTAGTCAGAACTCCAACTCAGGCTGTTCTAGTCTGTGATGGAGTCATGGATATTGACTCCTTATTTGTTAGTCCCAGTAACATGGGCAAATACAGACAACAGCCTTTAATAAATGGTAAGGAGGCCATGGCATACAGGGACACAGGAGCAAGTGTCACCATGGTGACAAAAGATCTTGTGCACCATGACCAGATCATACTTTGTGAGATGTACCAAGTGACCAATGCTAGCAATGTCAGGACAGACCATTCCTTGGCAGTTGTTAATTTCACCTGGGGAGGGGTAACTGGCCCTAAGAAAGTTGTGGTAAGTTCAGACCTCCCTGTGGAATGCTTGTTGGGCAATGATTTGGAAACTTCAGCCTGGGCTGAAGTGGAACTCAGGACTCTTGCAGCAATGTTGGGCATCACTGCAGATGTGTTTGCTGTGACTAGGTCACAGGCCAAACAGAGAGCCACTGAACAGGCCCTGGATCCTGAAAAGATGGACCAGGTGCCTTCCAAGAAGAGGAGCAGGAGGGGTAAGGCTGTGTCTTCCCCCCATGTGAGAAGTTGGCCTGGCATATGCTGTCCACTAGTTATAGTGGGCACCTTGCACCAGTCCAAACGACCCTTATTGATGATAGGTTTAAAGACAACCTTTATTGAAAGCTATCCTAGTGGTAGCTATGGAGAGCAGCCTTCAGGCTAAGTCTTGAAGGAGTGTAAAGCAGCTTGGTTTACCAGATTATAACCTCTTGAATGACCAAATGAAAGGAGAACCACACCAGGTATATATATAAAATATATGTATTTATTTCTAAACACTCACTACTAATCTCTTTATGCGATTAGAGTCCAAGATACACAATATCACAGTATTAAAACGACAGTAAATAGCACAATATACAATGGGCCCCAGGGGGGACCAAACCATATATTAAGAAAGTGGTATAAGAACCACGACTTGACTAGACACAGTGCCTAGAGCACGTAGAATCGCTGGGACCCCAAGGAACCACCCAAGGTAGTGACACAGGAGACCCACGGGGGACGTGTGCATTTTGAGAACACAGCCGTGAGCGCCGTAGGATTCTATGAGGAAAGTCGCTGTTGGAATTTTAAAGATAAAGGACACTTAGGAGAGGCCTTTGAGCAAACCCCTTTAGACTTAAGGGGTTCTAGGGCCAACACCCACGGGAGCACCGGAGTACTCAAGTTACCTCACCCAGGGAAGCCGGGTGCATAGGTGTCAAAGGTGTCGGGAATCGTTGTTGTTTTCAATGGCAATCTGCTGCAAAGTGCTGCTGCCGTGAAGAAGAAAAGTGTCCGGGATGATCCAAGCCTGGATAGAAGATGTGAAGAACCTGAAAGCAGAGGGAACAGAGTCTGGGTCACTAGCCAGTGACCAGGAGTGGAGCAATCGAATGCCCGCCGATGTCGGGTGCTTCAGGTGCGAAGAGGTGAAGCTTGACTCTGCAGCCACGGAGTCCAGGAGACGTTGAGGACAACCAGGAGCCGTATTCGAGCTGTCCCACAAACGATGTCGAGTGCTGAAGTGTCGGTGCTCGGATTGAACACAACAAGCCTTGGCAACAGCAACCCACGCAGAAAGAGCAAAGATGCTTCTGTGAGGACCAGCAAGGTCCTGGGGACTCCCCAAGCAAAGGAGAGTCAGGGCACGTCTTGAGCAACCAGGGAAACCCAATTAAAGTTAGAGTTGCCTTCTTGGGGACCCACAGGTCAACGGACCAGGGATCGCGAAGGGACCTCAAGAGGAATCACAAAATGGCGGCCCACAGAACATTCGGTGAGTGTAGGCCAGCAATCTTCAGTGTAGTTACTGCTCAGGGTCAGGGCTACAAGTAACCCAAAGCTCAGCCTCAGGGGTTGCCGGAAAGTTGATGCTTCTGCAAATGGACGCGGTGCTCAGGGGTTCGGGTTGCACGGTCACCACGAGGGATATGGGCCTCAGACTTGCTGTGGGCACAGATCAACCTTAGAGACCTTGGGAACCCACCTCCTGTGTGGCAATATTCTTCGGAGTCCCCAGGAGCTGCGGAGATGCCAACCGATCAGTTGCGTTAAAGGTGCCTGCCTTGCAGGGGAGTAACTCCTTTACTCCAAGGGAGATTCTTCAGTCATCCAGCATAGTGTAGATCGTCGAAGTACTTGGTTTCTGTAGCAGAGTTTAGTCCAGGTGTAATCTAAAGTCCTGTAGCCAGGGGTTCCTACTTTATACCCAAGGAAGTCGTGGGACAAACTCTGGGGACCCACCTATGGGAGGGTCAGGAAAGAGGGGTGGCTACACCCATTTCCTTTGTCCAGTTTCACACCAGAGCAGGGGCTGGTAGCCCCTGCAACCGGTTTGAGCTGGACTATGCACAGGGACACCAAATGTGCCCCCAGTGCAGACTTCAAAGCACTCTTGGAGTGCACCCACCCAGCCCCAATACACTAAAGCCTGTCTGGGAGGTGGTCACACCTCCCTGTGAAAGGAAACCTATTGTCCAGGCCTCCCCTGCCGGAGTTTCGTCCAGCAGCAGGAGGGCAGACTCGTGTCTGTTGCTGCAGCATCCATTTTGTGATGCCAGGGTTCTGTTAAGCTGGTACCGGGTCTACCGGTGGTGCCATGTTTCTCCCTCTAGTAGGGTGGAATCATACCTCCCACCCCAGTTACTGGGGTGAGGTATGATTCCAAGGTGTTTGACACCAAACACGACATGTTTCCATGCAGCCATTCTCAAGTTAGCATTTACCGCGAGGTTATAATGCACTTAAGAGTATATGGTTGGCTGCATCACAAACAACCCCGGAATGAAGATTCCAAAAGCTGCAGAGGGGCTCTGCTCATGCATGGGCACCCTCTCACATGAAACCCAGCACCCTGCCTTCAGGATTGTTAAGGCCTGCCATAGGGGTGACTGATAGGTTTACATGTGCAGTGTTATGGAGAGATATAGGGAACCTATATCTCAGTAAGGGGTGGATACACCACCTTACACAGGTTGCTGTAGCAGACCTGTTGTGTCATTTTGGGTGGCCTCTCAGGGGTGGCATAATACATGCTGCAGCCCCTGGGAGGCCTCTGGGGTACCTATGCCCTGGGTACATAGTATACCATATACTAGGGACTTATAAGAGTACCCCAGAATCCAATCTGGAGTGGACCTAAAGTACATGCAATCAATTTAAGGGGAAAGCAGATAGGCTGGGGTCCTGAATAGCAGGATCCCAGCCAAACTAAGTCGAAAACCAGCAAAGCACCAGGAAAAAAGTGGGGGCAACCATGCAGTCAGATTCCACCTTCCTACATAACCCCCCCAAACAAAAGGAGATAAGGCTAACTTTGTCCAGTTGAGCCTTTATTGACTAAGTGGCCATATAAGGAAGAATCTGCACTAGCATGGTTACCCCCTGTCTTATGGTCCACTAAGCAATTCCTAACCCCAAGGGTATTGGATGATCTCCACTATTTGGAATTACTACCTGTGGTGTGTTTTGGCAAAGTAAAAGGCTGGTGGGGTGTCTGAGTAGAGAAGTGAGGCCCTAATAAAGTTGGCCTCAGCTTCCTCAGATCACTGGTCACCATGGAGGCCTTTCTTTCCATGACTGAGTTGTAGTTGGCCCTAAGGGTCAACCTCTGGCAGCCTACAGCTGGGGGTTGGATCCCTTTGGTTGGAACAATGGAGGGACATGGTAGGTTTGGAACCACTTGGTCCCAGGTTTGCCTTGGCCCAACAGAGTCCATCTGGGGGAGGTCCCTACACAATGGTAAGCGGGATCCCTCAGTGTGCTGAGGAATTTTCACCTGGCTAGGGCTACTAGACTGGGTGCCCCTAATCTGTGGATGAGGGGGTTCCTCTGGACAGGGAGCCCTTAGGGGTCCACTGACCTTCCTGACCTCTGCAGCCCTGGGCTGACAGAGGGAGGGTAGAGAGGGGCAGGTTACCTGCTCCAGACTGGGTACCACCTTGGAAGGGTCCCCTGCCATCAGGGGTGTTGCCAGGCCAGGCCTGACCACCTCTGGGGCAGTTCCTTCACTAGGGGTAGGATCAGTTCCCTGAGGAAGTTGACCCTTACCTATAGTCTGGGGGAAGAAGACTTTTCTTCAACCCTTCTGCTCTCTTGGGGAGTAGAGTGGGCCATTCTTTCAGGCTCCACTTCTCCAAAATTTCCCTGGGATGGGGCTGAGGCCCTAACAGCCCCACCAACCTTCTCAGAGAGGCCCAACATTTTTAAATGGGCCTGGTATTCAACTTCAGCCCAGGCTGAAACTTCTAGATCATTGCCCAACAGGCAATCTACAGGCAAGTTTGGGGACACTGCCACTCTCTTTGGGCCAGTGACCCCTCCCCAGCTGAGATTGACTATGGCCATGGGATGATCTGTTCTGATACCATCAATGTTGGTCACCTGGTACTTGAACTCAGGTAAAAGCTGTTGAGGGGGGACTAGTTTCCCTGTTACCATGGTGACACTAGTCCCTGTGTCCCTGAATGCCAACGCCTTCTGACCATTGATTAGGGGCTCCTGTCTGTACTTGCCCAAAGTATTGGGACTCATAGTAAAAGTGGCAAATCCCATGCCACCATCACAGACTAAGGAGGCCTGTGAGGGGGACCTTAGTAATCCAGGGTCCACCTCAGTTCCCCATGAAAATGCACCTAACTTTTTGGGTGCATTACTACCACCTGGGGGATTACTACTTGTAGTACCAGGAGGAGTGGTAGTATTGCTGGGAGGAACATTTTCCTTATTGCCAGCCTGGGAGCAACTGGGGTCATTTTTCCAGTGGCCAGGCTTCTTACAGTTATGGCAATAAGGTTTCTTTTCAGGGGAGGAAGGAGTTTGGGACCCACCCCAGGAGAGGACTTTTGGGGCCCTGTAGGGGATTTGTCTTTTGATTTATCCCCACCTTTCTCTTGGTTTTTGGAAGAATCTTTCTTCTGGTCACCACCCTGGTTCTTTGGCGTTACTCTGGTTCTGACCCATTTGTCTGCCTTCTTTCCCAATTCTTGGGGAGAGGTCAGATCAGAGTCCACCAGGTACTGGTGTAAAAGCTGGTTTTGACAATTATTAAGGATCTGCTCCCTCATAATCAAATTGTACAATCCTAAAAAGTCATGCACCTTGCTGCCATGTATCCAACCTACCAGAGCCTTAGTAGCACCATCTACAAAGTCAACCCAGTCCTGAGTCTGTGCCTTTTGGGTGTCTCTGAACTTTAACCTGTATTGTTCAGTGGTTAGGCCAAACCCATCAATCAGAGCACTCTTCAGGACTTTGTAATTGTCAGCATCCTCTTCTCTTACAGTGAGGAGCTTGTCTCTACCTTTGTCTGCAAAGGAGAGCCACAAGATTGCTGCCCACTGCTCCTGAGGGACCCTCTGTACCTTACAGGCCCTCTCCAGTGCAGTTATCCATTTGTGGATGTCATCTCCACTCTGGTAGGGAGGGACAATCTTGTTCAGGTTCCTATGGTCATGAGTATGATCTCTACCTCTAGGGACACTGTTGATGCCACCATGGGGCTCTAGCCCCAACTTCTGAGAAGCTCTCTGAAGCTCCAGGGATTCCCTGTCTAAGGCCAATTGCTCTCTCTTGATTCTGAGCTTAGCTCTCTCAAACTCAAGCAGTTGGCATTTCTTCTCATAAGAGGATGCCCTTTTATGAGAAGCAGAGGACCCTATAGAAGTACCAGAATGATTAGATTCCTGAGAAGGAGATCTTGATCTTCTTGGTAGACTATTAACCCTTCCAGGTGGGGTAAAGAGAGCCCCACTGGGGTCTCCTTCTTCACCTTCAGGAAGAATTGGATTTTCCAGGTTGGAATCATTTTGATCCCCCTGGCCAGCATCAGAGTCTAGATCATAGTAGTGTTCACTACCTGGCCTTTCCTCTTCTGCTGCCCCACCCCCTTTGCCAACCTCATCAGACCCTGGGGTCTTTCTGAGGTCATCTGCCAGCAACAACTGTATGAGGTGTTGTGTGGATGGGCTTTTCCCTGTCTTCAATTTCCTAGAGACACACATAGTCCTCAATTCTTGGTATGAGACCTGGTCATACTTAGTTGGGAGAGACCCACTGGTTTCTGCCCTTGAAGACATGACTAGTGTGGTGTGGTGTATGCACCTACCTACTCTAGTGGGGCCTACTAAACTCTCTTGAGTTGTAGAAAGGGTGTGCTAAGCCCTTGCCACACAACTCTAAGTTCAGTAGAACTTACTGTATTCTGAACTTGATTTATATGTACCTATGTACCTATAGTGGTTTTCAGTTAGTCACTCAAAGAGATTATCTGGTAAAGCAATAGCAAGCTTGAATCCAACCGCTGCACACCAATGTGAGAAGTTGGCCTGGCATATGCTGTCCACTAGTTATAGTGGGCACCTTGCACCAGTCCAAACGACCCTTATTGATGATAGGTTTAAAGACAACCTTTATTGAAAGCTATCCTAGTGGTAGCTATGGAGAGCAGCCTTCAGGCTAAGTCTTGAAGGAGTGTAAAGCAGCTTGGTTTACCAGATTATAACCTCTTGAATGACCAAATGAAAGGAGAACCACACCAGGTATATATATAAAATATATGTATTTATTTCTAAACACTCACTACTAATCTCTTTATGAGATTAGAGTCCAAGATACACAATATCACAGTATTAAAACGACAGTAAATAGCACAATATACAATGGGCCCCAGGGGGGACCAAACCATATATTAAGAAAGTGGTATAAGAACCACGACTTGACTAGACACAGTGCCTAGAGCACGTAGAATCGCTGGGACCCCAAGGAACCACCCAAGATAGTGACACAGGAGACCCACGGGGGACGTGTGCAGTGTGAGAACACAGCCGCGAGCGCCGTAGGATTCCATGAGGAAAGTCGCTGTTGGAATTTTAAAGATAAAGGACACTTAGGAGAGGACTTTGAGCAAACCCCTTTAGACTTAAGGGGTTCTAGGGCCAACACCCACGGGAGCACCGGAGTACTCGAGTTACCTCACCCAGGGAAGCTGGGTGCATAGGTGTCAATGGGTGTCGGGAATCGTCGTTGTTTTCAATGGCGATCTGCTGCAAAGTGCTGCTGCCGTGAAGAAGAAAAGTGTCCGGGATGATCCAAGCCTGGATCGAAGATGTGAAGAACCTGAAAGCAGAGGGGACAGAGTCTGGGTCACTAGCCAGTGACCAGGAGTGGTGCAATCGAATGCCCACCGATGTCGGGTGCTTCAGGCGCGAAGCGGTGAAGCTTGACTCTGCAGCCACAGGGTCCAGGAGATGTCGAGGACAACCAGGAGCCGGATTCGAGCTGCCCCACAAAGGATGTCGAGTGCTGGGGTGTCGGTGCTCAGATTGAACACAACAAGCCTTGGCAACAGCAACCCATGCAGGAAGAGAAAAGATGCTTCTGTGAGAATCAGCAAGGTCCTGGGGACTCCCCAAGCGATGGAGAGTCAGGGCACATCTGGAGCAATCAGGAAAGCCCAATTAAAGTTAGAGTTGCTTTCTTGGGGACCCACAGGTCAACGGACCATGGATCGCAAAAGGACCTCAAGGGGAATCACAAAACGGTGGCCCACGGAACACTCGGTGAGTGTAGGCCAGTAATCTTCAGTGTAATTACTGCTCGGGGTTAGGGCTACAAGTAACCCAAAGCTCAGTCTCAGGGGTTGCCAGAAAGATGATGCTTCTGCAAATGCACGCGGTGCCCAGGGGTTCGGGTTGCACGGTCACCACAAGGGATACGGGCCTCAGACTTGCTGTGGGCACAGATCAACCTCAGAGACCTTGGGAACCCACCTCCTGTGTGGCAATATTCTTCGGAGTCCTCAGGAGCTGCGGAGATGCCAACCAGTCAGTTGCGTTAAAGGTGCCTGCCTTGCAGGGGAGTAACTCCTTTACTCCAAGGGAGATTCTTCAGTCATCCAGCGAAGTGTAGATCGTCGAAGTACTTGGTTTCTGTAGCAAAGTTTAGTCCAGGTGTAATCTAAAGTCCTGTAGCCAGGGGTTCCTACTTTATACCCAAGGAAGGGTGGGACAAACTCTGGGGACCCACCTATGGGAGGGTCAGGAAAGAGGGTTGGCTACACCCATTTCCTTTGTCCAGTTTCGTGCCAGAGCAGGGGCTGGTAGCCCCTGCAACCGGTTTGAGCTGGACTATGCACAGGGACACCAAATGTGCCCCCAGTGCAGACTTCAAAGCACTCTTGGAGTGCACCCACCCAGCCCCAATACACTAAAGCCTGTCTGGGAGGTGGTCACACCTCCCTGTGACAAGAAACCTATTGTCCAGGCCTCCCCTGCCGGAGTTTCGTCCAGCAGCAGGAGGGCAGACTCGTGTCTGTGGCTGCAGCATCCATTTTGTGATGCCAGGGTTCTGTTAAGCTGGTACCGGGTGTACCGGTGGTGCCATGTTTCTCCCTCTAGTAGGGTGGAATCATACCTCCCACCCCAGTTACTGGGGTGGAGGTATGATTCCAAGGTGTTTGACACCAAACACAACATGTTTCCATGCAGCCATTCTCAAGTTAGCATTTACCGCGAGGTTATAATGCACTTAAGAGTATATGGTTGGCTGCATCACAAACAACCCCGGAATGAACATTCCGAAAGCTGCAGAGGGGCTCTGCTCATGCATGGACACCCTCTCACATGAAACCCAGCACCCTGCCTTCAGGATTGTTAAGGCCTGCCATAGGGGTGACTGATAGGTTTACATGTGCAGTGATATGGAGAGATATAGGGAACCTATATCTCAGTAAGGGGTGGATACACCACCTTACACAGGTTGCTGTAGCAGACCTGTTGTGTCATTTTGGGTGGCCTCTCAGGGGTGGCATAATACATGCTGCAGCCCCTGGGAGGCCTCTTGGGTACCCATGCCCTGGGTACATAGTATACCATATACTAGGGACTTATAAGGGTACCCCAGAATCCAATCTGGAGTGTACCTAAAGTACATGCAATCAATTTAAGGGGAAAGCAGATAGGCTGGGGGTCCTGAATAGCAGGATCCCAGCCAAACTAAGTCGAAAACCAGCAAAACACCAGGAAAAAAGTGGGGGCAACCATGCAGTCAGATTCCACCTTCCTACACCCCAGGCTCAGAGTAAGGGTCAGTCTTTTGAGGGAGATGACTCCAGTCCTATGGATGGAACTGTCTCAGATGAACTTGAACCTGATCAGGTTGAGTTTTTGGGGACAGGGGGATCTTCTAGGGCAGATCTGAGCCAGGAGCAGAAAAGCTGCCCCTCTCTTGAACACCTCAGACAGCAAGCTGCTGCTGAGGCTGCAGGGAATGTCAGTGGGTCTCACAAGATCTACTGGGATGAGGGACTTCTATATTCAGAGGGTAGAGACCCCAAGCCTGGTGCCACCAGGAGGTTGGTTATACCTCTGAAGTTTAGGGGCTTCCTACTCACCCTAGCACATGACATTCCCCTAGCAGGACACTTAGGCCAAAGCAAGACTTGGGACAGGCTTATCCCTCACTTTCACTGGCCTCATATGTCAGTGGACACAAAGGAGTTTTGTCGCTCCTGTATCACTTGCCAAGCCAGTGGTAAGGCAGGTGGTACTACAAAGGCCCTCCTGATACCACTACCTGTGGTGGGGGTTCCCTTTGAGAGGGTTGGGATTGACATAATTGGTCCCATGAACCATCCAACAGCATCTGGACATTCTTATATCCTGGTGGTGGTGGACCATGCTACCAGGTATCCAGAAGCTATTCCCCTTAGGACCACCACAGCACCTGTGGAGGCAAGGGCCCTCCTGGGGATTTTCTCCAGGGTGGGTTTTCCTAAGGAGGTCTTAACAGACAGAGGTACAATCTTTATGTCTAGTTATATAACTGCAATGTGGAAAGAGTGTGGTGTAAACTACAGGTTTACCACACCCTATCATCCTCAATGCAATGGGTTGGTTGAAAGGTTCAACAAAACCCTAAAGGGCATGATAATGGGACTCCCAGAAAAGCTCAGGCGAAAATGGGATGTTCTGTTGCCCTGCCTTCTCTTTGCCTACAGAGAAGTGCCACAGAAGGGGGTTGGCTACAGCCCTTTTGAACTTTTGTTTGGTCACCCAGTTAGGGGTCCACTGTGTTTAGTGAAGGAGGGATGGGAGTTACCTCTAAAACCTCCTAAACAGGATATTGTGGACTATGTACTTGGTCTCCGCTCCGCTGAGTATATGAAGAAGGCATCCAAAAACCTTGAGGCTAGTCAGGAATTGCAAAAGGCCTGGCATGACCAAAAGGCTGTCTTGACTGTTTACCAGCCAGGACAGAAGGTGTGGGTGCTGGAGCCTGTGGCCCCAGCAGCTCTCCAAGACAGGTGGAGTGGACCCCACACCATACTTGAGCAAAAGGGAGAGGTCACTTACTTGGTGGACCTTGGAACTCCCAGGAGCCCCCACAGGGTGCTCCATGTGAACAGGCTCAAGCCTTATGTTGACAGGGCAGACATGGGCTTGCTCATGGCTACTGATGAGGGACATGAGGAAGAGAGTGACCCACTGCCTGACCTCCTCTCACAGAACCCTGATGATGGCTCAGTAGATGGTGTAGCTTTGGCCAGCAGCCTCACTGAGCAGCAACAGTCTGATTGCAGGAAGGTCCTCAATCAGTTTAGGCACATGTTCTCACTGACTCCAAGTCAGACCACTTGGTGTACCCATGAAGTGGACACAGGTGAGAACCTACCTGTGAAGAATAAAATTTACAGGCAACCTGACCATTTCAGGGACTGCATCAGGACTGAGGTCCAGAAGATGTTGGAATTGGGAGTCATTGAGCCCTCAACTAGTCCTTGGGCTAGTCCAGTTTTCTTGGTTCCAAAATCTCACACCAAAGATGGTAAGAGAGAGATGAGGTTTTGTGTTGATTACAGAGGACTCAATGCAGTCACTAGGACTGATGCTCATCCTATTCCAAGGGCAGATGAACTCATAGATACTTTGGCCTCAGCCAAGTTTCTGAGTACTTTTGACCTTACAGCTGGCTACTGGCAAATCAGACTAGCTGAGGATGCCAAGCCAAAAATAGCATTTTCAACCCCTAGTGGGCATTACCAATTTGTGGTGATGCCTTTTGGCTTGAAGAATGCACCTGCCACATTTCAAAGGTTGGTGAACAAAGTTCTCACAGGCCTGGAAGACTATAGTGCAGCTTATCTAGATGATATTGCTGTCTTTAGTTCCACCTGGTAGGATCACCTGGTCCACCTGAGAAATGGTTTGGAGGCCTTGCAAAAGGCAGGCCTCACTATCAAGGCTACTAAGTGCCAGATAGGGCAGAGTCAGGTTGTGTACCTGGGCCAACTTGTGGGTGGAGGCCAGGTTCAACCATTGCAGAGCAAAATCCAGACCATCATGGAATGGGTTGCTCCAACTACCCAGACTCAGGTCAGAGCTTTCTTGGGCCTGACTGGGTACTACAGAAGATTTGTAAAGGATTATGGGTCCATAGTGACTCCCTTGAATGATCTTACATCAAAGAGAATGCCCAAGAAAGTTCAGTGGACAGTTAGCTGTCAAAAGGCATTTGATGACCTCAAGCAGGCCATGTGCACTGCTCCCATTCTGCAAAGTCCTGACTATTCCAAACAATTCATTGTTCAAACTGATGCATCTGAGTTGGGGGTAGGGGCTGTGTTATCACAATTGAATGCAGATGGTCAGGATTAGCCAGTAGCTTTTATTAGCGGAAGGCTGACCCCCAGAGAGAAACGTTGGTCAGCTATTGAGAGGGAAGCCTTTGCTGTGGTTTGGGCTCTGAAGAAGTTGAGGCCATACTTGTTTGGAACTCACTTCATTGTTCAGACTGACCACAAGCCCCTCTTGTGGCTAAAACAGATGAAGGGTGAAAACCCCAAACTTTTGAAGTGGTCCATTTCCCTACAGGGGATGGACTATACAGTGGAACATAGACCTGGGCGTAACCATGCCAATGCAGATGGACTCTCCAGATATTTCCACTTAGAACATGAAGACTCAACTGGGCAAGGTTAGTCTCATCTCCTTTCGTTTGGGGGGGGGGGTTGTGTAGGAAAGTAGGATCTGCTTCTTATGGTTATCCCCACTTTTTGCTTTTTGCACCCACTGTTTTGACTAGTCTGGCTGGGATCCTGCTATCCAGGACCCCAGCCTATCTGCTTTCTCCCTTAAATTGATATGTATGTACTTTGGTACAACTCCAGATTGGATACTGGGGTACTTCTATCAGTCCCTAGTATATGGTACACAGGTACCCAGGGCATAGGTACCCCAGAGGCCTCCCATGGGCTGAAGCATGTATTATGCCACCCCTGAGAGGTCATGCAAAATGGAACCCTAGGTCTGCTATTGCAGCCTGTGTAAGCTGGTGCTTGCACCACTTACGAGAGATATAGGTTCACTATATCTATATATATCACTACACTTCAAACCTTATAAGTCACCCCTATAGCAGGCCTTAACAAGCCTGAAGGCAGGGTGCTGAGTTTTACGTGAGAGGGTGCTCCTGCATGAGCAGGGCCCCCCCGCTGCAGTCTTCGGAGACCATTCTCCCGGGCTGTACGTGATACTACCAGACATATAGGTAGAGGTGCATTATAACCTCGCGGTAAATGCTATCTCGAAAATGACTACAACGAAGTATGTTGTGTTTGGTGTCAAACACCTTGGAATCATACCTCCACACCAGTAACTGGTGTGGGAGGTATGATTCCTCCCCTCAGAACTGAGGTTCTGGGGGTATCTAAGTCTACAGATACCAACTTTCTCGAGCCTTACAGCACAAAATGGATGCTGCCAGCCACAGACATGAGTCTGCCCTCCTGCTGCTGAGCCAAGCTCGAGCAGTGGAAGGCAGCACAATAGGCATACTGTCACAGGGAGGTGTTACCACCTCCCAGACAGGATTTAGTGTATTGGGGCTGGGTGGGTACACTGTCTCAGTGCCAGAAAGTCTGCACGAGGGGCACACTTGGTGTCCCTGTGCATAGTCCAGTTCAAACCAGTTCTAGGAGCCATTTTCTCCTGCTCTGGCGCAAAACTGGACAAAGGACATGGGTGTAGCCACCCCTCTGTCCTGTCCCTCCCCTAGGAGGATCCCTAGAATCTGTCCAACCCTTTCCCATGGGTATAAAATGGGTTACCTGGCTACAGGACATTAGATTTTACGTGGACAAAATTCTGCAAGAAGATACCACTACACTTCGACCGTCTGGACACGCTGGACTTTGCTGGACCTCCCTTGGGCTCGACTTCGTCTTCCCTTGCTGTCCCCAGTCCCGCCTCTGTCCGTGATCCATGCAGGCTCCGTGCAGGACCCTGTGGACCTCCAAGACAACAGAAGAATCTCCCTTGGGGTGAAGGAGTCACTCCCCTGCAAATGCAGGCACCATAATGCATCTGACTGGTCTGCTGATCCTGAGCTCCTGCAGACTCCAAAGGCTCCAGCAACACAGGAGGTGGGTTTCTGAAGGTCTCCGAGGTTGAGATGCTCTCTTACCGAGTTTGAGGCAGATATCCATCATGGGGACCGCATAACTTGTACCCCTGTGCACTGCGTCCATTTGCAGCTGCACATGCTTGTTGTCATGCAACAATTCCGTGCATTGGGCCGTTTGTAGCCCTGACCCCAGCGCATCTTTTCCGTGAAGGACTCCGGCATCCTCACACTCTGTGCCTTGCTAACTGGTATCCAGTGAAACCGCCTGAGGTCCCCTCGTGACTCCTGTGCCTTCAGCCTGTGGGTCCATTTGAGGGTCAACTTTGCTTTATTTGGGCTCCCATGATTGCTCCAGGTCTGGCCTGACTTCCCCTGCTGTGGTGAGTCTCCTGGTCCTTGCTGGGCCAGATCGACACTGAATTTGACCATCTACGTTGTTTGCCGCTGCCAAGGCTTGTTGGTGCTCCCGCCGGACACCGACCCCTCAGCACTTGACATCCTTTGTGGGACAGCTCGTATCCGGCACCTGGTTGTCCAAGACATCTCCTGGTCCGCACAGCTGAAGAGTCAAGATCACCGTCAACACACCTGAAGCACCCGACATCGGTGGGCATTCGTCTACCGAGCCCCTGGTCACTCCAAAGTGACCCAGACTCTGTCCGCTCTGCTTTCAGGTTCTTCCCATCTAGAATCCATGTTTGTATTCCACCGGACACTTTTCTTTCTTCCCGCAACAGCATTTCTTTGTCGACATCCATAAAGAACGACAAGGGTTTCCGACGCCACTTCGTGCCTATGCACCCGGCTCCTCTGGGATAGGTAACTCTGGTACAAAGGTATCCACGGGTGGGGTGGCTCTCCAAACTCTTAAATTCCAAGGGGTGTCTTCGTAATCTGCTGGGAAGGGTCCTTAATCACTGATTTTCCAACCACGACTTTCCCATTGAATTGTACGGAGCACGCGGTCGTGTTCCCACACTGTACCCGTCCTCCGTGGGGTCCCTACTCACTCACCGTGGGTGGTTCCTTGGGGTCCCAGCGATTCTACACCTTCTAGACTAGGTCTTGTCCCGAGTCGTGGTTCTTATACCACTTACTTAGTATATGGTTTGGTCTCCCCCTGGAGCCCACTGTGTATTGTGCTACTTACGTTTGATTCTCTGCAACTGTATTATTTGATTTGTGTTCTATCCTCATGTAGAGGATACTAGAGAGTGTTATATATAATAAATACATATTTTTATATCTACTGTGTGGTTTCCCTTTCATTTAACCAATACTATAAGGTTGCATTCTGGTAAAACAAGGTGCTTAACATTCCTTCAAGACTTAGCCTGAAGGCTGCTCTCCATAGCTACCACTAGGATAGCTTTCTATAAAGGTTATCTTTAACCTAATCACCATAAGGGCTGTTTGGACTGGTGCAAGGTGCCCACTTTAATTAGTGGACAGCATATACCAGGCCAACTTCTCACAGGAAACCTACCAAACCCACACATTTCTGAAAACTAGACACCCGGGTAGTCTAAGGAGGTATGGCTTGCGTGGACCCCTCAATGTTTTCCTACCCAGAATCCCCCGCAAACCTCAGATTGCCCGTCTGCGCCCGTCCGCGACTGGACCGCGCCCAGCGCCAGAACCCCTGGAACCCACCGATGCAACACCACTCGACGGACCTACGACGCCGCCACACTCACCGCACTCAATGCCGGCCGGAACCCTGCCTGCTACCGAGCCTCACCGAGACGCACCCACGGACCCTTCACCTGCCAAACCTGCCGATTCACCTGCCCCCGGACGTGCACCACCTCCGCCAAGTCGAGCACCAGCAGCAACCACCTGAAATGCATCCTGTTGAACACCCGCTCCGTCCACAGGCACGCCGTGGAACTCTGGGACCTGCTCGACGCAACAGCACCGGACATCGCCTTCCTCACCGAAACCTGGATGAACGCCTCCTCAGCGCCCGACATCGCCATAGCCATCCCGGACGGATACAAGATCACCCGGAGGGACCGCGTCAACCAGACGGGAGGAGGCATCGCCATCGTACACAAGAACACCATCCGCATCTCGACTAACTCCGACGAGACCTTCACCGCCGCCGAACACCTACACTTCCAGATACACACTGACCCCAAGACCACCCTCCGAGGCACCCTCATCTACAGACCCCCGGGACCACGCACACTATTCAGCGAAGACATCGCAGACTTCATCAGCCCGCACGCCATGCCCTCCGCCGACTACATCCTCCTAGGGGACCTCAACTTCCACCTGGAGAACAACAACGACAGAAACACCACCGCCCTGCTGGACAACCTCGCCAACCTCGGACTCAAGCAACTGGTGAACACACCCACCCACTACGCCGGCCACACGCTTGACCGCCGTCTTCTCGTCCAGCAAACACATCTCCTTCAGCCACGCCACCGGACTCCACTGGACCGACCACAGCTGCATCCACTTCAGCTTCAGAAAGACTGCGACCCACCACCACCCGCAACAGGCTCCCCGCCGGAGCTGGAGCAAGATCACCGCCGAGCAGCTCACCGCCTCCCTCGGCCAGAACACACCCCACCAACACAACGGACCCAAACGAAGCAGCCAGCAACCTCGCCAAGTGGCTGACCGCCTGCGCCGACGACCTCGCACCACTAAAAACCCTCCCAGCAGACCCGGAAGCAAGAAAACCCCTTGGTTCACCAACGAACTCAAGGAATCCAAGAAGAACTGCCGCACTCTCGAGAAAACCTGGCGACTCGACCAGACCACAGACAACAGGACCGCCCTCAAGCACGCCACCCGCAAACACCACCAGCTGATCCGTGCCACCAAGAAGTCGGCACTCAAAGAACGACTGGACAACAACGCCCATGACAGCAAGGAACTTTTCAGCATCGTCAAAGAGTTCTCCAACCCCAGCGCCGGAAACAACGACATCACCCCTCGCAAGACCTCTGCAACTCACTCTCCGCGTTCTTCCACCGCAAGATCACCGACATACATAACAGCTTCGACGCACAAACCACGCACCCTACCGCCGAACCAACGCCCGCCACCACCACCCTCTGCAACTGGACCCCGATCAGCACCGAAGACACCACCCGCACGATGAACTCCATCCACTCCGGATCACCAACCGACCCCTGCCCACACCACGTCTTCAACAAAGCCGACGCCACCATCGCACCCCATCTCCGGGACATCATCAACTCCTCCTTCCACACCGCCACCTTCCTGGAGAGCTGGAAGCACGCCGAGCTCACCGCCCTCCTGAAGAAACCAACGGCGGACCCCACCGACCTCAAGAACTAACGTCCCATCTCGCTCCTTCCGTTTCCGGCCAAAGTCATCGAGAAGACCGTCAACAGACAGCTTGCCGCCTTCCTCGAGACGAATGGATCCCTCGACCCCTCGCAGTCCGGGTTTCGGGCCAACCACAGCACCGAGACCGCCCTTATCGCAGCCACCGACGACATCAGAACCCTAACCGACAACGGGAAACAGCTGCCCTCATCCTCTTGGACCTCTCCGCGGCGTTCGACACCGTCTGCCACCGCACCCTAGTGAAGCGCCTCAGCAACATCGGAATCCGAGAGAAAGCACTGGAATGGATCATCTCGTTCCTCGCCGGAAGAACCCAGAGAGTCCGCCTCCCCCGTTCAGATCCGAAGCCACCGAAGTCATCTGCGGCGTTCCACAAGGATCTTCACTCAGTCCAACCCTCTTCAACGTCTACATGAGCCCCCTCGCAGCCATCGCACGCCAACACAACCTCAACATCATCTCCTACGCCGACGACACCCAGCTGATCCTCTCCCTCACCAACGACCCCACCACCGCCAGAGCCAACCTACACGACGGGATGAGAGACGTCGCCGACTGGATGAGGAACAGCCGCCTTAAACTGAACTCGGACAAGACGGAAGTCCTCATCCTGGGCTCATCTCCCTCCGCCTGGGACGACTCCTGGTGGCCCCCGGCCCTGGGCACCGCGCCCAAGCCAACGGACCACGCACGCAACCTGGGCTTCATCCTGGACTCCTCCCTGTCGATGACCAGACAAGTCAACGCCGTCTCATCTTCATGCTTCAACACCCTGCGCATGCTCCGCAAGATCTTCAGATGGATCCCCACTGAAACCAGGAAGACCGTCACCCAGGCACTCGTCACCAGCCGACTGGACTATGGGAACACCCTCTACGCCGGAACCACAGCCAAACTTCAAAAAGACTCCAGCGCATCCAGAACGCCTCCGCACGACTCATCCTGGACATCCCCCGACACAGCCACATCACCGGACACCTGAAAGACCTGCACTGGCTCCCCGTCAGCAAGAGAATCACGTTCAGACTCCTCACCCACGCACACAAGGCCCTCCACGACCTGGGCCCAAAGTACCTCAACGACCGCATGACCTTCTACACGCCCACACGCCAGCTACGATCAACCAGCCACGCCCTCGCCACCATACCACGCATCCGCAGAACCACCGCCGGAGGAAGATCCTTCTCCTACCTGGCAGCCAAGACCTGGAACTCCCTCCCCACTCACCTTCGGCGAACCCAGGACCATCTCTCCTTCAGGAAGCAGCTCAAGACCTGGCTGTTCGAGCAGTAACCTACCCCCTCCCCCAGCGCCTTGAGACCCTCCCGGGTGAGTAGCGCGCTCTATAAATGCCGTGATTGATTGATTGATTGATTGATTGAGATTTAGCTATCAAAATCACATTTTTCTCAAATTTCTGTGTGGGAAAATCGTGGGAACACCGGGCTGACACAAATTTTTTATCACCCAACTTTCCCCCAGGTCTCCGGATAATACTGGTACCTCACTCGTGAGGGTGGGCCAAGTACCCGCGACAGACAAGGGCCCAAAACATATTGTGGAGACATCAAAATTACCTATCACAAAATGACCTGGTTTTGCAAGGGGGGGGGGCACCTGGGTTTTTGGCCGTAGGCTCGGCGGCCATCAATGGAAATCTACCAAACCCACACATTTATGAAAACTAGGCACCCAGGAGAGTACAGGGAGATATAGCTTGCGTGGACCCCCCAAAGTTTTCCTACCCAGAATCCCCCATAAACCTCAAATTTAGCTGAATAAAATCAAATTTTTCTTAAATTTCTGTGTGGAAAAGTTGGTGGATCACCGGGCTTACACAAATTTCCTACCATCCAGCATTCCCCCATTTCTCCCGATAAAAATGGTACCTCACTCGTGTGGGTAGGCCAAGTACGCGCGACAGGCAAGGGCCCAAAACCTATTGTGGAGACATCAAAAGTACCTATCACAAAACTACCTGATTTTGCAAGGGGGGGCACCTGGGTTTTTGGCCCTGGGCTCGGCAGCCATCTAGAGAAACCTACCAAACCCACACATTACTAAAAACTAGACACCTTGGGGAGTCCAGGGAGGTATGGCTAGTGTGCCTCCCCCAATGTTTTCCTACCCAGAATCCCCTACAAACCTCAAATTTAGCTGAAAAAAGCCATACCTCCTCAGACTCCCCCAGCTGTCTAGTTTTCATAAATGTGAGGGTTTAGTAGGTTTCCCTAGATGGCTGTCGAGCCCGGGCCAAATACCCAGGTGACCCCCCTTGCAAAACCAGGTCATTTTATGATAGGTAATTTTGAAGTCTCTACAGTACAATTTGGACCATTTCCTGTTGTGGCCACTATGTCTACCCACACAAGTGAGGTACCATTTTTATCGGGAGACCTGGAGGAACACTGGGTGGTAGGAAATTTGTGGCAGCCCGGTGATCCCACAACTTTCCCACACAGAAAAGTGAGGAAAATGTGATTATTTTTTAGATAACTTTAAGGTTTGCAGGGGATTCTGGGTAGGAAAATGTTGGGAGATCCACGCAAGCCACACCTTCCTGGACTTGCCTTGGTGTCTAGTTTTCAGAAATGTCTGGGTTTGGTAGGTTTCCCTAGATGTCCCTAGATGTCTGCAAACATCCTCCCCAGGAGGGGCAGAAAGACTGAATATGCCAAAATTATTTGGGAGGACCAAAGGCCCTTGCCCAAGGGGCCCCTCCCCCCTCCCTGGTGTCCAGTGGGTGGATCCATGTTTGGGGGATCGTCCTCCTGGGGCGATCCCCAAGCAGGGATCCACTAGGAAGGGGTACCATTGAAAGGGGAGATTCTCCCCTTTCCCATGATACCTCTCCCGTCTACCTCGGTGCTCAGGGGGCTGAGATAGACCCCTGAGCACCGAGGCAGTGAAGCTGAGTTTCAGTTTCTCTGAAATGACATCAGCGCGAAGTGTTCGCTGACCGTCATTTCGGAGAAATGATCAGAACACCCTCTGGAGCTGGGGAGGCTCTTCCTCACCTCCCAGGGGTGTTTTGACAAAACAGAAATCCCTCTGGTGCCCGCACCAGAGGGATTTCCTGTGCCATGAGCACGGACGGCCAGGAGCCGTCCGATGCCCATGAGCAGTGGTGCGTCGGACGGCTCCCGGCCATCCGACGCACCGAAGGGGTTAATAAGAGCTCAGCTATCAATGTCCTTTAAAACTGCTACATTGGTCTGTCTTTTCCTTATCAACCATGTAAGCAGTAGAAATCTGTAGACAGCGAAAACCCTATGGGGTGCCAGATCTGTTTGGAGAATTTGTTCATATCTTCTGGTGATGAGGTTCCTACAAATAGTGATCAACCACTTTGTTCTTGCCCTGCTATAGGCATGGCAAAAGAATAGGAAATGTGGTAATTTTTCTTTCTTATAACCACACAAAGGGCATCTATGGTCATTTGCATTTATTAATGCTATCCAACTTGACATAAAAGCATGCAATGGTAGTGTCCCATATCTAAACTGAAGATTTAGTTTTTTGTCAAGATTAGGCTCAATTTTATCAAGAAAAGTTTCTAAAAAGTAAGTATCCTTAGCTGCTAAAAAGCATTTGTTAAAGAGCCTTGTGCTTGTATTAAAAGATTATTAAACTTCTATGTTTTAAATTGCTTCTATAGTTCTTTTGCATTCATGGAAGAACAATGGCCCTCAGGGTCATGCCAAAAATTGGCAAGACCCATCCACTCAAATGCATCTTTAACATATTTGATCCAAGGGATTTTGAGGGCGAGGGGATTTTTACGTCTTTCCTCCAAACCACTACGGAAGTGCGATCGCTCAGGGGTAACCCACAAATGCCTCCAAAATGCCAGTGTTCGAAATTCTATCTTTTCAGAGATTGACCTGAGCCCAAGTCCAATCTCAGCGGAATCAAGGGAGTGCTAGCTGGTAAACAAAGCAGACACCTCATAAACTTATTCTCAACCATTACCAGAGATTTTAGATCTTTATGCCCCCAAATCTCAGCACTATAAAGGGCTACAGCAAGTGCCTGGTAAGCGAACAACTGGAGGACCGGGGAGACAAATCTACATAGGGACCCTTGTGCAACTTCTGCTGCCCCCATATGTGCTGTTCCAATTTAAGTCTCCGCTTTGCTTTATGGTACATCCAATTCATCTTTTCATCTATCAAAAATACCATTTATGCATTTACATTTACTTTTCATACTGCCATAATTCCTCTCACTAAGGAATAGTTGTACCTTCAGAATTTCATTTATTGATTTACCAAGCAGCACAATAAGTTATTTCAACTCTCTGATCAGGAACACATTGGTTGCTCCTAAACAAATTCAGTGTTACTCTAAGTTACCCTGAAAGTACTATTGTTGTTCTTTTTATGGAAGAATTTACTGCAATATGTGATTATTCTGTGTCAGGTGTAATTTGATGATCTTGTCCCATGTTTAAAAAAAGATTATAGTTAGACATGTAACATAGTATCTTTACGCAGAACAGCAAGTATCAGAGTGCACAAATGAAAAGCAGGAATGCACGTGCAACACCTACAGTCAACTACAGCACAGATGTTCTATCTTCTAAATATGTGGTGTGAGACTGTGTTTTTAAAAATCTTTTTTTACTGAGGCATCAGCCATTTGTAGCCAAGTAAGAGCTTTAAGTGGGCCAGGACCCTCCGGGTCTAAGACCTGGGAGTAATTAAAAACTGACATTGAAATGGGTCCCTATTGGGCTCTATATTCAAGTCCTTAACATTCTTGGCTTCAAAAACACTGATCGATTTCGGAACAGTGAATGTAAGAAACGTTAAGGTAATCCATATCAGCTATTGTGTTCCTGTTTATATTTTACATGTTTTTCCTAATTTTGCATTCCTTAAGAGTGTTTGCTATTCCCAGGATGTTGTGTTTCTTTTTTTTTGTTTTTGCATATTACTCCTGTATAGTGCAGGCTTTGAACTGAGTCGCCTCCAGGTGTTTTAAAACAGGCCACGTTTGAAAGCTCTGGAGTTGAGGCTGAAGGCAGTGCAAGTTTCTCACAGTGACTGTCAGTAAGTCAGAAAGGTACTCAGAACACATGGTATTCCAATCCTTGGCCTCTTTGCCGAGTGCATTGAACGATGGTCTGTATTGCGGTTGCAATTGTGATTCTGTGCGAACGTTTGTGATGATTGTACAAATTTGTTAAAATATTGACAAGGAAAAAGTAAAAGAAAATGCAGTGCTTACGGGTGAGTGGGTGTGTTGTGTGTTTGGAGGCTGGTGAAATGAAGGATATGTGAAGAAGTGCATTCAGGAAGGAGTGGAAAGAGGGTGCTGAAGAGGAAAGAGATGTAAAATATGCAAATGGAATTGATGTGAAGAAAAAAAGGGTGCACATGTCTAACACAGAGCGAACCTAACGGGACTGATTGAAACCAATAACCTTTAAACAGGTCTCAGTAATGATTAATTCACAGCCTCACAGTTTCAAAATTTAAACATTTTCAATATTATTTACAACAAAATTATTGGTGTTAGTCACTTGTCTTGAACAGCCAACAACCATTGATAAAGCTAATAGTCCTGGCTGGTTTTAGGTGTGTCAGTTGTTGTGTTATACATCTGGGTGCAGTAACAAAGCTCAGGGGAACTAAAATACCGGTCGGTCAGCACACTATAGGAATCAAAGATATGTAGTTTGGGGCAGATTTACAAGCCCCTTGCGACACTTTTGCACTGCTGTTGCGTCACTTTTGTGATGCAACAGCGGCGTAAAAAAGGCGGCAAATTTACAATGTGACGCATCTAGGGAGATGCGTCACGTTGTAAAGCCCTGCGTGACATTATACCTGCGTCAGGTATAATGTATGCAGGGTAGGCGCCCCACGCAGGAAAGCCTCGTAAAAGTGACGCAGTGAAATCTATAAGATTTCACTGTGTCACTTTTAGGACGCCACTGCGTCAAAACCTTACGCCTGCTTGAAGCAGGCGTAAGGAGTGACGCAGTGTATTGGGAATAGGCTGCAACACGCATTGCTGGAGTTGCATCGTGCTTGCGACACGAATACAGCAATGCGTGACTTTTCCGTCAACAGATGCGTCAGAATTTCTGACGCATCTGTCAATCCTTGCGCCATAGTGCGCCGTATTGTAAATACGGCGCATCTATGGTGGCGCAAGTTTTTTTCACATAGGCGCAGGGAAACTGACGCATCTATACAGATACGTCAGTTTCTTGTAAATCTGCCCCTTTGTTTAAGGCACGCCCTTAATTACATAGGCCACGCCCCTTTTATAACCCCCCACCACACACTTTTCATCCCACTTAAAGCCCTGATTCAAGTGTCTGTCTTTCACGCTCAAATAGTTAATTAATTTTACATTTTCTATAAATCTTTGCCTGGCCAGATTTTCACTTTCCCATACTCACGCCAATTACGTTAATGTATAAGTTTTGACAATGAGAAACTTTTTTCTCATGAATACTCTTTCCTTTCTTTAAGATTTTTGTGAAAATGGGGATACAAGTTCCACTTTACTGTGTTTACTGCACTCACACTACATGGTACCAGTGGGAAAGTAGATATTTAAAAAAAATATATTCGTATTATTTTTTTTCTTTGGTGAAAAATTATTTCAATTAAATGTATTTCCTTTCCCTACACCACGTCTGAAAGTGGGCGATACAGTCTCTGCACTTCACTCCCTAGAATGCTTCCTCGGGTCACTCCTACTAACCAATAAAATCAATGATTAAGCCCAGGCCTCACATTGTTGTTAGCATACGAAGGTTTGTTCAAAGAATCAGTAGGTGGCGCTGCTGAACCGTTTCCCAGTCCAAAGTGTGAGAAGAGGAAACATGAGAACCTCTTCCCTCTCAAGCCTGAGCTGAGGGCTTCCTTCTTAGAACAAAGAGGTCAATGTTTGTCGGCTACCCTCCTTAAATACAGGCAGAGGGGAGGAAGTGCGGCCCAGCAGCACGTGTTCATCATTGAAACACGGAACAGAGCCTGGTACGGACCCACCCAGCTACCTCGGACCATTGCTCTGGTTCACAATGAATCCCCGAGTGTTTCTCTGTTTCTTTTTACCCTGCCTCTTTAAAGATGCCCTGGCTTCCAACTGCACTGCCTGTGACAGGAGGAAGTGCCCCCCGAATCCTCTCTCCTGCAGCGGGAAGTACGCTACGGACCCGTGCGGTTGCTGCAAGCACTGCGCCAAGGACGAGTGGCAACCGTGCGGCGGAGAGAACTGGGAACTGGGCTACTGCGACCACCGGCTCAGGTGTGCGGCTCTGAATGGGACCCAGCTGGTGCAAATACCGGACGTCGGCGTCTGTAAGCGTAAGTTTTCGTTTGATTTAGCTCGGGCCAGTGTTTAGCATGGAAAACTTAATTGCGGATTCCTACGATTCTTAGGAGTCAACCGCCAAATTCCGGGCTGCACTCACACTACATGGTACCGGTGGGAAAGTAGATATTTTAAAAAATTATATTCGTATTCTTTTTTTTTTTTTTCTTTGGTGAAAAATTATTTCAATTGTTTCCGTTCCATGCCTCTTTTCTCCTCCATCCTACGTAGACTTCCTATCTTTTTAATCTCATTCTTAAAGGTTATTTTCATTTCTGCTCCTCACTCTAGCATTGTTTTCCTCCTTTCTTTCTTTCGCTCCGAGTCAAAGTCTTCTGATGCAAAATAAGATCGATCCCCTAATGATTTCCACTGTCCACCGCCTGCACATTTTACTAACCGTTGAGTTTTGATTGGTGTATTTTACGCAACACGTGTGTGTGTGTCTGTCTGCCTGTCTGGTTTTTACCTTAAGCAGGTTTTTCCCACCGAGTGGCCCGGTGGCACGTGTAATACTTTCTGCCAGTCATATGTTTTCATCCAACAGTGATTTCCACTCTCTGTTTTATAAACGTATGTTCCCCGTGATAAACATGGGCGTACAGGTAACAAAATGTAAAGTGCTCTTGAATGAAAAGTCAGGATTGTTTTTCTTCAGTTTTTTTGTTGCAGTTTTTTAGTTTATGATTCTGGTCGTGGGTTTTCATATAACAAACACGTATTTTGGCAGCTGTAGATTATGTTTGGTTCAGATCAATGATTTAAATGGAAAAAATAAGTGTAGGTGCTCATCAAATTGAGTTAGGGGTGTGGCTAGTGGACTGGGCTAGGGGCTGGGCTAGGAGATAGACATGATACAATGGCACTTCTTCCGTCTGTTGAGTATTCATTTTGCACTTGCATTGGCCTTGTTAGCAATCTCATATTTCCCATATGTGCAGATTCCTTCTGCAAATGTGACATAACACATACATAGTGTTGAGAAAGACCAACATACAGTAATAAAAATTATGCACTTTGTAAGTATGACTTTAAAATGCAGTTCCTTAAAGCCGGTAGCTCTGTCCGGGGCTACAGCGGTGCTGAAAACAACAGAACCCAACCGTTCCGGCCGACAACGTCGGTGCGGGCCAGCATTAGTTTCAGCAGACTCGTAAACAGTACCTTAGCCTGCGGCTGATCGCGTTGGTGTGGGCCGGTCGCGGCAACCGTCATGGTTGAAGGGTGAAATGTAGCGGTACGGCGTGCGGAGCCCTCAGGTCGCGGTACAAGCAACGGCTCAGTGACGGTCCAGCGGCATCGGTGAGACCAGGGCTGCAGTGAGAAGTGAGGCGGTGCCTGTTGCGCTGCTGACAGGTCACGGTGCAAGCGGCAGTGCTGGTTCATGGGAGCTAGAGTCGGTCGGCCCAGACTGCGGTGTGGGACGAGGCGGTGCGCCGTGTGACTTACGAGCAGTGCCCCCAAACCCCGGTGCAGTCACGGGTGTTGAGGTCAGCGTGCAGCGTCGTCAACGGTGAGACCAGGGCGGCAGAGTGAACCAAGGCGGTGCGGAGTGCGGTGCCCACAGGTTGTGATGCAAACAGCAGCTCTGCAGCAGCGGTCGTCGTCGGTGAGACCAGGGTTGCGGTGCGAAGTGCGGCGGTGCCTTCTGCAGTGCCTTCAGGACACGGAGCCAGTAGCGGTGTCAGTGATGGTGTAGGCTGCTTTCCCTCTCTGTGGCAACTGAAACCCATGGTTTCAGGGCTGTACCCAGGGGTAAGTGACATTTTTGCTGTCCCTGAGACTTCGTGAACAGGAGGCCAGCTCTATTTCAAGCCCTTGGAGATACTCGGCAACAAGTGAAGAAAGTCCAGTCCTTTCACTGCCCAAGGCAGAAGCAGCAACTGCAGGTCAAACCAGCAAAACAACAACACAGCAAAGGGGCAGTACTCCTCCTGGCAGTTCTTCCAGCTCTTCTTCTTGGCAGGTTCCTTGATCCAAGCAAGTTCTGGGGTCTGGGCCCCAATATTTATACGCAGTTTCTCTTTGTTCTCTTGGGCAGAGAGTGTCCGTGCTCAGTCCAAACCAGTTTGGTCCTCTCTGGCCCAGCTTCCTAGCAGGAGGTGGAGACAGCATTGTCCAAGGCAAATCGGGCCAATTCAGGTGCAAGGAAATCTCCTCCCACTACTCTAAATGCGGCCCAGGTCTATTCAGCTCAGCCCTGACTCATCTAGGAAAGGCAGGACACCCCACAACCCCCCCCCCCAGTGGCTGTCTGAAGAGAATGCACATCCCCAGCCCCTGTCACTCCAAAGCCAGACAGTCCATCCACAACCCAGCAGAGGCACACAGGATGGCTAAGCAAGAAAATACCTACTTTCTAAAAGTGGTATTTTCAAATACAGAACATAAAATTCATCTTTACTAAAAGATGCATTTCTACATTATGAGTTCAGGCAAACTAAACTCAATTTCTCTATCTTGTCCCAATGGGAAGATATTCTCGTAAAATGTTACCAAGTATTCCCTGTTCTATCCTATTAGACAGATAGCCTTTCAGCAGTGAAAAACGAAATGTACAGTATTTCACTATCAGGACATGTCTCACACACCAGTACATGTTCTACCTTTCAAATGCACTGCACCCTGCCCATAGGGGTACCTTGGCCCTACCTTAGGGGTGACTCACATGTACTAAAAGGAAGGTTAGGAGTGGCAAGTGGGTGCACTTGCCAAGTCAACATAGCAGTAAAAACTGCGCACAGACACTGCAGTGGCAGGTCTGAGCACCCTTTGAAATGCTGCTCGTGTAGGTGGCACAATCAGTGCTGTGGCCCACTAGCAGCATTTGATTTACAGGCTCTGGCACTCTCGATGCACTTTACTAGGGACTTGCCAGTCATTCAAATATGCCAATCAGAGAAACACCAATCCATAATACAACTTACAATAGGAGCACTTGCACTTTAATACTGGACCGCAGTGAGAAAGTGCGCAGAGACACTAAACCAGCAAAAACTGAGTCAAAACCAGGAGGTCAGAAAGCAAAAATACAGGAGAAACACGCCAAAAGATGCCAGGACTAACACATAGTAATTAATAGCCACTTTGCTGTTATGACCCACTAAAATATGTACGCAGCCCATTGCACTTAAAGTGATCTTGACCTATGCTGTGTGGGCTTTGGCCAGAAATGTGTGCACACTGCTCAACACTGATTTTTTTTAAGCCACCCTTGTCTGATCATGAGCCTTGGCTGTGATTTAGGCCAGCACTGAGTGATGTTGGACCACCAATCTACTATCTTGTGCCAGTGATGTGGGGTCCTGGTTCAGCCCTATCAAACCTTGCCTCTGGAATTTCAGATCTTTGCTCTGTGCCTTGTTTCCCACAGAGAACACAGACAACGAAAATATCAGGATGAGCTCACGAAAAGTAACACTTAGTTCGTAATGGCATGCATGTGAAACCTTGTGAAATGGAGGGGAGACTTTTAGCTTAAAATTGTATTTTAACTTTCTCATCCTTTTTCCTTCATTCTCAAGAAAGCTAACAGAAAATAAAATTGAAATGTATCTCTCTAATATTAATTCTTTGGTATTCCCATATGTTGAGTGTATACAGTGGGGTCTGTAATGTAAGTGGCCATGGTCCTTCCACCTATCTTAACTACATGAAAGGAGATTTCAGGGGAAAGCTCTGGCATATCATAGGTAACATCAAACAGTGTCTGTACACTCCTGGGCACCGTCCCTCCTTCACCACCATAGTTTTCAAGAGAACCTCATTTAAAGGGCTCATTCTCATTTTCTCTTGTACACAATAGGCATATTCATGCATGCTATTCTATTTAAATGGACTGGCCAGATCAGACCATGTGAAAGAATCCTCAGAACGACTGACAAATTAAAAACCGTGCACATTGGTCATCACAGCGGGTTATGCTAGGCCTGCATAGGGTTGTAGGCCAGCATTATGTGATCTCAGCACTGTGGGGTATTGGGTGTTGGCAGTTTAATATGTTATTTTGGGTCATTGCTGTACACCGGACAAGCACTATCATATTGGGTCTGCAACGAGTGGGTGGACAGAGGCGAGGCAGTGATGGGTGTGACCTGTGTTAGTTCATGGTTTTTAAGCACTATGGAAACCAGTCAATGACAAACATTTCTAGGGTCTGGAAGGAGGATGTCAAAAATCTCAACTATCCCTCTTTATGAGCCATGAGTCCACCATCCCAGGCGGGCACAGCCAAGCATGAAGGAAGATGTGTAGTCGTGTGTACCATCCCACCTGGTCTTCTTACCTCATTGGTTGGTATCAGGAGGTGAGTAGGTAAATATTCTAGGGTAAATTCTTTGTAACACCATGCACATCTCATTAACTTAGCTCCGTTATCCCTGAAGATGATATCACATTCTTTGAACAGTATTACTAGTCATGCATGTAGGAAAGTAGTATCTGCTTCTTATGGTTACCCCCACTTTTTGCTGATGTCTCACTGTTTTTTGACTAGTCTGACTGGGATCCTGCTATCCAGGACCCCAGTCTATCTGCTTTCTCCCTTAAATTGCTATGTAGGTACTTTAGGTACACTCCAGATTGGATACTGGGATATCCTTATCAGTCCCTAGTATATGGTACACCATGTACCCAGGGCATAGGTACCCCAGAGGCCTCCCATGGGCTGAAGCATGTATTATGCCACCCATGAGAGGCCATTCCAAATGACACAACAGGTCTGCTACAGCAACCTGTGTAAGCTGGTGCTTGCACCACTTACTTAGATATAGGTTCACTATATCTATCTAAATCACTACACTTAAAAACCTATTAGTCACCCCACCCCTATGGTCGGCCTTATCAATCCTGAAGGCAGGGTGCTGGGTTTTACGTGAGAGTGTGCCCCTGCATGAGCAGAGCCCCTCTGCAGCCTTCGGAGACCATTCTCCGGGGTTGTATGTGATGCAGCCAGACATATAGGTTAAGTTGCATTATAACCTCGCGGTAAATGCTAACTTTAAAACGGCTGCTAAGAAACATGTGGTGTTTGGTGTCAAACAAATAAACAACAAAGGAGTGTGACACTAATACAAGAGGAGCACACAAATATCCTTCTTAAATATAGTATTAACTAAACAGAATGAAACCACCTTAGGTTTTTCTGAAAGCCCTCACTCACCAACCTGGTTGGTGACATGCTTCATCATCGGGCCCCACCAGGAGTGGCCGAATGCCACCCTAGTGTGCTACGACGCCAGTGTTACTGCGGAGCTGGTTGAAAAATAGGTGAGAAGTGAAATAAGTGAATTTAAAAGTCCAAAATGTAACAAAAAATCTTTTATTTATTTGCCAATTAGACGTGATTAAAAACAAGTGTGAGATAAAGGACCAAATTAAAGTCCATTTTTATCCCCAAAGTGTAGGTCAACATGTTTCTGCCTTTAAGTGACCGTTCGTCAGGCATTCGTCAGGACCAAAGGTGTGGTAAATCAACCCGTGGTATGGGCGCACTAAGGCCCACCTTAACCAAGGATTGTTAGTGTAAAAATCAGAACACTAAAAGATTCCCTCTATTTAAAGCGGAACCGAGTTTATTAGTAGGTGCTAACACTCAATGCACCATAGGTCTCGGGAAAGGGGTGATGACGCATTGGCACAACGCCCTGTCCGCCAGGCACCCGTTTGGAACCTAGGAGAAGTCTCTCTAGCCGCACCATCTTCGGGGTCCGGCTAGAGGACTCTCCTAGGTTCCAAGCGAGTGCCTGGCGGACAGGCGTTGTGCCAATGCGTCATCACCCCTTTCCCGAGACCTATGGTGCATTGAGTGTTAGCACCTACTAATAAACTCGGTTCCGCTTTAATAGAGGAATCTTTTAGTGTTCTGATTTTTTACACTAACAATCCTTGGTTAGGGTGGGCCTTAGTGCGCCCATACTGCCGGGTTGATTTACCACACCTTGGTCCTGACGATGCCTGACGAACGGTCACTTAAAGGCAGAAACATGTTGACCTACACTTTGGGGATAAAATGGACTTTAATTTGGTCCTTTATCTCACACTTGTTTTTAATCACGTCTAATTGGCAAATAAATAAAAGATTTTTGTTACATTTTGGACTTTAAATTCACTTATTTCACTTCACCTATTTTCAACCAGCTCCGCAGTAACACTGGCGTCAGCACACTAGGTGGCATTCGACCACTCCTGGTGAAGCCCGATGATGAAGCATGTCACCAACCAGGTTGGTGAGTGAGGGCTTTCAGAAAACCTAAGGTGGTTTCATTCTGTTTAGTTAATACTATATTTAAGAAGGATATTTGTGTGCTCCTCTTGTATTAGTGTCACACTCCTTTGTTGTTTATTTGATTTATCCTGAGGGGAGTAGGAGTGTCCGATAATTTTTCCCTTCCTCTCTCTTTGTTTTGCACATGTTTGGTGTCAAACACCTTGGAATCATACCTCCACACCAGTAACTGGTGTGGGAGGTATGATTCCACCCTTCTGAAACCACTACTGTGGGTCACCGGTCTACCCGGTGCCAGCTTTCTCGACCCGGGCAGCATAAAATGGACGCTGCCAGCCACAGACACGATTTTGCTCTCCTGCTGCTGAGCCAAGCTCGAGCAGAGGAAGGCATGACAATAGGCATCCTGTCACAGGGAGGTGTGACCACCTCCCAGACAGGGTTTATTGTATTGGGGCTGGGTGGGTGCACTCTGAGAGTGCCAGAAAGTCTGCACTGGGGGCACATTTGGTGTCCCTGTGCATAGTCCAGGTCAAACTAGTTCTGGGAGCAATTGGCTCCTGCTCTGGTGCAAAACTGGACAAAGGACATGGGTGTAGCCACCCCTCTGTCCTGCCCCTCTCCTAGGAGGGTCCCCAGAATCTGTCCAACCCTTTCCCGTGGGTATAAAGTGGGTTACCTGGCTACAGGATTTTAGATTTTACCTGGACAAGATTCTACTAAGAAGAAACCAAGTACTTCGACTGTCTGCACAACGCTGGACGACTGAAGAATCTCCCTTGGAGTAAAGAAGTTACTCCCCTGCACCAGCAGGCACCTAAGCGCATCTGGCCGGCTTGCATCTCCCGAGCTTCTGAGGACTCCGAAGATTTCAGCAACACAGGAGATGGGTTTCCGAAGGTCCCTGAGGTTGATCTGACTTCTCAGCAATTCTGAGACCAGTATCCCTCGTGGGGGCCGTGTAACCCGAACCCCTGTGCACCGCGTACATTTGCAAGTGCATATGCTTGTTGGCGATTCCTGAGCTTGTGCATTGGACTCCGAGTAGTCCTGACCCGAGTAGTATTTGCACCGAAGAAAACCGGCCTCCTTGCACTGAGTGCTCCGTGGGCTGGTGCTTTGCAAACTTGCTTGAGGTCTACTCGCGATCCCTGGACCGTTGGCCTGTGGGTCCTGGCGAGGGTCACCTTGTTTGTTCTTGGGTTTCCCTGGTTGCTCCAGACGTGCCCTGACTCCCCATTGCTTGGAGAGTCCCCTGGACCTTGCTGGTCCACACCGTAACCTGTTTGTCCTTCCTGCGTGGGTTGCATTTGCCAAGGCTTGTTGGTGCTCCAGCCGGACATCGACCCCTCAGCACTCGACATCCTTTGTGGGACAGCTCACCTCCGGATCCTGGTCATCCTCGACGTCTCCTGTTCCCCGTGGCTGCAGAGTCAAGCATCCCTTCCTCGCACCTGAAGCACCCGACATCGGTGGGCATTCGACTACCGAGCCCCTGGTCACCTGAAGTGACCCAGACTCTGTCCCCTCTGCTTTCAGGTTCCTCTCACCTAGAATCCAGGCTTGTATTCCACCGGACACTCTTCGCCTTCCCGGCAGCAGTCCTTCTTTGCGGCCCTCCATTGAAAACGACGAAGGTTTCCGACACCACTTGACCCCTATGCACCCGGCTCCTCTGGGATGGGTAACACGGGTACCTTGGTACTCACTGGTGGGTTGGCTCTAGAACCTCCTATGTTCCAAAGGGTTTGCTTGAAGTCCTCGTAGAAGTGTCCTTAAACTATAACTTTGTAACCGCGACTTTCCCATAGAGTTGTACAGAGCACGCGGTCGTGTTTCCTCACTGCAACCGTCCTCCGTGGGCTCCCTGTGTCACTGCCTTGGGTGGTTCCTTAGGGTCCCATCGATTCTACGTGCTCTAGGCACCGTGTCTAGTCAAGTCATGATTGTTATACCATTTTCTTAGTATATGGTTCGGTCTCACCCTGGAGCCCGCTGTGTATTGTGCTACTTACGAATGTTCTTTTGATTCAGTATTATGTGCTTTGTGTTCTAATCTCGTGTAGAGATTAGTAGAGACTGTTCTATTAACCCCTTCGATGCTCATGACGGAATGGTTCCGTCATGAGCATCGGTGCCCCTGTGCTCATGACGGAACCATTCCAGGGGCACGAAATCCCTCTGCTGCAGACAGCAAAGGGATTTCCTTTTCTCCCCCACAGCCTCGGGAGCTGGGGAAGAGCTTCCCCAGCTCCCGAGGCCCCCCCTCCCTTTCAGTGAAATGAATATCAGCGCGCACGTCGCGCTGACTTCATTTCACTGAAAACGAAACTAAAATGAGCCTTTAGGCTCATTTCAGTTTCACTTTCTACGTGCTCAGGGGTTATCTCAGCCCCTGAGCACATAGAAAGACGGGAGAGGTATCATTGGAAAGGGAGAATCTCCCTTTCCAATGGTGCCCCTCCCCAGTGGAACCCTGCTTGGGATCGCCCCAGGAGGGCGATCCCCAAGCAGAGATCCACCCACTAAGGCACCAGGGAGGGGGAGCGGCCCCTTGGGCAAGGGCTTTGCTCCCCCAAAAAATTGCCATTGTTCAGTCTTTCTGCCCCCTGGGGGGCAGATGGGAGCAGTAGCCCCCAATCTGCCCCCCCGGGGGGGCAGAAAGCCCACTAGACACCAGGGATTTTTATTAGGTGCATTTTTTTCAAGGTGGGGGCTGCCCGAAACGGGCACGCCAATGCCCCCACCCCCCCACCACCATTACAGCCTTTCTGCCCCCCCTGGGAGGCAGATGGGGGCAGTAGCCCCCAATCTGCCCCCCCGTGGGGGCAGAAAGCCCACTAAACAGCAGGGATTTTTTGTACGCATTTGTTTTTAGGGTGGGGGCTGCCCGAAACTGGCACGCTAATGCCCCCACCCCCCCACCACCATTACAGCCTTTCTGCCCCCCCTGGGAGGCAGATGGGGGCAGTAGCCCCCAATCTGCCCCCCGGAAGGGGCAGAAAGCCCACTAAACACCAGGGATTTTTTTTTGTGCAATTTTTTTTTAGGGTGGGGGCTGCCCGAAGTGGGCATGCCAATGCCCAAATCCCCGCCACCATTACAGCTTTTCTGCTCCCCCTGGTCTCCCGATAAAAATGGTACCTCACACGCGTGGGTGGGGCAAGTACCCGCAACAGGCATGGGCCCAAAACGTATTGAGGCGACATCAAAATTGCCTATCAGAAGACGACCTGGTTTTGCAAGGGGGGTCCCATGACTCTTTGGCCCGGGGCTCGGCGGCCACCTAGGGAAACCTAGCAAACCCACACATTTCTGAAAAGTAGACAGCCGGGGGATTCCAGGGAGGTATGGCTTGCATGGATCCACGAACGTTTTCTTACCCAGAATCCCCTGCAAACCTGAAATTTTGCTGAAAAAAATCGCTTTTTCACACATTTTTGTGTGGGAAAGTTGTGGCATCACCGGGATGACACAAATTTCCTACCGCCCAGCGTTCCCCCAGGTCTCCCGATACAAATGGTGCCTCACTCGGGTGGGAGGCCCAAGTACCCGCAACAGGCATGGGCCGAAAACGTATTGAGGCAACATTGAAATTGCCTATCACAAAATGTTTTGGGCCCGTGCCTGTCGCGGGTACTTGGGCCTCCCACCCGAGTGAGGCACCATTTTTATCGGGAGACCTGGGAGTAACGCTGGTGGTAGGAAATTTGTGTCATCCCGGTGATGCCACAACTTTCCCACACAAAAATGTGTGAAAAAGTGATTTTTTTTTCCAGCAAAATTTCAGGTTTGCAGGGATTCTGGAAGAAAACGTTGGTGGATCCACGCAAGCCATACCTCCCTGGAATCCCCGAGTGTCTAGTTTTCAGAAATGTGTGGGTTTGGTAGGTTTCTCTAGGTGGCCGCCGAGCCTCGGGCAAAAGTCATGGGACCCTCCTTGCAAAACCAGGTCGATCTTCTGATAGGCAATTTTGATGTCGCCTCAATACGTTTTGGGCCCATGCCTGTTGCGGAGTACTTGGGCCTCCCACCCGAGTGAGGCACCATTTGTATCGGGAGACCTGGGAGAACGCTGGGTGGTAGGAAATTTGTGTCAGCCCGGTGATGCCACAACTTTCCTACACAAAAATGTGTGAAAAAAGTGACTTTTTCAGCAAAATTTAAGGTTTCTGGGGATTCTGGGTAAGAAAACGTTGGGGGATCCACGCAAGCCATACCTCCCTGGAATCCCCGGGTGTCTTCTTTTCAGAAATGTGTGGGTTTGGTAGGTTTCCCTAGGTGGCCGCCGAGCCCCGGGCCAAAGAGTCATGGGACCCCCTTGCAAAACCAGGTCGTATTCTGATAGGCAATTTTGATGTTGCCTCAATACGTTTTGGGCCCTTGCCTGTCGCGCGTACTTGGGCCTCCCACCCGAGTGAGGCACCATTTTTATCGGGAGACCTGGGGCAATGCTGGATGGTAGGAAATTTGTGTCAGCCCGGTGATGCCACAACTTTCCCACACAATAACGTGTGAAAAAAGTGATTTTTTTTTCAGCAAAATATCAGGTTTCTGGGGGATTCTGGGTAAGAAAACATTGGGGGATCCACGCAAGCCATACCTCCCTGGAATCTCCCATGTGTCTACTTTTCAGAAATGTGTGGGTTTGGTAGGTTTCCCTAGGTGCCGGCAGAGCTAGGGTTCAAAAACTACAGCTAGGCACTTTGCCAAAAAAGGGTCATTTTTCACAGTGAAATTGGGGTGTGTCCACGTTGCGTTTTGCGTCGTTTCCTGTCGCGGGCACTAGGCCTATCCACACAAGTGAGGTGCCATTTTTCTCAGAAGACTTTGGGGAATGCGGGGTGGGTGGAATTTTGTGGATCCACGCAGATTCCAGAACTTTCCACCACAGAAAAGTGAGGAATATGTGTTTTTTTTGACAATTGTTTAGGTTTGCAAGGGATTCTGGGTAACAGAACCTAGTGAGAGCCAGTCAAGTCACCCCATCCTGGATTCCCCTGGGTGTCTAGATTTCAAAAATGTATAGGTTTGCTAGGTTTCCCTAGGTGCCGGCAGAGCTAGGGTTCAAAAACTACAGCTAGGCACTTTACAAAAAAAGAGTAATTTTTCACTGTGAAAATGTGGTGTGTCCACGTTGCGTTTTGGGCCGTTTCCAGTCGCGGGCAGTAGGCCTACCCACACAAGTGAGGTACCGTTTTTCTCGAAAGACTTTGGGGAACGCGGGGTGGGTGGAATTTTGTGGATCCATGCAGATTCCAGAACTTTCCACCACAGAAAAGTGAGGAAAATTTGTTTTTTTTGACAATATTTTAGGTTTGCAAGGGATTCTGGGTAACAGAACCAGGTGAGAGCCAGTCAAGTCACCCCATCCTGGATTCCCTGGGTGTCTAGTTTTCAAAAATGTATAGGTTTGCTAGGTTTCCCTAGGTGCCGGCAGAGCTAGGGTTAAAAACTACAGCTAGGCACTTTGCAAAAAAAGGGTCATTTTTCACTGTGAAAATGTGGTGTGTCCACGTTGCGTTTTGGGCCGTTTCCTGTCGCAGGCACTAGGCCTACCCACACAAGTGAGGTACCATTTTTATCGGGAGACTTAGGGTAACACAAAATTGTAGAGCAACTGTTATTATCTATTGACTTTTAATGCATTTCTGCCTTCCAAATGAAAGACAATGTGTAAAAAAGAAGTCATTTTGAAAAATGTCCTATAATTCTCATGCTAGTATGGGTACTCCCAATTTCGGAAATGTGCAAATATATACTATTTCTAAACTCTATATTTTGTTCCCATTTCAGAAATACATAGGTGTCTTTCATACCGATTTTTCCATGTATAAATTTTCCCAGAATAATTGCTATATACCCGGTACATAATAAAAAACCATTGCAAGACGCTGCTCAGTTATTGGCTCTGGGTTCGTCGGGTTCTTGGTGAACCTACAAGTCCTATATATCGCCACAACCAGAAAGGTCCAGCGGATGTAACGGTATATTGCTTTCAAATAGCTGTCATAATTAGAAGAAGTTACAGGTGAAAATGTTGACACAAATGGCTGATTTTTTTCAACTAATTTTCAATTTTTCCTATATTTAACTGTTTGTTTCTATAAAGAAAACTTGAAGGATCTACACAAATGACCCCTTGCTGAATTCAGAATTTTGTCTACTTTTCAGAAATGTATAGCTTTCTAGGATCCATTATTGCTTTCATACCCATTTCTACCATTAACTGGAAGGAGGTTGAAAGCACAAAAAATAGCAAAAATAGACTATGTCCCAGAAAAATGCCAAAACTGTGTAAAAAATTTTGGTTTTCTGACAAAAGTCTGCTTGTCCCTGAAAGCTGGGAAGATGGTGATTTCAGCACCACAACCCCTTTTTTGATGCCATTTGCAGGGAAAAAACCAGACGCTTTCATCTGTAGCCCTTTTTCGCATTTTCCCCAAAACACCAAAATTTAGCTGTATTTTGGCTAATTTCTGGGTCCCCTCCAGGGGAATCCACAAACCCTGGGTACCTTTAGAATCCCCATGATGTTGGAAAAAAAGGACGCAAATTTGGCGTGGATACGTTATGTGGTCAAAAAGTTACAGGGGCCTAGCGCGAACTACCCCAAATAGCCAAAAAAGGCTTAGCACAGGAGGGGAAAAGGCCTAGCAGCGAAGGGGTTAATAAATACATATTTTTATATAACTACTGTGTGGTTCTCCTTTCATTTGGTCATTCAGGAGGTGATATTCTGGTAAAACAAGCTGCTTTACATTCCTTCAAGATTAAACCTGAAGGCTGCTCTCCACAGCTACCACTAGGATAGCTTTCTAAAGGTTATCTTTGACCTCATACATCATAAGGGTCGTGTGGACTGGTACAAGGTGCCCACTTTAATTAGTGGACAGCATATACCAGGCCACCTTCTCACAATGCATTCCTGCCACCACACTATAGAATATTTACCATCTGCCACTCTCTGCTTGAAGCCACCGATCGTCTAGGGTCCTGGTTCTAGCTATCCTACGCAACACATGGAAATATGTTTGAGGCCTCAAATAACCAAGACTGGCTGACTTACTGACTTGTGGTGTCTTCTGGCACCGAAGGAATCACATCCCACAACCCCCAAAAATGCAATCTATTTTTTTTCCGGTTAGCAATTTAACAGGGGTGTGTTGCCGATAGTGGTAGACAGCCTAAGAAAAGAACTCACTGGGTACAACGGACGGATTCTGCAAGTCTCTCTGCTTGCTGGACATGTCTTGGAAAATTATATCCAATTCATCCATTCCTCATCTTGGATATCTGTACAATGGTAATATAGAGCAGAGGATCCTTACCATACAACCCACTGAACACCTTTAACGCATTTTATGCAGCCATGCCAGATTCTATTAATTGCTGTCCCCTTCTCCTCCCCACCCACACCCCCATCTCACACACACACATACCCACGCACACACACACCCCTCCCCTCAGTCCTCTCTCACTTTAACTCGAGACAATAGAAAACAATAATAGCAGCAAAAAATCACAGATCTGTCCATCTTCAGCTCCTGACTGAAAATGATGCCCAGCTGATCCCTTCTTATTTTTACCCTTGGTCAGCTAAAGCTGTCTCATGAGCCTTATGAAATTAAAATACATCCGTAAATAAAAAATACATACGTATGTAGAGAGGATTTTACTCAATACTCTTCATCCACGGGTCTGTTCAGCTATCACCCACATTCTGCTTCCACTCACCACAACAAATAGCAAGGGGTAAAGGGCCAGGTCCATGAAGACCACCGGCCAGCTTGCACTGAGACTGATGGCATTTTACCTGATCACATGGGCAAATTTGCCTTAAAAAGTGCACTTCAGTGCCAGGCTGGTGGGCCAGCACTTTACTTTGGCAATGCTTTTTTTCTTTCCATTTTTTTTAGTCATTGTGTTTTTTTTTAAAATAGGTCTTCAGGTTACAGTAATTAAAGTCCAATAGTAGTTTTTCCTTGCATCAGTAAGAATCATACTTCCATGTGATTTGTATTAAAACTAATAGGAGGTTCTAAACAAATTCTAAGACACCTGCCTGATAGGGCGCACTGATACTGTTAAATTATATGTAATTAGAAATCCTTTAAATTTATTTTTCCATGCTTATGGTCACCACTTATAGGAGGCATGTTTTCTTTTTTTTGTGGCATATTAGTGCAATATTCTTTTTTAATTAATGATGCACCAGCTTGACCAAGGCCACACCTAATGGCTTTGCCAATACTTGTTTATCCAGTGCAGCTTCTTGATGCCACACTTTAATTATCGGGAAATGGAATTATGCGGTTCCATTTCTCATAAATTATGGATCTGCCGCATTTGCCAAATAATCCAACACCTGCTGCATAATCTGCAGATTTTAACCAAAAAATGTGTTTCTACCTCAGACAGTTCAAAAGTTAGTAAAATCGTAGCAACATGTGCTGCTGCACAGTGGAAGGTCGTTTACAAAGGCTGACTTCTCACTTTTCTGTTGCTTATTGCTATATTTGGGTGTGAAACTGAAGTGCAACCTATGCCCAGACAGTGTTAACAAGTCTAAAAATAACAAAATAATGAAGTAATACAATCAGAAAATGTTCTGTATTGCGCAGCATAATTTGCCTTTTCTTGCTGCATAATTTAATCAACATTGCTGCATAATTTGTCCCTCTCCTGTCGCATAATTCTAGTGGCCTTGATTATTATTTATTTGCTTTGGGCTCAATACTCATATTCTCTTGTGTGCATACACTCACACAGGCCCGAGCACACATGCACATACAACATTTACTTCTGCATATCCTCCTGGACACTGATGGAAAACTCCCTCAAAGTTATTTCTATTTAACGTTCAAAATCTGATTAATTTATAGTCAGCGGTTTGTTAATTTGAGTGAAAAAGAATTTTTATAAAGTTGTACTTTATGCTGCCTGAAGCAGAACTGGCCTAAAACCACTTCTGCCACTCATCACACATCGAGAGGTGGAATGTACATCCTTGGCTCTGAGTGTTAATAGCCCTGGTTTGAAAGACAACAGCCTGCCTCTGAGCCCAGGATGGACAAGGTGATGTTAACTGCAGAAAACTTGGCACAGATTTGCTAACTTGGAGGGGACAGGAAGAGCTAACAGAACAAAGAATAGCCGCAGTGCCTGCTCTTTTGTCTAGGAGATGCCAGGGAGGGTTTCTCTTATTCAAGCAAAGGACCCTTCTAGTCAACCAGGTTCCAGTCGCGGTCAGGGAGATGTTAGAAATGTGTTTTCTGGTAGGCTAGGGTTTATGGCTAAGCCAGGCAGAATCCACCACTCTAGTCAGGATAAGGGGATTAAACGTCTAAAATAACCCCTGCTCACCCCCTTGGTAGCTTGGCATGGGCAGTCAGGCTTATCTCGGAGGCAATGTGTAAAGCATTTGCACATAACAAACAGTAATACAGTGAAAATAATACAAAAGGACACCACACCAGTTTTAGAAAAATATCCAATATTTATCTGTGTAAAACAAGACCAAAACGATAAAAATCCAACACACAGTAATTCAAAATGCCATTAAAGCAAAAAATAGACTTTAAAAACAGTTCCTTGAAGTCGATAGCTCCGTCCGATGCTATCTCTGCGTCGTGAGCAAACAAATCCAACAGTTCTGGCCAACTGCGATGTCGCGGGCCAGCTATGCTGTTTGGGAGACCCGTAAAACAGTACCTTTGGAGAATCAGGGCATCGGACCTTGCAGTGAGCTCCGGAGGAGCGGTGTTGGAAGGCATCGGTCCCGGGAGTCGGTGCAAAAGTCATAGGCCCTTGAAGTCACACGCGTTGCATGTTGAGCTTCTTGAGTTCGAAGTCCGGAGCACCGGCATCAGGGATGCAGTGTGGAGCAGTGCGATGAGTGGAGCACTCGGGTCACAGTGCAAGCAGCGGCTCGGTCACGGTCGTCCATCAGCGTCGGTGAGACCAGGCCTGAGGTGCGAAGTAGGGCGGTGTTCGTTGCAGTGCTGACAGGTCACCGTGCAGGCAGCAGCGTCGTCGCTGCTGAAGCGCTGTCATCTGTAGACCCAAGGCTGTGGTGCGAGACAGGGCAATGCGGTGTGCGGGGCCCACAGGTCACGGTGAGGCAGTGACATTGGTTGGCGAATTGGAGTCAATGGCGCTGGCATCGGTGGGCCAGGGCCGCGATGTGGGACAGGGGTTGCGTTGTGTAACTTACGAGCGGTGCCCCCAAACCACAGTGCAGGCAGCGGCATTGATGTCCGCATGAAGCGGCGTCGGTGAGACACGGGCTGTGGTGCAAAGCAGGATGGTGCTCCTTGTTCTCCACAAGCGGTATCCACAGGCCACGGGGCAGGCAGCGACGTCGGTGACGGTGTCACGAGTCGGGGATACCAGGGTTGTGGTGTGAAGCGAGGCAGTGCGGTGCCCACGGGCCACGGTGCAAGCAGTGGCTGGGTGGCAGCATCTGTGAGACCAAGGTTGCGGTGAGAAGTGTCGGTGCCCTCTGTGGTGCCTTCAAGTCACAGATCCTTTTCCCCTCTGCGGCAGCTAAAACATATAGTTACAGAAGCCGTTACTCAGAAGATGTTGAAATCTTTAATTTTCCTGAGACTTCCAACAGGAGGCAAGCTCTACATCAAGCCCTTGGAGATACCTAGTATGCAGAAAGAGCAGCCCAGTCATTTTCCTGCCCAAGACAGAAGCAGCAACTGCAGGCCAACCCAAAAAACACAACAGAAAAAGGGCAGTATTCCTCCTGGCAGCTCTTCCAGCTCTTCTCCCTGGCATGTTCCTTAGTCCTGCAGTAATATAAAGTTCTGGGGTCAGGGCCCCAATATTTATACCACATTTTCCTTTGAAGTTGGTACAAACAAAGTTCTTCTGGTTTACATAAACCAGTTCAGCCTGGCTCAGGCCAGGTTCACTACAGGAGTTTGAGACAGCTTTGTGAGAGGCAGCCACAGTCCATTCATTTGCAAGCAACAACTCCTCCCACCACTCTAAATGCAGCCAGGTCTATTCAGCCTGGCTATGAGTCACCCAGGAAAGGCAGGACACACCTCAAACCCCCCCCTTGTGTTTGTCTAGTGTGAATGCACATCCCCTGCTCCTCTCACTCTGAACCCAGATAGAGAATACACAAAATGCAGAGGCACACAGACCGGATGGTTAAGCAAGAAATTGCCCACTTTCTAAAAGAGGCATTTTCAAACGCACAATATAAAAATCATCTTTACTAAGAGACGTATCTTTAAATTCTGAGTTCAGGAAGCCTAAACTCCATTTCTTTATCTTGTCCCAATGGAAAGTTATGCTTGTAAGATGTTATAAAGCGACTCCTATGTTAGCCTATGGGACAGATAACCTTGCAATAGTGAAAAACGAAATGCACAGTATTTACTATCAGGACATGTAATAAACACCAGTACATGTCCTACCTTTCCTCCACACTGAACCCTGCCTACTGGGGTACGTTGGGCCTACCTTAGGGGTGTCTTATATGTGAGAAAATGGATGGTTAGGGCCTGGCAAGTGGTGCACTTGCCAGGTCGACATGGCAGTTAAAAACTCTGCATAGACACTGCAGTGGCAGGTCTTAAAAACCCTATGAAAGGCTACTATGTGGGTAGCACAATCAGTGCTGCAGGCCTACTAGTAGCATTTGATTTACAGTCCCTGGGCACACGTGCACATTACTAGGGACTTAGTTGTAAATCAGATAAGCCAATCATGGAAACACTAATCCATACTCCATTTACATGGAGAGCATATGCACTTTAGCACTGATTAGCAGTGGTAAAGTGCCCAGAGTCCTAAAACCAACGACAAATAGGTCAAAAACAGGAGGCCAAAAAGCAAAATGTCTGCTGGTAAACCTGCTGAAAAAGCCAAGTGTAACAGGAGAGAACTATTTTAGACCCTGTCTGGTGGTAAGAGAGTGTATCTAAATAGGGGAGTGCTCTATTGAAACAGGTTATAGGCTAACTTTACAGTAAGGCAAAGAGGACGTACTACAAATCGAGATGGAGAGACTGTATGAAAATAGGATTTGGTGACATAATTTCTCCAATCACTGGGTGGTGTGCAGGATAACTCTGGCACTTCCACCACTGCCTTCTCATAACATTCCTGGACCTGGGAAGACTCCATCTGAAGAAGATGTGCTGGAGGAAAGGAGCCTTCTGACTCCTGCTGGAAAGATGACTCACTCATGTGCTCAAGGATGTCTGACTGCTGCTTGCACCCAGGAACTGTTAATGCTGTCCAAGGGTTAAGTGGCTGGCATCCTGTTTGCCTGCTTCAGGCACTCTAAAAGCAGATCTCCTGACTCCAAGTGGACCCCTCTAACAATGACGGACTGGACTATGCTGGAGACCTGGCTGGAGAGAGACATGTTGTCTAGAAAACTTGCCCTGAGGAGCTAATGGCTGCGCAACTGACCAAAAGGAACTTTCCCACAGGTGGAGTAAAGTGATACATTGTTTTCCACCTGCTGAGGACTAGGACAAGGTCCTGAGGCTTTCCCATGAAAGTCGCACCCTAAACATGCAAGAAAATAAGATTCCCTCCACTCAGAATTTTTTGACATTCTGAAAACAGGTTTAGCAGAACCCTTCTGGGCTACCGCTTTCTTTCTTGCTCCGCTGGAGGATTTTGCTTTGAAAAAAAGTGACTAACTCCTAAGGTAAAATCTTGGACCGCGGAGAGACTGCAAACGTACCCAAACTTTGAAGCACCCTTCGCTGCTATGAAAAGCACTTTGTTACTCTTTGAATTTTTGGCACCAAAACCAATGGCTTCAAGAGGAGCTTGACGATGACATATCTGACGTTAAAGAACCCTCGACCTCCGCAGCCTTGAACCTTGTCCCTCAGGAAGATTCTGACTTTAATTTCAGAGACTGGTTTGAAGGAAAAAAGTTTGACTAGGATGAGCTCCTTTGTGTATTTAACCTCTGCTCCATTGCAAATAGTCTGCAATAATGCCCAGGGCCCTGGTCAACAGCAAACCATTCAATTTTAATGGCGCTTTACTTTTTCTAGGTGCTTTTTGTCTTAAAGCTATAAAGTTTCATATTCCCAGTCCCCATTTTCATATTTTAATCCATTTATTTTTGTTTAACTTTTTCTTTATTTTTCTAATTTGGTTGGAACTTTTATTTTGTTGTGTCATTTACTTTAAAATTATTGGTGCTGCCTGAACATAATGTGTACCTCTCTGAGGATTGCCTTCTGCCACAGCTATAATGGTTTGAGCCAAAATTCTCCCAGAACTGTATTTTGACATAACCATATTGTGTTTAAGTTGGAATCGATTGCCCCCCTGGGTCACACCTCTGGCCAATTAATGACCCAATTTTTGACAGGGACATTGTCCCTTTGTGGGGAGACAAGATGGGTGGTTCTGTAAGCTTTAAAAAGGGATGAGAACATCTCTTTGAGTGGGCATGTTTTAAGTTTTTTTCTAGGACACAAGCAGGTTAAGAAGTTTTTTTTTTTTTTTTTTTTTTCAAACACTTTTTATTATTGTAAAAACGTGTCGATACAATACAATTTGTGCATCACATTCCAATCAATTACAGAAGATTACAATCCAATACTGAATATCCCACCCATGCCCTATCCCCTTTCCCTTCATTTCAGGATTTTCACACATTTAACCACTCTGAAGAAGAGTTGTTAAGTCTGTACCCAGTGTACTCTAGGGTTCACCACCCAACCAACACACAGATCGATCTTCCTTCAAGTTTCTTGTGATTGCATTTGGATTGTACAACCATCTTAGCTTGCTCTTAAGTGATGAGAATGCCCGGCTGAGGGTTCTGTGCCCACTTTGCCATAGGACTCAAGTTGCATTTCACTAATGTTGGCCAACAAGGGGGAAAACAGTTTAGAGTTACTTGTGTTCCTAACAAGAAGGAACCTGGATGACCTGGCCTGGCAGTTTGGGCTGGTCTTTTCCTACCGGAGCAGGACCAAAGCTGATCTGCATATGACTGGTGCCTGCGTGGATCAGGATAGTGGGCAAAAGCTATGGTCTAATGCGGTTCGAGTAATTATCTGCAGCTGAGATTACTTCAAGCATTCAACCCATCACATTCTTGTTTTTTATTTTTATTTCTGCCTGATCTCAAGTTATGGCTGGGAACGTCCAGTGAGACTATCTGTTTATCATAATATCTATAACCCTCACGGTACCCTAGAACTAGGTCTGTTGATGTGGAATAGTATTTGTAAGTGTCTAGGAAAAAGACCCTTCCAAGCTTTGTACCTCTAGACTACACAGTCGAAGAGTTTCTCGTCTATTGCACATAGGTGCTGAGGGGGCTTCTTTAAATGAATGAGTTGTTATGGAATATTCAGCAATTACCATGGGCTATGTATCTATCCATATATACCAGCCTAGAAACGTGCTGACAACTGTATATATGTAATGTGAAGGTCACATGTTTAAATCCCAGTGGGACTAACCCTGCCTTTAACACGTTCGTGATTGACGAATTAGTACCATTTAGTTAGCTAAAAGTAATAGGTATTTTAATAGAGCTATACAATAGCAAATCTGCAGTGACACGAGCCACGCATTTTTTTTAAACCCTGTTAAACCAAACGTCCTGCGCCATCGTTCGGCACTTCTCTTTTAGAGCAGACGAGTATGACAGAATCCTGATTACGTGATAAAATCATTTGTCAACAGAAAAATAGCAACTTTCTGATATCCCCTGTGCTCATTTCTGTACAGTTCCCCAAAGCTTTTAACCAGCCTCACCTTGCAGCCGAATTGGGGGGATTTGCCGAGGAACACCCAGTGCATCTAAGTAAGTGTTTGTAGGAGCTGATAAATGTCCTTATCGGAGACTAACGACACAGCTAGCACGTTTTCTGTCCCTGGGTTCCCCTGTTTGTTAAACAAAACTACAGACGTATTGCACCCGGCCCTCGAGCAGCCCTTTAAATATATTCGGGAACACATCAGCGTCATTGCATTGATGAAGCCTCAAAGTGCATACCCATGCGCTGGGGTTGCCATTACAAAGCCGACTCGGCGTATTCCATTGGGTGGACTTATTGTGCAAATGAGCAACACAAAACGTGGGTGCACAAAGCTCCAGCTGCCAACTGAAAGAGAGCGGCAAAGCTAATTATTGCGCTGAGCTATGGGTTCAGATGTTCCAATCACCCCACGCCATGAGGCCCTCGTGCAGCCAGCCCTGGTCAATGCCCCCTCACCCTCGTTGTCATTCTGCGCCCTGCTCTTCAAAGAGCAGGGCCCAGAGGGGAAAATACAGCTTCAAATGCCTCCCTCCACGACGCCACCCCACCAGGCGTTCTTTGTACGCGCGGCTTCAAAGGGCTGGGGTGCTCCTGCTGCGAGAGGCTTTGGACCGCCCCCCTTTTTTTTTATTTACCGGCATACGAAGAACATGAAACGGAGTGCGAGCGGGGCACACATACGTAAAATAAAAACCACACAGAATGCCCTTCGGATTCTACCTACCACTTTTTAAGAATTCGCACTGCTCGCTTGATTGTAATGAAGTGTGGCCTATCGGCCTGAGCTGCCATCTGTGGAGCCAGGTTGGAGTTTAGGCGTGGGCTCGACACCCTGACATTCTGGGCGGGCGGGCGCATCACTGAAACCGTCGCCCCATGCCCAACCAAGTAACTAATCTGCTCTTGTGTAGTGTGGTCCTCATGTAAAGTGCTCTGGTGCCCTTGAGCTAAGTTCGTTGCGTATAAAACTGCACAAAAAAAAGATAAATGTATGGGGTTGTCATTAGAAGCAGTTGTCTTCTATGCGCTTTTCGACATAATGCTTTATGCACAGTTTATTACAATTTCTTTTTGGTTTATCATGAAATGTTAATAGGGTGGTGGCAGTGCTTAATTTGTGGAGGAGATGGACACCGTCTTTCTTTTTGGGGGACTAGTTCTTATGTTTTTTATCTTAAGATTTTCTTTTGTTGTGCAAGACAAAAAGAAAGGGTTGGAAAAGGAGGAGGAAAAGGGAAAACGCGAGACAATTATGAAAAAGAACCTGCAAGATAAAGAGGCCTAGTACCAGGTCACGATCATTTTTGACTGGCTCTATCACATGTCCTTGGTGATAAGTTAAGGTGGTCCTTTCTTCAAACACCTTTTACCACCTTACAATGAAAACAGGATTCTTGAGGTGGTTATGTATAACAATAACGTTTGCGGATATTTTTCGTGTGGAATGTTGTTATGGTGGTGATGTGTTCTGCTGTGCATTTGTGCCGCTCTGTATTTGTGCGGCATTATTGCTATGGGATTTTGTTGTGTTGTGTTGAGGCTGTTGTGTCACATTCGTCTTTGACTGTTTTGTTGTGACGTACCCTGTTATGTTTTAATTGTGTTGCTCTGTGTATGTTATTGTTATGTTCAGTTGTTTACTTTAAATGTCAACAAATGCTGATACTTTTTCGGCCAAAGGCAGCACAAGCTTTGAAAGATCCTGTGAGAAGCGACCATTACCACTGTCTCGGGTGGTAAAATAGCACTGCTCAGCTCTTCAACTATTTAAGACACCAGTCAGCCCAAAACTGTGGCAGAGACCGTGTCTTCACTTACTGCTCCCAGTGCACCCTTTAGGTGATCTAACCCAGGAAGCGTAGGGTGGTGGAAGGAAGAACCCTGAGGTGGAAAAAAGACTAGTCATCATTGGTATTTGGCAGCCTGGACTTCATCATTGGTATTCGTCAGCCTGGACTTTTAGTAGTACGGCATATTCCTGAAAAACACTTGGGAAACTGCATTTTTTTTTTTTTTTAAACTAAGGAGCTTAATTACTAGAAAACGACGCAGCGCAGTGCTGCAAGCTATCTTACTGTGCTGAGTTGCATCATTAGGAAAGTGCAGGGATGGGTAGTATTTACAGCAATACGACGCATCCCTGTGCTATCCTCTGCGCTGGCACACAATTAGCTGCCTAACGCTAATGCAGGCACCCTTGCACCACGGTGCAAGGGTGTCTGATTTACAGGGCTGAAAGAGTTTGTGCAGGAAGGGGCACCTTCCTGCACAAAAGCAATCATTGATGGCGTTTTCCTCATTCTATGTGTGCTGCAGAATTCTACACACATAGAGCAAAAAACGAGTGGAAATAAAGGTATTTCTCCTCGTTGCGCCACTTTAACGCTTCCCATGGGGAGGCATTAGAATCTGACACATTCCCAGGTTACGAAACCTTGTAGATCTGGGAATGCGTCAGATTCCATGGGTGTTGCGTGGGAACACCCACAGCAACAACCATGGAACGCCCCTTTCACGCAGAGCAATGCATGAAAGGGACCCATATTTACAAGGCCATGAAAAACCAAGCAGGGTGGCTTAACTTGGTCGTGTAAATATGGGCCAGCACACTGCGCCTCCGAAGCATCACTAAAGTGACACTCCAGCGGTGTAAAATTGCCGCAGGGGCCTTGTTAATATGCCCCCGAGTTTTATGGGATTTAATGTGGCTTGATTTTGAAAGGACTCTGCACACTCATCACTAAGGGAATTGTCAAGAGAATGTTAAAACCCTATCCTTTTTTAACTCTGAGCTAGAAACTCTATGACCTTGGAACTTTATAATGGATAGTAGCTAATAGTAGTTGGGCTGTCTTTGTTGTGGCTTGCCGGTGTGGTGGTGTTCATACAGATAAGCATCATTTTTCTTGTGGCTTATATACATGTTCAAATAGTTTAAAAAAAAGAAAGAGCTTCTAAATGTCAGTTATGCGTAGTTTATTTAGTACCGCTTTTATTTGAATTCTGATGTTTATAATGTTTTTTTTCCTTTGCTAATTCTAAGTACAATGCAAAGAAAAACATGGTACACACCAACTCAAGATTTCTGTTTTGCGATAATTTAGTGACCCTCTTGTTTAGGCTGTGAAAATGTGATCAGGAACCTATCTCAAGAGGGCAAGCCTTGTATTTATTGTGCCCATAAATTGTCCAATTTCCAGCTGCGGCCTGTGCAGGTAAGAGCGGTGGGGCCGGGCGAGGGGGGATTTCGAAGGACGATGACGAGGGAAACTTAAATGAATAATTAATTTGTCATCGTCCATCAAAATCCCTCCTCACCTGGCCCCACGGCCCCACCGCTCTTACCTGCACGGACCGCGGCTGCCATTTTCAATAAAGATATCAGGTTGTCCCATCAGCAGTGACATGGGGTTGTTTCTGGTGTCTGGCGTCCCACTCTGAACAGGGACTATTTCTGTCAAGATTTTGTGTTTGTGATGTACTGGTATTTATATAATGCTTTCCATACTGCTTACAAGGCCTAAAGCTCATACCCAATTGATTTAGGGCAATTGTCCAAAATGAACCATAGCTACAACTCCCAGCACTCAGTATGTTACCTCAAGGCCCTTTACTGGAAACATGGTGTCACAGTGGCATGGATACATCAAACAAAAGTCATCTATCCTGACTGTGAACATAAGGTCATATTTAACTCTGATTCAGTATTTGTTTCCTATTTTCAATTAGGATTACCTGCATACCTACGAATGGAAGAAGATGACAACTGTCCTGAGGTGTTCGGATGTAACATCAGGATGAGTGTCTGTGTCTGCGGCCGGCTTCGCAGCTGCTTTCATGTTTTCAGTTACCCTAACATAAACATATGCAGAAAGCACACGATATATGGTAAGTTCACCTGTCTGAGGAAGATGATATGTACTTTGTGTTCAGATATTAGCTCAGTTTATGATGCATCATAACATGTAGGCACATGGCAAGATAGGGTAGGAGATTTCTCAAATCAGTGAAAACAGATTCCTAATCATCCATTTCCTAACCAGCGCAGCAATGGTATTAGCTATTCCTAAGCACAAACCAGATTGCCACTCATTTGAGATAGCTGATACCCCAAACCCACCTGCGGCTATGAAAGTCTTTCTCTGCTCACATCAGAAGCGTCTCCAAATTCTTCTTGCATTTTGTTAAGAGGCAAAGATTCAGTAGTTGAAACTGACTAGATTTAATTGAGATATCCACAAATGTAGACCCCTCCTAGGTTATTTCTCCCATCAGTCCTCAGGTTGCAGACTACCTAACTTCTGAATATTCACAAAATCCCCATGTAATGCCCAGAAAGCTACACACAGTAGATTCCTATGTATTCCCCTTCCCTGTGCTTACTCATGAGCACTGTCTGCTGGGTGGAGTATCTGTATCAGCAGACACGTATGCGGAGAACATTGAGCATTTGCCCCCAAAAACGTTTTTTCTCTGAGAGGGCAATATTTTTCCTGTGGAGAAACCGCTTCCTTTACACCCCAATGATATTCATTTCCTGTCCCAGACGTACTTGCTTCTTCCTTTCAAAGACAGTTTAAGTTTTCGTAGTGGGAAATGCTATGTAAAGTCTTTGGACTACTTACATACCTATGAGCTTGTAAGTATTCTTTTCTTTTTGTATTTCCATGGACAATTACACCCTAGTCCTGCTCCCAACCTTTAAATTACTGCTGAAGAAATTCCACCATACCATCCAATTTTCCTTAGCACTATGCATCCGTCTACAAGATTTTTTTTTTTTATTGACATTTTTTAGTAAAGTATACATACATAATTGTCTTATGCATAGTTTTCTAAGAAGGTGAAAAATGAGTAGGATAAACCATAACTGGGGAGAGGTTGTACAACAATCGTCAAGTGATATCTACTGTCATTTTGCATAATAGACCCTATCTTTACAGTATTAGGGAATGCTTTTAAACAATAATAACATAATAGTGAAAAACAAGTTTTAGACCCATAGATGGCTTCTGTTGGAACAATATATTGCATTTTCACTAGGGGTGGGTAAAGTGTTTCATTATGCGTGCGGAATTGGCGACTGCGCAGTTCTCTTGTAACGCAGAGTTCTGGCCAAATTTCGCCAATCGAAGCATGATATTTTTTTCCCCTGTGAGGCTCCAGAAATGCGAGCTGGTGCACAAAATTTGGGGTCCCCTAGCTGCTAATAATATAATATCCGATTGTGTAATAGTGAGACAGCCGCGATTGCGGGATATATCTCACAAGACTGTTATCTCTGTTCTTGTCAATTTCTGGCCATCTGCAAGCTACAACTCTATAGCTGATGAATACCTTGCCTTCCAAGCCCTAGCAATGGGCTGTTTTGCCAAAACCAGGCCAAGATCCAGAAACCTGTCAGTTTACTTGCCAGTCTTTGATCTTTGTATCTGGCCCAGGAGACAGAATAATATATATATTTTTAATCAATTTACCGTTCACTTCTGATAGGACCTCTATTACCTTCTACCAATACTGCATAGTCACTGCACATGCCTTCACAATTCGGATAAAGTCTGCGCTCGCTGTCTGACACCTCAGGCAACTATCTATGGCACCTGGGTATCTTCGTGCAATTCTTTGTGGGGTCAAATATGTCTGATGTTATTTGTTCAGTTGAGTATATCTAAACTAGGGATTCCTAGTGACTGTCTTGGTGTACAGCAATATTTTGCCTCACTCTTTATCCAAACGTTCCTTATCTAGTGGCCCCTTCCTTTGTGTCCTGATATCTGTCAACTCCCCACACATAGTAATGGGAACATTGCCATGTCCGTGTGTCAACAATATCACCTCAAGGACATATTTGTAGGTGGCTCTACATCAGCTTGTCCCCAGGTGTTCTTAGCTGCCATTATCAGGGCGCAATGCATGAGAAAATGCCCCATGCCCATTTCCCAGTGATCCGCAAGGGTGTCATGTATGTAGTGTACTATTGGAATATAAATCGCCAACCTCAAGCAATCCAGCCAACGCCTTAAATTCCCAGACAAGCCAGAGTGGTAGCGCTTATAAGACTGTAGTCGCTTCCATAGTCTTTACCAACACTGTCGATCTGCGTGCACGGCATGAGGACAGTGAGGATGGAGAGGAACATTTCTGTAGACCAGCTCTTACAATGATACAGGCTCCAATACGAGTAAAAGCTCAGTGTTCGACATTTAACCCTGGTGATAACCATCTTATCAAGCATTGCAATTGGCTAGGCCTAATAATCGGCTTGATAATTCGGGGACACCTGTCCCCAACTATCTAAATGTCTGATGGGTTTATGGGTGTATGCTCCTTCTGTCTTTGCCCCAGCAAAGTTGTGTAAGAAGAGTATTGAGCGCCTTAAAATGCTGTAGTGGTAGGAACACCTGCAGGCTCACAACATTCTAATTTAAACCCCTCAGAATTAGCCGCATTTTTTGCTTTAGTGATGTGTCCCATAGGCAACAGTGTGAATCAGCAACCACATGTTAGGCCAGTTTTAAGCAGACAAGAGTACCCGACCGATATTACCCGATGTGAGGCGTGTTGAGTCTCTGTATTCCATTTGTAATCTTTAGCCTCTGCACATCCTTGTTGTGTGACCTAAGGTCCTAGGATATTAGGCACAATGTAAATCTAGTTAGTAATTGTAGTTCTAATAGCAGGGTCACATAATCTAAACTTGGAGGTTACTCTTTTCTTCACCTAGGTTTAATTTAGATTGTGAATGAAATCCTAGTTTTGTATCTAATGCCTTTTACATGACCTACTCTATTGTGCCAAGTCCCAAACTCCTACACAAAAGAAAATATCTAGGAATTTTATGCAATGCCAAGTTGTCTTTCATGCTACAGAAAACTCTGTAGTCAAAAGTTTAAACTAATAACTTTACATACTAAGACACGTTGGCCCTCTGCTACATGTCAACCATGTTATCAATTTAAGACTCTAGATACTATTGAAGTTGGACTACTGGAAGAATATTAATGCTGGCGTACCCAAGTCATGGATCGAAACATTGCAACAATTCAAGAGTTAGGTGGCCAGCATGTGTTCAAATCTCAACAAGCATGGGTACATCACTGCTGCTCTGAAATCACTCCATTGACTCCAGGTTCATCAAATATCTAGTTCAAGTTGCTATGTACCATGCACAAGGCCTTTTCAAAAGAGTCCCATTCTCTGTGTAAAATATGGGCTCTCCCTATGTGCCCACAAGGATTCTCAGGTCACAGACTGTTGTCCAACTATGCCAAAGCAAACCTAAATGAATAAAACACGAAGGAAGAATCCTTAAAATCACGGACCCTCAACCTTGGAATTAATGGAGCCAGCTCTGAGAAATCAACTATACCATGTTTAGTTTACAAAAGACCCGAAAGACACTCCCCATCAGAGTGACTAGGTGTAGGCTGACCATCCAGATCCTACTCAAGGACTTTAATAAATATGATATTTATACCTTTTGGAGAAATCCGGTCTGTTTGGCTCCCCAGTCACTTGAGCCAGTCATTTGTGGGCTCCTAACTTGTCTCTAACAAATTTATTGCCATTAATGAGGATCATTGAATTGGATGAGACCCAAAATGTTCACATCTCCTGCTAATGAACACTCTGAATTGGCCGCAAGGTGACATGTCTAACATGATACAAATTCCCTTAGAAATAAATACATCTTATAGATGGCCCACCCTGTGACTTGATGACATATTTCAACTTTCAGGATGTGCACTTCCATATACCCATTTAGCAATCTGAAAGGTTTCAGGGTTTTTGAATCCAGGAATCATACTGACAGTTCACTCTGTGCCTTTACCTTCATGATCCATCCTAGAATGTTCACAAAGGTCCACCTTTGGTAGGAATACTTCACTGTAGGATTTTGGCAGTTCAGACGACGGGCTAGTCCACACTCCAACAGGTCTACTGGCACAAAAAGATTCAGAGACTGTTAGTCCAATACTGGATACATAGCGATTTTCCTTCTGATCATCAAGAAATCCTATCTTCAATCCATGCAGTATCTAGAATATGTTTGGGACTGATTCCAGATGCCTCTGGGAACTCTGTAACATAACAGAGTTCTGTTTTGAAGACTCAGCGGACCACTGTCCGAGCAAGAGATTTTGACCCTGTCAGGCAATCGTGGAAACATTATTCCAAGTCTAATGATGACTTTGTCTCATTTCAGAACTTCTGTCCTTGGTACAAGCTGTATACAGGACCCTTGGTTCACCACCTGCTGATGTACTAGGATTGTAGGTCAGAGGACTTTGAAAGGCTAGTTCTAGTCGTCAGCATATAAAAAGATGCCATAAAGCTTTGGCTGCTTCCTCCCGACATCCCTTTTTCCACTAGGCAACTGTGGTTCTTACCACTGATTGCACTGGGAGTAGTGTGAGTGAATCCGACTCAGTCTTTTTGGGTAGAATTTAAAATTGTTCAGTGTTTAAACTCGAATGAACATGCCTAGATCCTGAGAACTCTTGCTCCAAGCTTTCTGGGTCACACAGTTGTGGTCAGGAGAAGCTTCACTGTAACAAAACCCTCCATAAACCTGTAAGCAGGACCAAAATGTGTTCTTTTTGCCCATCCAAACATTCCAAATAGGATCCTGGGCAGAATTTAATCTCTACTGCCTTGTGGCTATACGCATCATGGGTACAAACAACAAGAGGGAAGATCATTTATAGGGTGGTTCACCCCATACCAGAATTTGGACATCAAACCAGTTTGGAATCTCAAGAGAAAATCCTGTTTGCAAGCCACAATAACACCCTTATTTCCAATTATTTGTCCAGGTTTTGGGTGGAAGGAATTTGCAAGATAGCTACCGTTGTAGCTCCACGTCCCTCTCTTCTTCTCTATTAATTAATTTATTTTCCTCTAATTCCTAGATTTTTGTTTAACTATCACATGAAGCTCGTTGCAGTAGCCACATTCTGAAAAGGAAGTGACTGGAATCCCCAGCTTCATCATTTATCACTGAACCATGAGTAGTGTCAATCATCTCCTTCATCCTTTCACTGAATCTAGTCCCGGTTTGGTAACAGTTCTTCTGCTTAAACTCTCAGATTTTTGATTGATTATGCTGGGTTTAAGAGATTAGGGTGGTCTGGGGAAGAGGTTTCCTCCTTACTATCCTCTGAATGCACACACACAAACACCCACACTCAATCACTCACACTCGCATTCTCTCTCTTTTTCTCTCTCTCTCTCTCTCTCTCTCTCTCTCTCTCTCTCTCTCTCTCTCTCTCTCTCTCTCTCTCTCTCTCTCTCTCTCTCTCTCTCTCTCTCTCTCTCTCTCTCTCTCTCTCTCTCTCTCTCTCTCTCTCTCTCTCTCTCTCTCTCTCTCTCTCTCTCTCTCTCCCCCCTCCCGGGGCTTCTTTGAGGCGTGATGTTAAAGGGAATTGTTCTCATATAGTGTCTAGATAGATTTGTTTATACTTTAATTTCCTCAACGGGGTTTAATTTAGGGATGGCTGTCTCTAGATTAGGATTTATTAGACTTATAATGATCCTAAGATGATGAGTGGGGGAACATTAGCCCTTCGTTTTATGACTTCTAAAGGGTTCCTCCAAACTGTATTCTGAAGAGAAACATTTTTTCTACATGTGATCTGCTGTTGGAACTGCCCTATATAGTGCTTCATCTAATTAAGTCCATTGTGGAGGTAATAAAGACGTTTCTGTCTTTGACATTTTTCTGGTAGTTGTTTAATAGATTTTTTTCAGACCGGCTGCGGCTCGAGTTAGGTCTTGCTTCTGGTGGGCTTCTCCTTCCATTAGGAGCAGAAGTCTAGTTTGACAGTTTTCTTCTAAAACCCTTGTTCGGACGCAGTGATCTTTCTTATCACATTGATATTTGTAGGGAAGTTCATATTTATATTTCTGCTCTGCTGCTTCTCCTAACAATGGGGTTCTCTCTCTCTGTTAGGCTTACAGCTGCCCGAGAAGGGGGCTGAAATAGTCCTCCTCTGCTATGGGTAGATTGAGGTATGCAGTGAACTCTCTCACATATCTGTCAGGAGAGACACGTCCACTTGTCTCTATTCAGAGAACATCTGCTAGTGAAATTGTACTATATTGGGCAGTAGAGGGGACGGTTACCTTCCAGAGATTTGTAAACGTTCCCCTTTGGGTTGCCTTCTATATTTGTTTTTCACTATATGCATCAGTCTTGGCGACAGAGTTGTTTCGGATGGTTGCTTCCGCACTTCATGCTTCAGATTGCTTGATGTTTGGAATCAAGTTGTTGTGCGATAAAGTTGAATGTGTTTTGTTGCATTCTGAGCATTTGCCGTCTCAGGATCTCTGAAATTCTCGATATGGACTGCATATGTGAGACTGGCTAACTCCCATTATGAAATAAATCTTAAAATGGAGCACAAGGCCCTCAGGAATAAAACTACAAATTCAATAAAGGCATAACTGCAAGGTGACCATATTATACAAGTAAATAAGCATACTGTAATATTCATTAATATAAAGAACAAGATGATTGTTGTTAGACCTGGCATCCTTGGCGTGGGTCTCCCTTCCATTTTTTCATAATGCCTCCACGGTTGCCGATATGTTTTTGCTGGACTAGATGCTCATGGGCACTTTGCCGCTGCTAATCAGTGCCAAAGTGCAAGTGCTCCCTATCGTTAATTGATACATGTATTAGTGACTCCATGATTGGATGATTGGTTTACTTGTCAGTCCCTAGTACAGTGCACTCAGTGTGCCCAGGGCTTGTAAATCCAATGCCGCTGGTGGGCTCGCAGCACTGGTTGTGCCACCCACAGAAGCGGCCTGTAAAATATGTCTCGGGCCTGCCATCGCAGAGCCTGTGTGCAGCCTCGGGCTGCCATGTCGACTTGGTGAGTACACCCACTTACCAGTCCCTAAACCTTCCCTTTACTGCATGTTGGTCACCCCTAAAGTAGGCCCTAGGGCAGGGTGCATTGTAAGTATAAGGTAGGACATGCCCTGGTGTGTGTGGCATGTCCTAATAGTGAATTACAGCCATTTTCGTTTTTCACTATTGCAAGGCTACCTGCTCCCCATAGGCCAGAATGGGCAGACTGACTATTACACCTTATAGTCAGAACTGACCCAGGGAACCTGGTAGAAAAACGAATTTAGTATGCCTGAACTCAGGATGATAAAATACATCTTTTAGTGAAGTTGGTTTTAACATTCTGTGTTCGAAAATACCACTTTTAGAAAGTGGGTATTTTCTTGCCTAACTATCCAAGCCTGCCTCTGCTAGGTTGTGTATTCCTTGTCTGGAGATTGAGTGACAGGGGCTGGGGGTGGCTACAGGAGACAGGGTGAGTCAGCGCAGGGCTGAATAGAAAGATCTGCATCCAGAGTGGAGGGAGGAGTTGCACCTGGGTCTGAATAGGGCTGTGCCTGCCTTCCACAATGCTGGCCCCACCTCCTGCCGGGCGGCTGAGCACTCTGCCCCACATTCTGAAAGGAAAGAAGGAGTCAGAAAAACAAAGTGCTCCAGAACTGACCAGAACTGGTTTTGGACTAGGCAGAGGCCTCTCTGCCTCCAGAGAACAAAGAGAATCAGGGTATAAGAGGGGCACCCAGACCCCAGGAAGATTAGATCACTTTTGGGAACAAGAAGAAACCTTTACTGAGGAGCGGAACCAAGAAGAAACTGAGGAGAAACTATCCCTAAGCCTGAAGTGCTGCTTGGGGGATTGGCCTGCAGTGGTTTGCCTGACTGCCAAAGAGAGGAGAAAGGAACTTTGCTTTGCTGTGACTTTCATCAACTTGTGAAGGATCTCCAAGGGCTTGGAAGAGAGCTTGCCCCTGACCGAAGTCCCAGGACCATTGGACTTCACCCCCTTTGTGAATTGCTGCTGGAAACTCTGTTTCAGTGGCTACAGAGGTAGGGAGCTGTGACCGACTCTCACGACCGACTCGGTGTCCTGCAAGCACCGCATCGAAGCACCGTCTCGCCCTGCAACGCACGGCCCTGGTCTCACCGACTCCGCCAACGAGCCGCTGCCTGCACCGCATCGAGGGACAACGCGTCCTGCAACGCTTCGCTACGCCGAATCGAACTGGTCCGACCGACACGGTCACTGCTGCTGAGTTCGAGTCCTGTGACCGCACCGGAGTTGGGCACCGCTCGCACGCTTTGCGACGCACCGCCCGACTCCGCACCGCTGTCCGGACTGATCGACGCCAGCTCCTGAATCCGGCTCCGTCGCCGCACCGCAACCTGCCAGCACCGCATCGAAGCACCGTCTCGCCCTGCAACGCACGGCCCTGGTCTCACCGACTCCGTCTCGACGACGTCAACGAGCCGCTGCCTGCACCGCATCGAGGGACAACGCGTCCTGCAACGCTTCCACTTTTGCATCGCGACGAACAGCCATCCGGCTCGCACGCCCGTGCCTGCCGCTTCAAGTAAAAGGTACTGTGACCGAGTCTGTCTACGCTGTGTTGGCCCGTCTCGACGCGGTCAGCTGGATTTGTTAGACTCTGTTTGTTCTCGACATCGCCGTAGCCGGAGGAGGCTACCGACTCGCACAGAACCTTGAATTAAGCCTTTTGATCAGAACTAAGTATTCTTAACAGTATTGTGGATTATTTTTGTCGTTTATGGTCTTGTGATAAATCTATATAAAGTATACCTATTTTTATAAATATATAACCTGTGTGGTGTCCATTTGTAGTGTTGTCACTTGATTACTGTATGTGTTCACAAATGCTTTACACACTGCCTCTGAACTAAGCCTGCCTGCTCGTGCCAAGCTACCAAGAGGGTGAGCAGGGGTTATTTCGAGAGTGTACCTACTCTCCCTGACTAGACGCAAGGGTCCCTATTTGGACAAGGGTACATACCTCTGTTAACTAGAGACCCCCAAATCTAACATTGGTGGTCAGCGGTGAGGATTCTGGACTTGCATTTGTGACTCATGTACAGTGATTGGTGAACACTACTTAGTGAGTGCAGACCAAAACGCAACCACATACTTTAATAGCATTTTTTCTGGGATTTCCTATTTTTGCAAATGCCAAGTTCAGTCACTATGGAGAAACCAGCATCAGTAGCCTCTGTTGAATGTGATTGGGAAGAAGAGAGGCTAGAATGCTACACCCTTAAGCAGCTCAAGCAATTCTGCAAAAAGTTTAAAGTGTCCATGACCGGGATCTCCAGGAAGGAGGACCTCCAAAAGGCGCTGAGGGCCTGGGTCGAACCAAGGAGTGCCCCTGTGGAGGGGGCTGAGAATGCAGAAGGGCAGCTGGAGGGGCTATTGGGTCTAGGGGCTAGAAGACCACCTTCCCCAGTAGGTAGCAGTGTTTCTGCCAGAGGACTGTCTCCAGAGGAGTTGGAGGACAGGAAAGAGAGTAGGATGCACGAAATAGAGCTGACCAAACTCAAGCTGAATAAGCAGTTAGAATTCGAAATGCAAACAAGGAAATTAGCCCTAGAGGAAAAGAAAATGCAGTTTGAACATGAGAAAGTTTTGAGGGAGTTGGAATTGAAGGCCAAGAGCTTAGAGATTACTCCCTCTGGTGGCAGTGTACCGCCTGTGCCTGTTGAAGCTAGGGTGTATATTCCCAAAGATGTGGTGAAGGAGTTTTTTAAAAATGACGACATAGGGCAGTGGTTCAAAGCCTATGAGGTAGCCATGTCTTCCCACCGGGTCCCTGAGAAGGATTGGGGAGCGGGGTTGTGGGGACGGTTCCTCAGTGAAGGGCGGGATACCTTGTTGGATTTGCCCTCTGAAGTCTATAATTCGTACAGCCACATGAAGGATGCCTTAATGACTAGATATGGTTTGACCCCTGAGCTTTATAGGCAAAGGTTCAGGAACTGTAGTAAGATTGAAAGCAGTACCTGGGTTGAATATGTGACCTTCTTTTGCAGAGCCTTGGATGGTTGGGTAAAGGGTAGCAAAGCGACTGATTTTCAGGCGCTCTTTGATTTGATTGCCTGGGAGCACTTGTCCGGTAATTGTTTTCCTGAGCTACGCCAGCACCTGATTGATAGTAAGCTGACTAACCCTAGGCAGCTTGTTGAGGAGGCGGACCGCTGGGTGAGTACCCGGGTCCACAAGGGTCACGTGGGAGACTCCGCCAAGGGTGGGCAGGGTCCCCAGCAGAAGAGTGGGGGGACAAGGGTAAACAGAAGGAGTTCCATAAAGGGCCCCAAAGTAGACCCCAAGGGAACCAAGGGAAAGGTTCCCAGCCTCCCCTGAGAAGAAGCCAGTGGCCCTCACAGGCCCCCCTGTTCACCAGGGACCACTGGTATGTTACAAGTGTGGCGCCCTGGCCACAAGGCAAACGATCCTCGTTGCCCTTTGCATGGAAAACCAGCACCCACCAGTGCAGTCCCCCGGCAGTTGGCTAGTGTAGCCCTGGGAGAGGAGTTGGGTGCCCAAGGTGGGGGGATCCCACAGTGTTTTCCCTTGTCTCATTAGGAGACTCTGAGATGGTCCCTAGGACCCCGCTGCCTGAGAACACTAAGAAATACAGGCAGTGGGTGACCATCAATGGCCATAGGGTGGAGGCTCTGAGAGACACAGGAGCCAGTGTGACAGCTGTCAAGTGTCACCTGGTGTCTAAAGAGCAGGTTATCCCTGATGCATTCTATCCGGTTGTTGCCGCTGACAACACAGAGAGTCACTGCAAGGTGGCTCAGGTTCCCTTTGAGTGGGGGGTCTCGGGTACTCTTCAAGTAGCTGTGAGGCCAGCCATGCCTGTTGACTGTTTGTTAGGGAACGATTTGGAGAGCTCACCTTGGGCTAAGGTGGAGCGGAGTGCGCATTTAGAAATGTTGGGCTTGCCTGATTGGGCATGTGTGACCACCCGGTCAATGGCAGCTAAAGGTGTTCAAGAGGACCTGGAGCCTGAGAGGGAGGCCCAGGTGCCTGCCGGAGAGAGAGGAGGCAGGGGCGCGGGAAACCGGCCCCCGAGGTTCCCACGGTCCAGGAGGAGGCAGACCCTGAGGGGGATGCCCTGGAGCCTACAGGGGAACAGGTAGCTGAACTGGGGGACCTACCTGAGCTGACCCATTGGCAGCAAGAAGGAGGACCCTCCAGGGAAGAGTTCTGCAAGGAGCAGAACACATGCCCTTTCTCTCGTGGGTCTGAGGCAACAGGCCACAGACCAGGCAGCAGGTGATCAGTCTGGATCACATTGGGTTTACTGGGAGAATGGTCTCCTGTATTCAGAGCCTAAGGTTGCTGAGCCTGGGTCAGCCCGTGTGCTGGTGGTACCCCAGCGCTTCAGAGCCTTCCTACTGGGGTTGGCTCATGATGTACCATTAGCGGGACATCTGGGGCAGGACAAGACCTTTGACAGGCTTGTTACCCATTTCTATTGGCCCCAGATGCGCAGGAGTGCCGCCACTCACTGCAGGACATGCCAGACTTGCCAGGCAAGTGGAAAAGTGGGAGGAAGCACAAGGCTCCTCTCCAGCCATTCCCTGTGGTCAGCACCCCTTTGAACGGGTGGGTATTGACATTGTGGGGCCACTGGACCCCAAGACAGCCATGGGCAACAGGTTTATCCTGGTCTTGGTGGACCATGCCACCCGGTACCCTGAAGCCATCCCTCTGAGGACAGTGACGGCCCCCGTGGTGGGACGGGCACTGATGGGAATTTTCTCACGTGTGGGATTCCCTCAAGAGGTGGTGTCTGACAGAGGTACCAACTTCGTGTCCAAGTACATGAAGTCCCTGTGGCAGGAGTGCAGTGTAACTTACAAGTTCACCACTCCTTACCACCCTCAAGGAAATGGTCTGGTTGAGAGATTCAACCGGACCCTCAAGGGCATGATTATGGGTCTGGAAGAACCCATGAGGCGTAAATGGGACGTCCTCTTACCATGCCTGTTGTTTGCATACCGGGAGGTGCCACAGAAGTCTCTAGGGTTCAGTCCCTTTGAGCTCCTCTATGGACACCCGGTGCGAGGACCTCTGAGTTTGGTCAAGGAAGGCTGGGAGCAATCTCCCAGGAAACCTCCCCAGGATGTATACAGTTACATGCTGGCCTTCAGGAACCAGACTAGGCGTTTCAGAGAGCTTGCTGAGGCAAATCTGGAAGCCAGCCAGGAGGAGATGAAGCGGTGGTACGACCAGAATGCCACTCTGGTAGAGCTTCAGCCTGGTCAGAAAGTGTGGGTCATGGCCCCTGTGGAGCCCTGTGCGCTCCAGGACAGGTGGACCGGCCCTTTTACGGTGGTGGAGCGCAAGAGTCCAGTTACCTATTTGGTGGACTTGCAGTCTCCCAGGAACTCCCTTGCGGGTCCTGCATGTGAACCGCCTGAAGCCCCACTTGGAGAGGTCCCAAGTGGGCATGCTCTTAGCTACAGATGATGGAATGGAGGAGGAGACCGAGCCTCTTCCTGACCTCCTGTCAGCCCGAGAGCAAGATGGATCAGTGGAGGGAGTAAACCTCTCTACCTCCCTGACACCTGAGCAGCAGGGTGACTGTCGCCAACTGTTGGGACAGTTCCCTGACCTGTTCTCCCTGGTTCCCAGTGTCACCCATTGGTGCGTCCATGATGTGGACACTGGGGACAGTCTTCCTGTGAAGCACAAGGCTTACAGGGTGACTGACAGGGTCAGAGCCTGCATCAAGGAGGAGGTCTCCAAGATGTTTGCGCTAGGGGTGATTGAGTCCTCTAACAGCCCTTGGGCCAGCCCCGTGGTCTTGGTTCCAAAAGCTGCCGCGCCTGGTGCCACACCAGAACTCCGGTTCTGTGTGGACTACAGGGGACTCAATTCCGTCACCAGGACTGACGCCCACCCCATCCCCAGAGCTGATGAGCTCATAGATCGGTTAGGGGCTGCGCGGTACCTCAGCACGTTTGACTTAACGTCTGGATACTGGCAGATCGCCTTGACTGATGGGGCAAAGAGAGGTCAGCATTCTCCACACCAGATGGGCACTACCAGTTCCGGGTGATGCCCTTTGGGATGAAGAATGCCCCTGCCACCTTTCAGAGGTTGGTCAACCAGGTGTTGGTTGGACTGGAGGATTTCAGTGCCGCCTACCTGGATGACATCGCAGTGTTCAGTGCCCGTTGGGAAGAGCATCTGCGCCACCTCTGGGAAGTGTTGATGGCGCTGCGGAGGGCAGGCCTCACGATCAAGGCGAGTAAGTGCCAGATTGGGCAGGGTTCTGTGGTGTACTTGGGACACCAGGTTGGGAGCGGCCAGGTGGCGCCCCTCCAACCGAAAATTGATACCATTCTGGCTTGGGAGCCCCCAAGACCCAGACAGAGGTGAGAGCCTTCCTAGGACTCACCGGGTATTACCGGAGATTCGTCAAGGGGTATGGCAGCATTGTTGCCCCCTTGACCGAGCTGACTTCCAAGAAGCAGCCCAGGAAAGTGATTTGGACTGACGCCTGTCAAAAAGCTTTTGACACCTTGAAGACTGCCATGTGCACGGCGCCTGTGCTCCAGGCACCCAACTTCTCCAATGAGTTCATTGTTCAGACCGACGCTTCAGAGCATGGTGTAGGGGCTGTTCTATCACAGATCAATGAGGAGGGCCTAGACCAACCTGTAGCCTTCATCAGTAGGAGGTTACTTCCCCGGGAACAGAGATGGAGTGCTATTGAGCGTGAGGCATTTGCTGTGGTCTGGGCACTGAAGAAGCTGAGACCATACCTGTTTGGGACTCACTTCCGGGTTCAGACAGACCACAGGCCCCTCAGATGGTTGATGCAGATGAGGGGTGAGAATCCAAAGCTGTTGAGGTGGTCCATTTCCCTACAGGGGATGGACTTTACGGTGGAACACCGCCCTGGTACAGAACACGCCAATGCTGATGGACTGTCCAGATTTTTCCGCCTTAGCGATGAGAACTCCCTAGGGGTAGGATAGTTCTCCCCACATTTCAGCTGGAGGGGACACGTGTTAGACCTGGCATCCTTGGCGTGGGTCTCCCTTCCATTTTTCATAATGCCTCCACGGTTGCCGATATGTTTTTGCTGGACTAGATGCTCATGGGCACTTTGCCGCTGCTAATCAGTGCCAAAGTGCAAGTGCTCCCTATCGTTAATTGATACATGTATTAGTGACTCCATGATTGGATGATTGGTTTACTTGTCAGTCCCTAGTACAGTGCACTCAGTGTGCCCAGGGCTTGTAAATCCAATGCCGCTGGTGGGCTCGCAGCACTGGTTGTGCCACCCACAGAAGCGGCCTGTAAAATATGTCTCGGGCCTGCCATCGCAGAGCCTGTGTGCAGCCTCGGGCTGCCATGTCGACTTGGTGAGTACACCCACTTACCAGTCCCTAAACCTTCCCTTTACTGCATGTTGGTCACCCCTAAAGTAGGCCCTAGGGCAGGGTGCATTGTAAGTATAAGGTAGGACATGCCCTGGTGTGTGTGGCATGTCCTAATAGTGAATTACAGCCATTTTCGTTTTTCACTATTGCAAGGCTACCTGCTCCCCATAGGCCAGAATGGGCAGACTGACTATTACACCTTATAGTCAGAACTGACCCAGGGAACCTGGTAGAAAAACGAATTTAGTATGCCTGAACTCAGGATGATAAAATACATCTTTTAGTGAAGTTGGTTTTAACATTCTGTGTTCGAAAATACCACTTTTAGAAAGTGGGTATTTTCTTGCCTAACTATCCAAGCCTGCCTCTGCTAGGTTGTGTATTCCTTGTCTGGAGATTGAGTGACAGGGGCTGGGGGTGGCTACAGGAGACAGGGTGAGTCAGCGCAGGGCTGAATAGAAAGATCTGCATCCAGAGTGGAGGGAGGAGTTGCACCTGGGTCTGAATAGGGCTGTGCCTGCCTTCCACAATGCTGGCTCCACCTCCTGCCGGGCGGCTGAGCACTCTGCCCCACATTCTGAAAGGAAAGAAGGAGTCAGAAAAACAAAGTGCTCCAGAACTGACCAGAACTGGTTTTGGACTAGGCAGAGGCCTCTCTGCCTCCAGAGAACAAAGAGAATCAGGGTATAAGAGGGGCACCCAGACCCCAGGAAGATTAGATCACTTTTGGGAACAAGAAGAAACCTTTACTGAGGAGCGGAACCAAGAAGAAACTGAGGAGAAACTATCCCTAAGCCTGAAGTGCTGCTTGGGGGATTGGCCTGCAGTGGTTTGCCTGACTGCCAAAGAGAGGAGAAAGGAACTTTTGCTTTGCTGTGACTTTCATCAACTTGTGAAGGATCTCCAAGGGCTTGGAAGAGAGCTTGCCCCCTGACCGAAGTCCCAGGACCATTGGACTTCACCCCTTTGTGAATTGCTGCTGGAAACTCTGTTTCAGTGGCTACAGAGGTAGGGAGCTGTGACCGACTCTCACGACCGACTCGGTGTCCTGCAAGCACCGCATCGAAGCACCGTCTCGCCCTGCAACGCACGGCCCTGGTCTCACCGACTCCGTCAACGAGCCGCTGCCTGCACCGCATCGAGGGACAACGCGTCCTGCAACGCTTCGCTACGCCGAATCGAACTGGTCCGACCGACACGGTCACTGCTGCTGAGTTCGAGTCCTGTGACCGCACCGGAGTTGGGCACCGCTCGCACGCTTTGCGACGCACCGCCCGACTCGCACCGCTGTCCGGACTGATCGACGCCAGCTCCTGAATCCGGCTCCGTCGCCGCACCGCAACCTGCCAGCACCGCATCGAAGCACCGTCTCGCCCTGCAACGCACGGCCCTGGTCTCACCGACTCCGTCTCGACGACGTCAACGAGCCGCTGCCTGCACCGCATCGAGGGACAACGCGTCCTGCAACGCTTCCACTTTTGCATCGCGACGAACAGCCATCCGGCTCGCACGCCCGTGCCTGCCGCTTCAAGTAAAGGTACTGTGACCGAGTCTGTCTACGCTGTGTTGGCCCGTCTCGACGCGGTCAGCTGGATTTGTTAGACTCTGTTTGTTCTCGACATCGCCGTAGCCGGAGGAGGCTACCGACTCGCACAGAACCTTGAATTAAGCCTTTTGATCAGAACTAAGTATTCTTAACAGTATTGTGGATTATTTTTGTCGTTTATGGTCTTGTGATAAATCTATATAAAGTATACCTATTTTTATAAATATATAACCTGTGTGGTGTCCATTTGTAGTGTTGTCACTTGATTACTGTATGTGTTCACAAATGCTTTACACACTGCCTCTGAACTAAGCCTGCCTGCTCGTGCCAAGCTACCAAGAGGGTGAGCAGGGGTTATTTCGAGAGTGTACCTACTCTCCCTGACTAGACGCAAGGGTCCCTATTTGGACAAGGGTACATACCTCTGCCAACTAGAGACCCCCAAATCTAACAATTGTCAATTACACTTGCCCTGTAGAGATGAACAGTGCCTTAAGAACAATTGCAAACCACTTTATTAAGAGGTGTATTAAGAGATTGGTTCAAAGAAATGCTGTGAAAATTAATGCAGGATGAGGAAAAAATTGAGATTCATTGAAAATGCTTGGAGGGTAATGCATGCCTTTTGAATCCCTCAAAGCCCCAGAAATTCCAGTATTTTGCTCGTTTGCATTGGGGAGATCATCATGCAGCTAGAAGTTTTACAAGAATATATATATATGCGTGACTGTAACCTTGGTAATTGTTAAATGAACAGTACTTCCATCTTGCAACAAGCAATGACCGTGCCAATCATTTTGGCTTTTGTGTATTAGTGTAAATGTTTATACCAGGCTTCACTAACACCCAACAAAGGTACATATCGGAAGCAGCAATGCAAGCTTCCCTAATACAAAGCACAAGTGCAATGCCGTTCAGCTCAGCATGGTGGTATGACCGATTGGTGTCATAAAAAAGGCAGGTTCTTCCTATGCCATATGGATCTGGCAGTTCTGTGGAGGCTGACATGCTGCAAATCGGTTTCTGATGGCAGAGCCAGCTGCGGCTCTACCACTAGAAAAAGGGAGGTTCCCTTGTGCCTAAGTCCGGTGGTGGAACCGAGTGGTGGGCAGACTGGGTAATTGACCGGTACCCTCCTGCGATGACCCCAAAAGTATGTTAATTGAAATTATCCCTTTATGTCAGCTTGTTGTGTGCTATGGCTCAACGTTTCTTGTATCTGCTAAAAAAGATTTGATCTACCTTTTTCAGAACAGGACCGGTTTGACACTAACAACGAATGCTGGGACAGAGGCTGTAATATTATCGAAGGGCAGTGTGTTTGCAGAAGTCGAACGTGTGGCGTAAAATATCAGTTTTGGGACCAAATCGAATGTAATGCTGCACTTGGTTAGTATAAGATGATTCAAACCTTTTTGTAACGTTTTGTCATAATCGGCATGTGTTGTTGCAGGCACTTGCCTATTAAGGTGGACCAATGCAATGGTTATTTACTTTTACTAAATTAGCAAAGACGCTGTATTTAAAAAATAACTGCACTCTACTGACTCAGTGCTTACCCCGTCGTTATTTCAGGCACTCATTAATTTTTCTCTTCTTGAACAGGGGTTAAAACCAATGTCTTGACCCTGGCTTGGGTTGTCCCAAGACAGAGGGTGGGTCAAAGCAAGGCTTTAAAGCAAGCAAGCTCAGAATAATCTGGCTAATTACAACAACAGAATTCAGTTTGAGTGTCTTGCAGCCAAACCCTGAAAATCTTGAGCTATGATCCTTCAAGGAAACTAAAATGGAGCAAAATTCAGTACAGTTAATGCCCTCCATACTTGGAATTCTAAAAGCTTGCATACCATTGGAAAGTGCCATTGATTATAGATTCCCTTTCCTGACATTGAAATACTTGTGACAGAGTTTTATAGATTTTGGTGATTAGCGCCAAATCTTGCTCTCATTATAACACAGCATGTTCTCTAGTCCTATTCATTGATTACCTGGTGTCCGAGCTGATTAAATATTTTACCTTCCATCTTCATGACCGCGTTACAGGTCGAACTCTATTCTTTTCTCTAAGGCATACACATCAAAGTATGAATCTATTATTACTGCCACCATCGAATATGGGTATGAGTTCCTCTCATTTTCTATGCCTTGCATCACTAATAAAAATGAAGCTGGAAGAATATGCCCAAAAATAAAGTACAACATTTGTCAAATGGCACAGCAGTATATAATTCTTGTGATCTGCTCATTTGTTTGCTTGGGTCAAGATACGGAATATCGAGAACCTAATGTCCTGCTACCTTAATATTGTAACCAAAATATCAAGGACTAAAATATCGACTGGTGAGTGTACAGAGAGGTATAGATTTACTATTCTTAACTTGACAGCTACATACCTTGAAGTATTTCCAACGAACATAGATGTGGAGTTAAGTACAGATTTGCCTGTCAATTTTTTTTGTCTTTGATATTTTAGCTGCAATATTAACGTAACGCGATGTTCCATACTCAATATTCCAGCCCTACGCCATCTTCAATAAACTATGAAATTAGGGAGCTAATATCTGTCAAAAAGGTGACTAGCTATAGTAACATTATTTCTAGTTTTATTTGATGGTGTCCCCATATGAAAACCAATTGCCAAACAAATAACATTTTGAGAGACTGAATTAGAAATCGGTCTGTGAATGGTAAAAAATCTATTTGTATATTCGCGTAAACAAGGACCGAGGATTTAGTATTCATTGTACTGTGACTTTTGTTCATGCTTCTGTGTTCCAGTGAAAGTGAAATGTGGCAATGTCACGTGTCCCGAGATCACTCGTCCAACTTGTCCCTGGGATTCTGTAGCCACCATGACGCACACTCCGGCAGGGCACTGCTGCCCCACCATCCCTAGCTTCTGCACCTGCAATTTTCATGACTGTCCAAAAGGATGTTCAGAAAATGCATCAAAAGAAATTATTGAAAATGGGACAGGGATCCCCGGGAATTGCTGTGATCAGTTTAAGTGTATCAAAGGTAAGAACATGTGTTTTGTGTTTGTATTTTAATTAATATGTGAATTGGTTTTGAGCGTGCACGGAGTACACCAGCTTCCTTTGACTTCACTTGCGTACATACAAATCAAAGATGGTTAAAACGTTAAAGCGGATGTGGCACCATAACCCCTATGGTTCCTAACTATCGAACCACCGGGCTGAGAGAAGAACCTGTGAAGCATATTTGTGTTGACAAAACCTCATTTTATAGAGCAAAGCTAGATTCAGTTATAATGGACTCTAACAACTGTATGATATTCTCTGAAAATCCTCCAGCCCAACTCCCACTGTCCCATTTGTAATTCCTACTCTGAAGTAGTTTGCTGAGTTTGTGGTTTCCTATTCCAAGTAGTTTGCTGAGCTCTTTGTACAAAAAGGATGAACCATAAAACAAAACTTACACTCCCTTTTCTCCTCTACATTTCCCTTCTATCTCTAGGAAAAATATGTTTAATTTGTTGACATTTGATTCAGTGTCTCATTCAGTCAATCCACATTTCACCTTAGACCATATTGTTACATTCGGATACATTACCATCCATCCTCCCTTAAGTCATCAACCAATACATAACCCTTTTTGGTCCAACTTAGGTAACTTATGTTCAGGTATGATCTTTGATTTTATTTTTATTAGTGCACAATGCCAGAAATAAATTAAAGGGCATCCGCATCCACTCTACAAATAAACATTATAAAACGATAATAAACCAGCTAGTAAAACCAGCGCACAAATACAAAATAATATATGAATAATCAGTTAATAAAGTTAAAACATATCTAACAACTAAGGTATTGCTTAAGTCTACTTTGAAAACTGATAATGGGACACAATCTTGAGAGTTAATTAATAGTCCTTTACAGACCCTACTGTCACACAGACTTGTGTGGCTCACCAAGCCAAACTTCCTTACTAAGAGTAACTCACTTGATGACTACCAGACAGTTTCAGCACTGGGTGGGGTATAGAGAGCCACAGAATAAACTCTGTTTCATGCTGTTTGACCTGCCTTAATTTGCCCTCGGCCATTTCATATTAGACCACTTATCCTCCTTGATACTCTGAAGTTTTACCAAGCTATTGTGGGGCAGGTCCTCGACTGGTTCACATCATACCTGACAAACAACGTTTTACAAATCAGTTTACAGAATTTAGTTCCCAATTCTGTCGCCTTACTTCACGGAGGACCACAGGATTTCTTCTTAGACCCTAGTCGTTTTAGTTTAATGAACTGTTTGGTGAACATCTGCATGATTTAGGTGTAGCCTTCCAAGAGTACACAGGTGACAAGCTCTGAAGGTTCCCAAAGAATGTGATATCTTTCATCTGTCAAGGCCCCAGGAAACATTTAAACTGGATGACAGAGCACCCTCTTAGACTTTACTTCAGAAAATTGATCTCCTGCAAATCTCCTCATTGAGGTATGAGCATGCCTATCTAACCACGTTTGGCTTATTACCCTCATTCCGTTTGTTATTGTGGCTACCATCCTAGATGGTTCCAATTCATAAGGTTTCAAAGTTGACAATAGGCTTCATCTCCCTGACATATGAAACATATGCTCTCCCTAATTTCTCGATGCTGCATAACTCTCTGTTTAGGTTCAGATATCTCTGTAATGCTCACCTCGAAATACTTAAGATATTCTGGATTCCCTGGAACCTGCTTTAGCCAATAGCATCTAGCCCAGGGTCATGTTTAAAGCAAAAAAAGTCAACACAATGTCTATGTGAATTTAATGCTCATTTCAGACAATTACTGTGACTTGCAATTATGAGTTCAAACCCCACATGCTCATCTCATTTCCATCCTTTCTTGGTTGGTAAATTGGCTATTATAAACACCTATGTGCTGGGCTTAGAAATAGTATGCATGTGGTAAGAAGTCAAAATGAAACAAACAACAAGGTGATGAATGTAATACGTGAGTTAATCTCAGCCAATGGGAATTGCTCTGAGCCATGTTTTAATTCATCTTTTTTTCAGTTACCACATAACTTAGACCGAGATCCACCTCATGCAAATCAGTACTGGCCCTGCCCCTCATCAGAAAAGGCCATTCTGAGCAACCATGCGAAGCCTAACCAGAACTGCCTATTGCAGCCTATTTGGGCTTCGTCAGTGGGGTGCCGCTTGAATCCTGTCGCACAATGAACATGGGACCCAAGCCCCAGCATGCCCATAGCAATAAGATTGTTAACTGCCACCAATAACAAAGTGATAGATGGAATGCTTGAATTAATCTCAGCCGCTTGCAATCACTCAGGGCTGCATTCCAGTCCATCATTTTTTGCCCACCATTCGACTCTAAACAGAGGCTCATCTGATGCAGATCAATACTGACCCTGCTTCTCATTGGTCCTCTACTCGCTGTGCAACTGTACCCAAGCTATACTTCACTGACGAGGCCAGATTCCGTCTGGGATTGATTGTGTTCCTGTGTTAAAGGGGACCTTACCTAACCGTTTCAGATGGACCTTTCCTATGAGCGGCATGGTCAGTACTAATTTGCATAAGGCATGCCTCTGTCTAGAGTGGCACAGTGGGGGAAAAACAGTGGGATGGAATATTATTTGGAGATTTTGACCGGGATTTAGACTATTTGCAAGCATTCCTCCTTGTCACTTGTGTGTTTGATTATTCGGTAAGAAGTGCAATATTAAAAAAAAAAAAAGTTATTATTATTATTCGTCCCCCTTGACCTCACTAATGGGCAGTACTGGCTACCTCTGTAGTGTGCAGGCCGAAGAGCAAATACAATCACCAATAAACAACTGCCTTTTAAAACCTTGTTATATCTTCGACCCTCAGATGATTTATGTGGTTATCTCTTTTCAATTTTATTCCTGGTTGTCTGGGCTGTAGATCATAATAGCTCCTGGAAGGCTCTCATCTTTGAGTCATCCGCCACACAGGATTCAGTGGCCTAAGCCTTGTTCTTGTGCTCCTGATGAGTTCATCTGCTCATCCGATAGCCGTCCTTCAAGGAATGGAGTAGCAGCATGGCTGCTCCAGCATTGAGAAGAGAACAAATAGTTATATATGCCCCAAGAGTAGTTTAGCTGTTATTGGGCAGTATTGTGGTCAAGCTGCCCACACTACCACACTGGTTGTAGTCAGTCCTTCGTTGCAGCGAGAGAGCTTCCATATGGCTACAAAATTTATAAGGGAAGCTACATGCAGACTGTCACATGCACCATGATGGTAAAACCCTGAAGAGGAACCCATTAACTGGTTCTTCAGTTAGTCTGTTCACAGAACACACAATGTCTTGACTCCTAATATGCATACAAAGACAGACAGACACACACCAAACACTTCCAACTTGCCATGTCCCAGACATATATCAAAAATACACAAAGGGCGGTGAAGGATCACAGATCTGGAGTAACGAACTGGGGTCAGCAGGAGCCTAGAGAAGCTTCCCGAGAGAGACCGGTTAGAAATGGGAAACCTGGAAACTCGAATACTTTGGAGTACAGGTAGCATGTACACCTGAGAAACAATATTGATTTAGTTTGGGGCGGACCCTTCAAGGACTGAGGGCCTCGATCCCTTTTTAAAGTATGCTTCGGTCTCCATTAGGGGTTGGGTAGCATTGGCAAAAATAGCTCTGCCTATATACTCTACAAAGCATCTTTTGTCAGATCAGAAGAGGGAGCTCGACTGCCTCCTGGTCTTCTTAGTATGAGCAGTAAAAAGAGTAGAGTTAGTCTCAACGTATTAAAGAGGGGCATCCATGAAGGTGCACTGGGCCTGCCAGATTTGGAGCTTTATTATGTGGCATCCCAGTTGCAATACGCTGAGCACTGGTATCTGGAGAAGGACAACTGGAAGAAGGAAATTTACAGAGGGTTACTGGGGGTGAGGGTGGAGGACGAACTACCGGTGTGCCTGATGAGAGGAAATGCATTACCGGAGGAATACCCAGATGTAATGTGATAGTTTAGCGCTACATGGGGAATAGCTGTCCAGAGGGTGCTGAAAAGCTCCCCTTCAGTAGGTCAATGCAGCCCTTTAGATGAATCAGCAGAGATGTAGCTCAATGGTTAGAGAGGGTGTCGGATCCTGGGAGACCTCCTCCCGGGAGAAACATTCATTACATTTGAGGAAGCAACAGTTACAGTTGGAGTAGGGGTTGGACAGTCTCTTCAGTTTGCTGAACTCACAAACACAACAAAAGAGATATGGATGAGTTTCCCTGCTGGCCTAGCAGGCTTTGCGACCCTAGAGGAGTTGGTGAAGTCGGGTAGTGGACAAAGGTTAGTTTCACGGCTCTACTGGGCAGTGAATACAAACTGAATGGGACCTGCCTTGCAGGGGTGCCTAGGAGGAGCTATTGGGGCCTTTGACAGATAAGTGGGAAAGTGTGTGCTCAAGTTCAGGAAGTAGCTAGAAACAGTCAGTTTAAACATACACAGTTTCACAATCTTGCATATCCCTGCAGAGATTAGCCAGAATTTGTCTAGATAAGTCCTCTGGTTCCCTGTGGTGTGGCGAGCTGGATGTGAGTTTCTCGCACATAAGCTGGGGTTGCAGGAAATTAGAGGGTTACTGAAGGGACATAGTGTAGAGAATCTGAATGTGGTGACAAAGATCAACTTAGTAGTTTCAACAAAAAATTGCCTTCTGGGAATTATACCCAGTCCTAAAGGATGGAAATCCCAATGCAGATTTGCGAGCATGGAGTTGGTGAGGCTTCAGTGATATTTACTAATCCACGAAGAGCCACCTTGCGTGGCTCTGCGTGGCTTAGTGCATCCAGTGTAACGCTAGGTAGTATAAATTGCTGCCTTGTGTTGCTCTGCCCTGGGAAGGTGTTCCATGGGTGGAGCATGGGCGTTCCCATGCATCCACCCATGGATTTTGATGCAGTACCATATTTACTATGGGTAGTAAACTTGGGATTGCGTCAAAATGGTATGCCATCCCAACAGAGGCGTGAGAAGTGGAAATATCTTCATTTATCCTTGTTATCTCCTCTTTCTACATGTGCTGCATTCTGCAGCACATATAGAAAGAGGAAAGAGCCTCTAAGTATTGTTTTTGTACAGGAAGGTGTTTCTTCCTTCACAAAAACAATCCTCCTTGTAACGCAGGCACCCTTGTACCTTGGCACAATGGTGACTACATTTGATCTAGGCAGCACTCAGTGTGACAGTGCAGGGAGAGAGCAGTTGACTTGCTACATTGCGTGAAATTTTGATAATTCTGGTCCGGGGTGTCCCTCATGCTCCATGATGGTAGTCTAGTATAAAGACTGGATTCGGTCATTGCAGCAGAGATGCGCATGAAAGCAGTGCGGACAGATGGCGAAGTAGATGAGAGTTTAGAGGTATGGGCAGGCATAATAAAGGAGATGAGGCCTCTGGGTGAAGAGTACCCACCACTGACGGAAGAAGATAGCAGTAGGCAGGGGAGTGACACAGAGGAGTTGCATTAAGGAGCGGATCCCCACCAGCCTAAATGCTAAAATAGATATGGACAGATTGGATTTTAAGTTCTGAACAGATGAGACAGTCAATTCTGTAAATATACTTAATTAAAAAAAATTTTTATTCTTTTTCTGGTTTGAAAACTGGTCAGTTTTGAAATCGGGAAAAGAATTAAAAAATATTTTTGGGAATAAAGAATCCTTATCTGTTCAGACCTCATAACCCAGTCTGTTCATGTTAAACTTAGGCGGTGGTTAAGGGGAAAACCCTGCTCTATCTTGAGGCCTCTGTTGTCTGACTTTAGGAGCTCCTGTATTCCCTTCTTGTACAATAGCTATAGTAGGTGTGCCGAGAAGCAGAGATCAGCAATGCAGATTTCAGGGGAAGAGATGTATATTGTGCCATTTGTTCCAGTCTTATACTTTGCTACTCACTTGTAGCACAGTAGACCTCCATTTCCTTACCTTCGCTTCGTGTTCTGTTCCGGTAGTGTGTATGGACCTACCTCCAAAATTGAACACCACGAAGTACGTTTTCTCCACCCATATTCCATCTGAAAAGTACCTGCTCTGAATCTATATTTTAACTGTGAAATATCCATCCTCAATAGTGGTTTCTAGGACTTCAGCCCTTTAAGATCAACAGTAAAACAATAAATGAAATAGTTTGAAGTTTATTTGTAGGCACACCTCATACGTTTTGTTTATAGTGTGCTGGTAACTGAGCATAGGCAACAACAAAAAACTATGACCAAGCGTTTGTTTACCAAGGGTGAAGAAAAAGTTGTGAAACTGGGACACAATAAGCTTAGAAGGTGGAGAAAAATGATTTTTAAATTGTTCACGTCACAATAGCAATATCGCATAAGTGCCACAAGAGGTCAGTGTTCGCTCTTGAATACTTTGATATACACTTTGGTTTTGGCTTCTTCATGCATAAAGCACAGCTACAGGACGCTAAGCATCAGTCAAAACTTTCCTCGCAGACTGGGCACAGTAATGATACTGGTACAGGAACAGTTTCTGTACGTGCATTGTCAGTGTGTATAAGCATCCTTTGCAATCACAGAACAATAATAGCACAGACTTCTACAATGCACGCTACGGTCAATGTGTGATTATGGTTGTGTGTGATTATGGTTGTGTGTGATTATGTGTGTGTGTGTGTGTGTGTGTGTGTATATGTGTATATATGTGTGTATATATATATATATATATATATATATATATATATATATATATATATATATATATATGACGGGCTCACTGGGCATAGTATGCGTTTGTGTGTTTATGACCGCGCGAGGTCATGGTGTGTGATTGTGAGTGAAGGTGTTTGTGCCTGTGTGATGGGTGCGATACTGTCATTTAGTGTTGGCGTGGTGATTTGATCATACTTGTGTTAGTGAAATAGCCTGTACTTTGGTTAGTGTTTGTGTGTATGTTCATATCAAGCGAAGCATGGGCCCTAATGCAAGCAAGAACAACAGGCAACCATTTCCCTATTTAACACATGGATCGATATTAAAACAAACTTTAGACTATCAAGAATGCGGCTGCTCGGTTTGTCCTGGATATTCCCAAACGCATGTCAGTCAGAGAGGGCATTCGCTCCCTGCACTGGCTGCATGTCAGGAAGCGTGTGACTTTCAAAGCTCTCTCTTTAGTTCATACTGCTCTCTTCCGTCAGGGCCGATGCACCTGCAAACGACTTTCCAATGGTACACCCTTAATAGACAGCTAAGGTCCGCCTCTCTCAGGAAGGTGGAGATACTGAGATTTCGTAAAGCCAGGTGGGGGGGGATTTGGTCCTGATCCTTTCTGGTCGCTGTTGCCAAGCTATGGAACACTCTTCTCGTCCATATTGCTAGTTTTTCCTCCCATGCCGCCTTCCACAAGCAGCTGAAAACCTGGCACTTCTCCTTTCTGTGAGGCTAGTTATGGTCATCTCTCCGATAGTGGCTCTCCATTAGCTAGCACTTTGACACCCTCGGGTATAATGCGCTTTACAAATATCTCAAAATACAAATACAAAAATATTCCTAATGGGAATGAAGAGGGTTCATCTAATCCCTGGATTCTGGTTCATTTAGAGCTATACCCCTGCACGCTCTTCTTTCTTCCCTATCTCCATCCCTGTGTTTGCTTATTCTTTGTTTCTATTCCTTCCCCATCCACTTCCCTCTTTCCTTCTCTCTAGCTCGTCCTTATCTGTTCCTTCCCTTCCTAACTGTTCTTTTACTTACTCCTCTTTACCCTCAACTCCTTTCCCTTCAACCCTTCCTAATACCTCCACATCTACATCCTTTTTCTGCTGTTTTCTGTCCTCCATTTCTCTTTCACCAGCTTCCCCTCTTTTTCGCAGTCCTCTCAATCTTTTTACCTCCCTTTCACATATATATCTTTTTTCCACTCTCTCTCGCTTTTTCTGTCTCCCTTCACCTTTCACCTATTTCCCCTGACATCCTTATTTCTGCATATTCTTTCTCTTCCTTCTCCTTTTGCCCCTTATCCATTTCCACTCACCCGTATCTCCTTACCATCTTTCTCTTTATCTCTTCATGCTAGCTACCCTTTTTAATCTTTCCTCTATTTTATCCCATTTTATTCTCCTTATTACTTCTTCCCTTTTTATTTCTCCTCCTTATCACATGTTCTTACTCTTTTTCTTTACCCTCTCCATTACTACCCACTCTTTCTCTCACTGTATTAAAATGTCACCTCTTCACTCTCCATGACTCTCCCCACACTTCTTCCTCTGGTGAAGAGTAAACACAAGGCAGGCTTCAGTGAGGCTCTGTTCAAGGAAATTCTCAGCACTGGGGCAGGTGCCCTGTTAAAAACATAATTACAATTGGCACAGGTTAATCTGGGCCCCATGCACTTCTGATCCTGGCACTGCTGCACCGGTTGCACCGCTGATAGCTCCACCCCTGGTGTATGTGTTAGTAATGGAAGGTTGTGTGCTGGAGTGTAGCAGGCTGTGTGCAAGTACTGGAGAAACCAGTGCCATCCCATTAAAGTTAAGACGTAATCAGAAAAAAACGGTACGACCGAAAAAGAAACCCTGCTTCAAATTTGAATATAAATGTATGTTGTACTTATATTGCGCGAACCTAGTCAAATGCAGTGGAGCACTTTACATGGTCAATGTCCAGCATAAAGTCAATGAATGATAGAGAAGATAGTGTGTGGACTGTTAATGCTTTGTTATGTAATATTCCTTAAAGGGGTGCGTCTTCAACTTTGTCCTAAATTGGTGCAGTGTTTGGGTGGTCCTAATAGATAAGTGGATGTTTTTCCAGATCCTGGTTGAAGATGGAAAAAGCCTGCTGACTTGTTTTCTTCAGTTCCTGGATGAGACGTGCTGGGACATCGTGTAGGATGTCTTTAATGGGTGCCAGTGTAGAGCCTGGGAGGCTATGGAGCAGGGCGTTACCACCATCAAGATGCGAGAGTATGCGTGCTTGAACAGCAGTTCTGAAATACCTTTCTGGAAGAAACAGTTTTGTTTTCTCTTTAAGAGGGATCTGGCACTAGGTCATCTCATCTTTGCAGTGTGTTCTTTGAGAATGAATTTGATGTCCACGGTGAATCCAAGTGATCTGGCATTCAGTAAATGCTGGGTTTTACACCATCAAAGCTTATTTCATTGAGCCTGGTTTGTACTTTTTCTTGTTTGTTCTTGGCAAAATACACACATTCTATCTTGGATGGGTTAAGTGCTAAACATCCAAGTCTGCATGATGTGCAGACAGTGTTTGAGGCATTGGATGAGACTTGCAGGTACAGTTGTGTATCATCATCATTGGTGGTTCTTAATGCTGTTATCTATGAAAAGAGCACCATGTAAAGGTTGAAGATAACAGGTGACAGTATGGAACCCTGGGGTACTCCTCAGGTGATGGGGATGTTTTGGGACCTGGGGATGCCCATTTGAACAAACTGTTGTCAGTTGGAAATGTAGGAGGCGAACCAGTAAAAGGTATTGCCAGTGAATCTCATTTGAGACTCCAGGATGCATATGAGAGTGGGATGGTCAACTATGTCGATGGCAGCTGAGATGTTCAGCAATATCAGAATCATGAAAAGCATAAAGTGTCACCCATTTCAAAGACTCTATTCAGTTAAATTACTTGCTTGTGCAGAGTGACATTTATATTGCAAGCACTAACAATTCAATCTGTCGAACGATGAGCAAGCAACCTTGCTTTATTGATGTAAGAGTTCATTTTAAATGAGGCTACTTTTGAATGGTGCTTAGTGGCAAAATCCTGTTTATATGTAGCTGTGACAAAAATCTGTTAATATGACCCCAGTCAAGGGTATTCGTGTTATAAACAAAGGTGATGGCGGGAATGCCTACAAAAGTCCCAACCTATGGCAATCACTCATACCGTTTTCCAGTCTGGTGTTTTTTGCCCTCTGTGCCACTCAAGACAGGGAGTAACCATATAGAAATCAGTCTTGGGCCTGCTTCAATCAGAGCTGCCATTCGACTTGGGCAGCTGCCCAGGGCCCCGCAGCAGCTACCACCATGGGGCCCCTTGGCCTTCCTCTACACTAATCCTGTTTCTCCCCTCACACTCTATTTCAGAAGGGTGTAATAGGATTTCAGAGAGGGCTGTGAAGTACAGGGGATGGGTCACTCCACTCTCCTATGGGCTTGCATCCATTATCCAGTGCTGTGAGGCCTAACAGACGTACCTCTGCCCTGGGCATCACAGCTAAGATCCACCGCTTTGAGACCCAGGTGAAGGGTCTCCCTTCCTAGGGCTTTGCAAACATGGTCCAACAGTGGGCGGACCAAGGGAGGAGCCTCCATCCCCTGCAACACTCAGCACTGAACCATGGCTGTGATGCCCTGAGGACATTGCCCTCTCAGGGGCATAAGTATCAGTAGTTCAGTACATGCAGTGACACCGGGCCCTGTGGTCTTAGGGGCCTAATGGACCCAGATTTTAGTTGTGTTTTACTGTCCAGCCAGTGCATGCTCGGAGCAATTTACTTTGCGCCTGGACCTACAGCCCTATGCCATGCCACTGTCCCCCTAACCCCTTGCAAGTACTCATAGCCATGATTCAGCACTGCAAGTGTCCAGGGAGGGTCCCCTTGCCTGGCCTTCACAGCTCTATACCCTGACCCTGGGACTAGGGCCCTTTTGGGGTCGTAGCTATCAATAGTGCAGCAGGTGCATTGGCACAGGAGACCAGGAGTGTTGAGGATCCAATGCATCACATTATAGCTGTTTTTCCTATCCAGCCAGTAGACAGGGGTTGCAAGGTCTAGGGTAATGAGCTCCTTTGAGGGACTTAGTTATAAGTTATGCAGCAGGTGCAGTAGCACGAGGGCCCTGGGGTATAAGGGCCCAATGCACCCATATTGTCACTGTATTTTAATCTCTAGCCAGTAGATGTGTCTCTGGGTGGGGCAATTAGGCTTGCTAACACTAAGGCCACAGCACCATTGCTATGCCACTGGCCTCACTCCATGGTCCTCGCAGCCATAGTCCTGCTCTGCGAAACCCAGGGGAGGGAGGCCCCTTCCCTGGGCTACACAGAGCAGAACCTCTCAAGGGTGCTGCTTTCAATAGTGCAGCTTGTGCAGCAGTACCATGCTACTCAAGTAGTAGCTACCAAGTGCACTCAAATTATGGCTGTATTTTACCGTTTAGCCTGAAATTTAGATTGCTTTCACCAGGGCTCCTGACACTATTGCTGGACCTCACAGCCATGGTCCAGCACTGCAGGGGGTAGCGCCTGGATACCCCTCTGGATGATAAGCGTACTATAAAAAACTCTAATTGAGGGGGTAGGAGATGGTTCCCCTGTCCCTGGACAACACTGTCATGATTCAGTCCTCTGAGGCCTTGGAGAGGAGGCCTGTACCCAGGGCTTCACATCCATGATCTTGAGCTACATGACTCAACAAAGTAGGATGGTGGATTGTAGAACTGTCCTACATTTTAGATGTTTATCCAGCATCCTGCAGTGAGCTCATGGGGATGCCAACTGTCCAGCTTTTTGCTCACCAAGGGACTAGTGCAGGCAACAAGAAAGGTATGTCAAACAACCAGGTCAGCTAAGAAGCAGCAAATTTCCCAGCCAAGCAGGACTCCGAACAACCACTTTGCAGAAGTCGGTCAGCCGCCTTAGTTTACAAGATAATTGCACGGGAGGACTTATAGCACTAGCCGTGATCACACAGGCCTCTTCATTAAAATGTTTATCTGTAGAAGTATGAAAAGGAGGAATGTAAAAACTAAGAATGAAGCAGCCCCTTTACATTGATGGTGAGTGAGCCCATCAACTAATGGCAGATAAGGGATTAAGTTCCACGCAGAACAATATTTGGCCAACGTCATACAATTTTGTCAAGTAGGAGAACCAAGAATGCAATGCAGGACTTTTTGTTTCAAACCTAATAATTTACCCACAATGCCATATTTTCATTGATTAAAGAGATTAGGGGCCTAATTTTGGATAGGTTGTTGTGGCATGGAATCCCAAAAATTAACTCGACCACTTTTGCTAATCCCATATTAGCGTTTTCTTGCTAAAACCAAAGGCGTGCTAATTACCGGATACGTGACAGTTGCAAGGTGGGGACTGTACAGGGTGTTATAATTATGACGTTGAAGCCTGTTTTTCACTTTTAGAACTAATTGATGGTAGGGCCAGGAGTTGATTCTTGTCTTTGAGGTCTCCCTGCCATGGTCCAGCGTTCCAAGACCCATGGGAGGGGCCTCTGTTCCCTGAGTCTCGCACCCATTGTCCAGAAGTGAGGCCCAGGTCCTTACTCTCTCAAACCTAGCTCCATGATCAAGTCCTGTGAGGGCCCAGAAAAGGGGGCCCTTGGGCTGCCTTTAATTACTTCTGAAGTTCAAGGAATAGTTTTTTTCAGTTACTTTCCTGTCTGTAAACTGATGTTGATGTCTCCAGATTCCAAACCATCTAGGCACAAATTCCCGCTAGCTGTTTCCTGCACAGTGACTTTTCAGATTACATGTGGCCATGTCCATTCTACAAAGATTTTCTTTGTTGTATGAAGAACTAATTATTACTGTTATGTTGAAAGACAATCCACATGCTCTTACTAGAAATGATTGATTGAAATTGTGCAATGTAAAGCTTATTGTACCACGCGTTTGACCTGGATTGAGTTGATGACTTATACTAAACAGCAAAACTATACAGTCTTTCAGTTTCCCTGGTCCCGATATGCTTTGTGTACATGGTCATCAGTTTTACCCTTTCTTTCTCACTTTCATTTCACTCAGGTCTTTTTCAAATGTATATGTCTGGAAATAAAACAGCCAAAAGATATATCCCAAGAAGTTACTGGAAATTTGTGCTCTGCTGTACCAAAACGAAATCACTCAATCCGTGCAGAGGCACTCAATATTAGTCTACATTGTACAACGGAAATAATTTTTTTTTTTTTAAACTTGGATATCCGGACACAAAAGCAGTTTAGGAAATCACAAGAAGTCTAGCATGGCCATGCACTGACATGAGTGTAAAAACATCAGACAATTCAGATTTCAAATTTTAGAGGTAGTGCTGCATCTCTAGAGGTTGACAACAACAAAAGACTGTTACAAAGAGAGACATCGTGGATCAAACATGTGAAAACCTCTAACCTATGGGGTTGAAAGACAGACTTCAAATGTGCTTTTTATAAATATCTGTATAAAATTCTTAGATCGACTTTAATTTTTAACTTCATTTTTTACTAGAGGACATTTTCTGTTGTTTTGAGTTAATTTCCATGTATACGATCCTTTGAGCTGTTTTCTATGGGTATCTTGGCAAGAACTCATACATTTATTCAACTTGATGAACATTGTTGATGTCAACTCCAATAAACCACGTGTTTATTGTCATGATTACTCTCATTGGGTGAACATCCTTATAGGTTGTCATTGAAAATTGTTTTTTCCGATTCATATTTCATGGATATTAGAATTTCATAGTATTAGTAATATTATTGTATGCAAATAGTTTGATTCAAGTGAGAGAACAACGCAAAAAAGAAACAGTGAATAAATAACACAGTGACGCAAGCATGCATTAAATCTAATCACTCCACTTCAAAAGGGCGCTCGTGTTTGAACCGCACCTTAAAGTTAATTCCCAGGGCACTCATGTTAATGACGACGTAGAATGTGTTTCCATGCAGGACAGGGACTTTAATTCATACATTAGTTTGACTTTAGTGAGTACGTAAAGCATAGATAGGGATAATAAACTAATCAAAGCTAAAGGAGGGAAAAGAAAGACCTAGCTCGGATGGAATATTTCTTTTAAAGGATGATTTCCCTCACTCAACATAGGTGGCATGTTTCATTGTCAGGAACCTCCTCACACCATGATGCCTAGTCACGGTGTAGGCTACAACCCCCTCACTGAGAGGGAGGAGCTCTGCAGATGTTTTTTAGGGGCAGTAAATACCCTCTATTGAGCACTGTGTGGTGAGGTCAGCAGAGCAATAACAAGGAAAAATGTGGGAGTAAAACTGACTTTAGGGTCCGCAAAGAAGGTCAGTGAGGGGGTTGTAGCCCGTACCATGACTAGGCATCACAGTGTGAGGAGGTTCCCGATGATGAAGCATGCCACCTACGGTGAGTGAGGGAAATCGGCCTTTGAAAGGAATATTCCATCCAAACTAGGTCTTTCACGTTGATGACTCAATGTATGAATGACATGAGCCCGTGGAAGACCTTCTTTCAGCTTTGCCAGTGGTTCCCAAAGAATCTTGTGCTTTACTGTGCAACCTCTGGAATCCCTAAATCCATTCTGGCCCCAATAATGTAAATATTTGTTATAGGACTGGACACAGTAAAATTAATCGCACACAATTAGTGTGGGAAATTCACGATCCATATTTTGTAGTGCCAGTATCGGAGCTTTTAGTTCTGCCAGCTGTACCGTCCCCTAGGGACTGAGTGTGTGTTTTCCCAGGACGGAACTTTCCATCATACATGAGCCCTTTTACAATTCACATGCCGCGGAATATTGCTGTTTCGTTCCTACGGCTGGCTGGGCAAATCCATTGGTATAAATGATACTTTTATACCGATCTAGAGGCATAATTTCATTCGACCGAGGATATTGTTGTTCGTACTGCAAGAATGCTTGCGTTTGTAATGTAGAGTCAAATCTGTAATGTACATCTGTTGCAGTGATAGAGTTAGCCGATTGAATCCATCGTTGATTTAATGCTTTGGCATTTGGGATGCTTGCTTTTGTAACGGCCTCCATGGTCGGTACTGGGGTCACGACAATTATGCGTTTCCCCCGCGCGCTCTCATTACAACAGACTGTACCGCTGTGAGTATCTTCTCAGTTGGTGCAAAATGCATTTCAGCGTTTGTGTACAAATGTGATTTGTATGCAATAGGGACTGTATCGCCTTCTCTGAAAGTGATAAAGGTGTACCCGATTGGTCCGGGGACTACGCGGATCACCAGGTTCATTGTGTTAACCCGTGTGTGTTTAAATGTTTGGAAGTTATCATGTCAGCTTGGACGGAATGTAGAATATCTGTATATTCCTGTGTCCAATGATGTACTGAAAAAGTAGGTCTAATTAAGTCATAGAAAGGTTTCACGCTTTCTTCTTAATCCAAAATGTATGTCCTGCCAAAATTCTAAAATGTATTGTAGTCATCATCATCGACTTTATTCAGTTTTTACAAGAAAACCATAAAAGTCAAACAACACCTTAAAAAAAGACTCCATCAAATAATTTAACACAAACAATACATAATACAGAGTTAAATAGCAAACACTTTTGATGGATCCATAATAAAAACAATTTCATATTACCACGGTAACCCAGATTAACCATAAAAATGAATCGCAGCTGGACCTAAGCTTAATTGCAGCCCTTAAAAAGCTCCGAGTGTATAATACCGAGTTGCTTGAAAGCAGTTGTAAAAAGATAAAAGCCGGTCTAACCTGCCTAAACTGACTTTCTTAAGATTAGGAATGATAAAAAACTTTCTTGGGACCTCATAAAAACTACAAAACATTAAAAAGTGAATCATATCCGGTGGAGACTTTCCGTCACAGCCACAGGGTAAGAGACACTGCCCTCTATATGCACCACGGGGATGAACTAAGAGATAATGAAAAAGGTCCAAATGAAATCGAGTCAGTAAAAAGCGGTCGTGGGCACTTTTGAACCATAAGAGATGGAGCTCAGGGAATGGCACCGTCTTCAACAGGGAATACCTACGAACACTGGGCTTCCTATACTCCTCTTCTTCCCTGGCCCATGTGCGCATTTTGAATAAGTTCTCCTTTACCCAATACATATCCTTTCTACATATTCCCTCTGGATTCTCAAATAGATCAGCCCTTCCCATGCTGGAAAGACTTTCTCTGATATACCTTAAGCAGCAAATAAGGTTAGAATAATTTTTTTTAAATTTTTTTTTATTTTATGAATTCTGTCACAGTGTCATGGCAAAAAGCAATACAGATAATACATCCACATTTCGGTTCTTCTTCACATAATGTTCATAAAAATACAAGAAAAAAAAGGAATAGAAAAGAGAGACCCTGACAATGCATGCTACACTACCAAAAGAAAAAAAAGAAAAAGAAAAAGTTAAGAAGGCCCCTAGACAGCAACACCCCGAAGAGCCCAGAGAAAAGAAAAACAAGCCCTGACAACCAAAGCCGAGTGAGCTGACCAGGCAACCTCTTCACCGCTAATCTTCCCTTCTGGCTGCTGATTAAGAATTATGCTGCACGGCAGTCAAGTTGACATTTTCTTGCGCCACTAAATGATTTGGCGCTCGTGGCTTTGGCTGTGGGGGATTCCATTGCCCTCTAGACTGGCGTCGGGAAGCACATCTATTCGGATTCCTCCTCCTGCTCCACTCACCTTTTCGCTTCTCCCGATGCCGCCGAAAGCGTATACCAGGGGCAGCAAGGCTCGCGGGCCCCCAATAAGCTCAGGAAGTCCAGGGAAGCCCACCGTGGACGGCGATGGAAGGATGGAAGAGACTGCAGAATCCCGATCTGCCGTGGGAACACCGGCCGGAGTATCGGGGGCAGGGGCTCAAAGCAGGAAAAATAGTGTTTCTGTTCGAGGGCGGCAGACGGTCCCTGCTCTCTTTAAAGCTCAAAGCGTGAAGAGCAGGTCGCTGCGGGACCCGGCGGTTGGAGGAAGGGTGACCGTTACAACAACTGGTCCGCCATTACCTGGTATTGTAGACCCCCCCACATCTCTGGTGGATGCCACACGGAATGTGGACGCTCTTGTCGCTGAAACCAGCGTGACTGTAGAGTCGGGAGATGCTTGTGAGCCCGGGAGGGAAGACAGCCTGTCTGGTGGCAGCGGACAGACTGACGGACGAGAAACTCTACTGTCTAAGGATAGCCCTCCGGTGGCAACTGACGGTACAGCGTTTCAACAGCAAGACCAATGCATTATGGGAGATGGAGTACTTACCAGTATTGGCCAGAATAATGCTGATTCAGGGGATGGCTGCTTGGAAATTAACGTGCACACACCTCATGATGTCTACGCCGCCTCAGGATTAACTAAAGAGGAGGAATTGATGGACAAATTCTACTCAATGTCGGATCATTCTAACTCCTCAGGTGACGACAGCTGTGGTAAAGACTGGGCCGAGGAAGAGAGCGACATCAGCAGCTTGCATTGGGAAGAGGAGAGTGAAAAGACAGCGTATAATCTTGGGACTGTCCGTAAATTAAAAGATCAAATCACTATCCCTGAGCGGATTCCGGTTGCCGGTGGCTCAATGACATGGGATTATTCTTTCTCACCAGATCTGGATGGAAAGAAAGCGCCGGATGGGAGTATACTCTCTGGAATGGCTCATGTAAACCCCAGTGGACCTGAAGAAATTACACTCACTACGGTATATCAGAGTATTATGGCCCATCGTGAGGAGACTAGAGCTGAAAGCTCACGTACCCAAGGTGCGTGTCGTAAACTTCAAAATTCCATACGTAGAATTGCAAAGACCTGCTCTAATGTTGCGGTGAGAATGGGCGAAGCCGAAACCAGAATTTCCTTGTTAGAAGATGAGCTGACGGCACAAAAAACTCAGGCAGAGTCGATGAAAGCCTTGAGAGATGACACAGCGTGGAAATTGACCGACCTAGAAAATCGGTCAAGGAGAAATAATCTACGAGTCTTGGGTATACCCGAGGGGAAGGAGGGCACGGATGCCCGTCAGTTTGTTATAGAACTTTTTGAAGAGGCACTCCCAGAGCTCAAACATTGGGATTGGAAAACTGAATTGCAGAGGGCCCACCGATTCCCTTTCAACCCACGGAAAAAAGGGGGGAAAGCTGACAATCGGCCATGGGCTATCTTGATTTGTCTTAACAATTTTTTGGCTCGTGAGGCATTATATGACTTGGCCAGACCTGACCGAAAAAGGGTGGGCAAGAGCTGCGATTTTTTTTGTCCGGCCGGATTTCTGTCAGGCGACTGTCGAGAAAAGGTGGCAATTGCGCCAATTAATACCTCAGTTCCAAGCAAAAGGGGTTCAGGTTTTTTTGCTCAACCCTGCTAAATTGAAGGTGGTATCTCAGGGGCAAGCGCACTTTTTTCAGTCTGAAGTGCTAGCTAAAGAATTTATGTTATCATTGTAGCTGTAGTTGAAGTTGCAGGAAAAGGTGTGATGATTGTAGGTTTTAGGATTTCAGACGGGGGTGTGCAGCATTCTTTGTTCTGGATATTTCATTGAAGGGAGGGTTAGCTGGGAGGAAGGGGGTATGGTCTAGCTCTCCATCACCAGGGACCTTGGTCCCTTTGCCTCATGTGGTGGGTGGTTGGGGGGGGCAGGGTGGAAGGGGTGGATGAGGGGGGTCTCAGTGGGGAGGGGAGCGGGGGTGGGGGGGATGGGAGTCACTATTTGTGTTTTATCTGTTGGGTCATGGCAGTCACTTTTTGGCGGAATGAAGGTATTTAACAGTGTCCTGCGGAACACTCAACTGTTTTTTGTGGGATGTTTTTCTGAACCGTCTGCATGATTGTGTGAACAGCGATAAAATGCTGGTAAATCATAAAGATCATGGATAGAAAGGGCAAAATTCAAATTTGTTCCTTAAATGCTTGTGGTCTCAATGACAGGAAGAAAAGAGTCTTGCTGGCCAAGCTTATTAGATACATGAAGATAGATGTGCTTTGTCTGCAAGAAACCCACATCACTTGGAATAATCGGGGGTGGTTAAAGGATCTGGGACTGGAACTACTGGCTAGTACACGACATGGTACTAACACATGGGGTGTAGCTATTTTAGCTAAGCATGGTATGATAACTTGTAATCGAATCAAGGAGGATAATCTAGGACGGTGGGTGATTGTGGAGGGAGCAATTACCGGGGTAACTACAGGCTCCCCGTTTTCAATCTGTTCATTGTATGGCTCGAATTCGGATGATCCTGAAGTTCTGAATTTTCTAAGTATAGAATTGGCCCTCTGGCCCTCCCCGCTAGTTCTGTGCGGTGACTTCAATATTCATCTTGATAGCAGTTTTAATCTTTTTAGTCACCTCCCGTATCAGGGAAGAAAGGGTAGGACTTTTAAGGCATTACAGGGGCTTATCAGGGAGCATGGACTAACCGATGTTTGGTTTAGGCATAGGCAGGGGGATTTAGGGTACACGTTTTTTTCGGCTCCTCATAATAAACTCGTCCGTCTGGACTACTTTTTTATCTCTAGCCAAACGGCTGAACAGGTTAGTATAGAGCTGCATCCGAAGATTATATCGGATCATAATCCATTAATTGTGGAATTTCCAGTAATTGGCTATTCCCGACCCCAGACGACATGGTCGTTTGAACGGAAGCTCCTACTAGACCAGGAATACTGCGTGCACATGGCTAAATGGATAATGGAATTTTTTAACATAAATAGAGGCACCTCCTCTGAAATTATAGTATGGGACGCTTTTAAAGCTGCCGTGAGGGGCGAGACCCTGAGTTTCTCACTGTATAGACAGAGGGCGGTACAGGAAAAGATTAAAGGCTGGGTGGAACAGCTTAGGTTGGCTGAGGCAGAGCTTATGAGGGAAATAAGGGATGCTCAAAACACCGATGACTGCCTGCAGCTTATTGCGGTAATAAAAGCCAGGATACATCAATATTTTGGGGAGGAACTTGCTAGCAAATACGTACAGTACCGGGCGGAGATATATGAATATGGGGAAAGCATGGGGAGACTGCTGGCAAAACGAATACAACAGAGGGGAGTCTCTAATAGAATCTGTAGGATTAAAGATCACGCGGATCAGGTTCAGGCCTCCCCGGACGCAGTCTTGAAGGTATTTCAGGGATTTTATCAACAACTATATTCAGAGGAGGGGGAGGTGGCAGCAGATTTGGTGGAAGATTACTTTAGGGATCATGAAACAGTTAAAGTCACGCCGGAACAGAACGAGACTCTTTTAGCCCCGATCACCTGGGAAGAGGCCGAGCTTGCAATAACCTCATTAGCTGCTGGCAAGGCGGTGGGTCCGGATGCATTACCCTTAGAATTTTACCGGACATTTCGCCAAGCACTTCGAACTGACTTTGTGTCAATATTACAACTGGCTCAAAAGGGCCAGACGCCTGATTCTTGGCGGGAAACTACCATAGTTGTTTTTAAAAAAAAAAAGATAAACCCGCATTAAGCCCATCATCTTACAGGCCTATCTCGCTTATTAATGCTGACAGCAAGATTTTTTCAAAAATCATTGCTTTACGGCTGGGCGCGATTATTACCCCATTGGTCTCTCTGCGGCAACATGGGGTTATCCCCGGTCGGGATACCACTGACCATGTTAGGCGAGCCATCTCCTTATTTGATTGGGCTCAGGCCACGGGGTCACCTCTCGGGATGATCCTGTTGGACGCTGAGAAAGCGTTCGACAGGGTCTCCTGGAGGTTTCTCTGGGCCGCCCTTCAATGGAAGGTATTCCCCACCGACTTTATTCAATCAATACAGGCACTCTATTCGTCCCCTAAAGCACAAATACGTATATCTGGACAAGTATCTAATGTGTTTAGTATTAGTTGTGGTACCAGGCAGGGATGCCCTTGCTCTCCGTTGCTATTTTCGCTCTATATTGATCCCTTCCTTAATAAACTGGACGCTAATACGGATATTAGAGCAGTAACAGTAAATAACTGCGAGTATAAAACATTAGCATATGCTGATGACATTGCGATATTTACGACCAATATAAATTCCGCTCTTCCGGCAGTGAAGCTTGTGGCTCAACAATTTGGCTTGGTTTCGGGGTATAAACTAAACATTGATAAAACTCGGGTTCTACACACGGGAAGTGTGCCCTCGGTAGATGTCCCCACTGTCTCAGTAGCCACTTATCTGGGGGTGAAGATTTCGGCAGAAGTGGCATGTATACCGGAGCTAAATATTTTGCCAGTAATTGGAGAGGTTAACAAGACATTGGAGAGACTGGACCATTTACATTTATCAATGCATGGTCGCTGTAATGTCATTAGAATGTCAATCTTTCCGAGGTTTTTATATTTGTTTCGAACTATACCTCTGGAATTTCCGACACTTTGTATAGCAAAAGCAGAAAGGGCATGCTTTAGATTTCTATGGGGATACCGGAGATGTAGAAGGGCTAGTAAATCGATGAAGTTACCAAGATTGAGGTGCGGGTGGGGTGTGCCCAGCCTTCTTCTGTACCATTGGTCAGCACTTTTACAACATATGGGGATATTGCTGGTAGGGGCTAAGGCAAAAGTGCCGGCTGCAGTTAGGCCAACCATTTACGAAATAGCACTCGGGGTGGATGCTAGGCAATGTTTAGTCAAAATCTTAGAGCCAAGCTACTATAAAAAGACCAAATTCAAAATAATTCTGGCAGCCTTCTCGACCTGGAGAAAGATACGACGCAGGTTTAGGATCCCTAATATCAATGCATATACTCCCTTCTCCTCACCCGGTCTTTTACCACCGATATTTCAAGATCAAACTACGCTTAGGTGGGGGAATTTAGGCATTAATTCTCTCGGGGATATGTGCTGCGAAGGCCAAATTGCCCCTTTTTCTAATTTACAGGAGAGGTTTGGACTTTTCAAAAGAGATTTTTTAAGTTCTTGCAGATTCGTAGTTTTTTGTGCAAGGCTATGCATCAGTCGCGTGTAAATGTGGGGAAAATAGCTTTAGTGGATGCAATTGAGAACAGATCCCGGATAGGGAAAATTTATCAAATATTTCTGGAAGGTCTCCCCGATGACTTGAGTATTCAAAATACTAGATGGGAGAGAAAGCTTGGTTTAGACTGTGTGGATCTAGAGGGATCATTGGAACTAGCCAATCAGATTATAATAACTGGTAGCTTGAGGACCCAACATTTCATGTCTGTCTTCGATTTATACTACACTCCTGTCAAGGTTTCCAAATGGGGGGGCTCACGGGGCAGTGCGTGCAGTAGGTGTGGGGCATGGGCAGCCGACACCCTACACATGTTCTTTAATTGCCCCAGTCTAATTAAATTCTTACAGGATGTCGAATCCTTTTTGAACCTGATTCTTGACAGTCCTGTAACACTAACTCCCCATTTAATCATCTTGGGTGTAGAAGGCAATTTGCAGGGTAATGCTCGCTCTAGCTCGGAGACCCGATTTGTATTCATGGCAATGGCTACTATAAGACTATGCATAACTTCCCTGTGGATAAGCTCTGATTCTCCTACGTTTGTTAATTGGCGGGCTAGGCTATTAGCCATATACAATATGGAATTTGCTGTGAATAGGGTGAGCGGGCGCAGGAGACGAGAATTGGGGGGGAAAATCTGGACTCCCATCATCCGATAGTTAGAATCAAATTAAGTTGCAGTTCTAGAATAATCAAGGGAAATACAATCCCTCAAAATTTCTTTCCCTAGGTCTGCTCCCTTCTTCATCCAGATTTTCATCCATAATGACAATGGACGATAGGCCAGCACATCTGAGAGGAAGGCCATCCCAAGTTCTTTGTGGGCTATAAACGATGGAATACACTGGGGTAAGTAGAGAATCCGTCTCAGAAAAGTGTTTTCAACAGATTGCATTACGTCTCGCTCGATATGACCCAAATCTCATTCCCATAGGTGACCTTTGATATACATTTAGCTTTGTAAATCTGCAAAAGTGCCCCGATCGGTCTACTTCCTAGTCTGGAGGCAAAATTAAGGATGGACTCAATAGCCCTTGCAAACTCCCTTTCTTTCGACTTGTCAAGGGGCGCCAATTCAGGGGTGCATCAAGCACCACCCCTGGATATGAAAAGACGTCGGTCTTCGGGACCGGCGTAGCACCCACCAAAAAAGTGCAGGGCTTAGCTGGACGCTGGCCCACCTGCATGATAAATGATTTGCTGTTGTTGACCAGAAGGCCAAGTCCTCCATGAAGTGTACAAAGGGTGTCAATAAGCATTGTAAACCCCTTGCTGTCCTCACCATGAGGACAGCATCATCAGCATATAGAAGGACAGGCAAACTTTGCTTGCCCACCTGAGGGGAGTCCGTATTTAATTTCAAAAGGGCCTGCTCCAAGTTATTAATATGCAGATTAAAAAGAAAAGGGGGCAGTATACACTCTTGACGGACCCCTCTCTCTATACAAAACTCATGGGATACTTTGAGATCCTTAGAATAGCGTGCTACAGCTATGGAGATCCCTTAAAAACAGAACACTGTCTCTATCGATGCCAATAGAGAGCATTAACTGCTAGAGCTTGGATCTGTTAACGCGATCAAACACTGATGACCGATCCATGAAAGCTAAGTAGATGGTGCTAGTACGGGCGACTGTGTACTTATTCAAGAGCATGTACAAATTTAAAATCTGGTCCAGCATTGAACAACCCATATTGGACCTTGGTCAGAATATTATTGTCATCTACCCAGCTAGCGAGCCTATCAAGGACCATGCGTCCCACCACGTTTACAACAGAATCCAAAAGGGAGAAGGGCCTATAACAAGGAGTGCTGTCCCGATCTCCCTTTTTAAAAACTTGGACGATGGTAGATAATGCCCAAGTGTCTGGGCGGCCAATTATGACCGCAGCATTAATAGTTTCAGTGAGTACGGGTACCCAGATGTCCAGGTTCGAAACATAGAGGTCTGGTGGAATCCCATCAGGGCCTTTGGCTCGGGTTGTTTTTCTCCATGAGCGGGACGCTCTGCCACAATGCCACTACATGGAATAAGCATCTTTTAATTCAGGGAATACTCCTTGGCTGAGTCCCGATATCTAAGTACAAACGGAGGTGGGATACCGTCCAGGAAGCTTGTCTCGGCAGATCAAAACAATTATCGGACGAATTGTGCGATCTTCATTTCTTTGCTGTGTGATAGGGTTGAGAAACTATCTGGAGTCTGCCTTAGCAGTGAGTTACTTGAAGACTATCCTCCGTATATCGTGGCGTTCAATCTGACTGCTTTTGATGAGAAAAGCATCTTGTGCTGCATATTTTATACATAATTGAGAGACCGCAGCGTTTAGAGCTCCTTTTTATTATTTTCTGGCTGCACTCTATTTGAAATCGAGCAGTGGCCCTTGTTTTTATACCAAGGAGACATCCTTAAAATCGGCTTTTTCCGTCCTCATCACGATAGACAGGTCCCATTGCTTTTTTGTCCTTATACACCATTTGCGCCCTGAAGAAGGTGATACCCAAAGAAGGGGTGTTTCACCGAAACGCGCGTCGGCGCTGTGAATATGTTCCCTCTATGAATTCATCTGATTTACTTGTTCTGGAAAATCGATGAACTGTTTGAAAAATACTTTTTTGATGTTTAATTTTTGTTTATATTAATTTCCATTTTTGGTTTTTCTTCTGCTTTGATGTTATATAAATTGTAAATCAACGCCGCAGATTTCTACTGTGACACTATGAAAATCTGATTCTGTCTAATCTTTATTTCATTATTGTTACACATTTTGAGGGGGCTTGGTGCATATTATGCTTCTTGATATAAATGTTATGTATGTATCTGTGGTCTGTGTGAGAATGCTTGAGCATGAAACTGTATGTATGCTGTGAGTGGAAGGTTTGCAATGGGGTCTGGTGTTTCTGCAATCTTTAGATATGATATGTATTTGTGATATATTTATATATTTGTGATGAAAAGATAAAAAATAAAAAATAAAGCAATGTTTAATATATTTTTGATGGTGTGAAGAATACAGTTTGTGGTCTAGCCAGAGTGGTCAACAAATTGGATGACGCACAGCATATTTTAAACGTTATAGGTAGAGTATTCATTTTGTGCTTTATTGGCTGTCTCTCCCCTGCCTCTCTACCTACATTCAATTTCAGGGGTCCCCTTGTTATGAGTAGTTGGAATCCCATCAGGGCCTGTGGCCTTATTTTTAGTTAGACCCTTTATACCTGCTCTAACCTCCTGTGCGCTAAATAGGATCCCTGATTTACCCTCCCCGATATCCATGACAACCCTCAAACAGGGTTCAGGCTAGAACATGCCCTCAAAATGACTTATCCAATCATCGTCGGAAATATTGGCATCCAGTGTATTGGCTCCATCTACCTCTAAAAATGGGCTATTGATGATGCTCCAGAATTTAGAGGTATTGTGCACAGTGCTGGCCTCTACCAGGTCTAACCACGCCTCCTCTTTCAGTGCTGATTTACGCTTTCCCAAGGCGGCCTTGTATTATATTGTCTGCGATACCTCTTGACAGCCAGGGAATCTCTTGGTGTGGTGCTCAAAGCTTCCTTCAATCTTCTGGAAGCACATGAGCACTCGGAGTCAAACCATCTCGGACTTGTATAAGAGGGGCGCATGCCTGAGGCCCGCAATAGGTTGGCTATGGCTCCTGACATACTTCCAAAAGCCTCCAGAATGTCTGAAGGTTTTGCCGCCCTGTCTGAGCAAATGGCAAACTCCTTGGAACACTGGGTGAGCTGGGACTCATAAAACTGATCTGGTATAATCTGTACCCACTTCAATATCCTCCCCCCGTCCACAGATGTCAATTCCCCCCTTGCTCCATTATTGGCTAATTTTTCTACCCGGGGCCATCCAGTCGAGACACACACCGGGTTATGGGCACTGTACACACACTCCTTTATAATAAAATCCAAAATATAAGAAAAAAACGGTGTAGAAACAAAAATGAAATCAATAAGACTCACAACCTCTCCCAGTGAAAGTGGGGACAACATCCTTTTTGTCCGGGGGCAACTTGTTCATAGCAGACAACAAGTCAAACTCATTCAGGATGTCTTTAAGTATAGAGCCCTGATGGGTGTGTTCCATATGCAGATCGGCATGGCGTGCATACCCCATATCTTTGACCCCCTCAGACCTAGGGTCCCCACATAAGTGGACATTAAAGTCCCCTTCAATGAGAACATTCGCGCAAAACTGCTAACTCTGAGTCATGTTTCTCAGACAAAAACCCAGCCGTTTAATATTGCATACTTCTGGAGGACTAACTACTGCGTTATAAAAAATTTAAAGCAATTGCTTATTTCCCCCCCTAGATAACGACAATACCTTTAAGTTGGCGGAGTCTTGAGGCAACATGACAGAGCTGACTTGGACTGCTAAAGAAACAAAACTGACCAAACCCCCCTTCGCTCTTCCTGCTATAGAGGGGGTGGCTGGCACAAAGAAGGTTTTGTAGCCTTCAGATAACTGTTTACGGTCGCCCATGTCTCCTGGAGGCAGATCATGTCAAACCTTCCTAAAAAATGCACCCAGTATGGATTGTCAAACTTACTTGCCAGCCCTGCAATGTTCCAGGAAATAAAGTTACACCCCTTGACTTCGGATAACTCCGAAGTCCCCCCGGAACACTGTAGGGGAGGTGCAATTAGTTCGGGGGGACCTGGACTCAGTCAGTCACAGCAATCTAATTAGCTAAGAGGCCCAAACCTATTAGATGTAGCTATGTCTAAAGTTCCCTCCTGCTGACTTCCCTGACCCAAGTCCGATAACCCCCCTAAAGCCAACCGTATTGGACAGATGGATGGATCTGGGTCCTATAAAGGTAAGCCAGAGGTAGAGCCACAATGGCCGAATTAGAACCCACCAGATTTAAGCTGGGAGATCACACTAAGGATGCTATTCGCCACAAAGGGGCTATTGAAATTAATAGTAACACAATCCCCATCCCAATTTTTCTTGACTATGCCCACCCATGATGTTCTACGCAACATGATGATGTGACTATCTACCCTCCACCCAGTCGCAATGTTAGAGTTTAGCCAATGTGCAACTTTATTCTTAAGCTGTTCAAAGTCTTCCTTGGTGCCCGGAGCAAGTTGGGGTACATTTGCTAAAACCACTACTAGAGGAGTTGACTCTGGTGGTAGGTGTAAGGTGCAAGAACTTGGGGCAGGGTCACTTGAGTCCCCTGGGCGGGTGCCTCCTGACCCTCCGCCAGACATCGTGTTGGACCTGCCTGCAACAGTTCCTGGGTTTGGGTTCTACTTAAGCTGTGAAGAGGCGCTGCCGTAAATGGTTGATACTGGTAGCAAAGGCGTGTTCAAAGTTGTGACCAATGTAGATGAGTGTGCGGAAGGCGCTTGTTGACATGTAAACTGAGTTGCACCCTCCGTTGCTGCTTCAAATGACGTGTGCCAGGCTCCTGCACACTTTGGCCCAAACTATGACATGCACTGGGAGGCGGGGCTGTTGGGCCCAAAGGGAGGGTAGGCGACACAAGGGAATCCCCATGAGAAAGTGTAGCCAGCTTTTTAAGATCCATTTAAATAGTTGACAAGTGATTAAGAAGGGGGGCTAATTTGAGATCCAGGGCTGATAAAAAGGATGCTTTTAAAGCATCAAACAGGCTTGTCAAATCTGGACTAAGTGCATCTGTGGAATCTGGGGGGCTGGAATGCGAGCCAATGCTCTTACGACATTTGGCATGACTCCCAATCGAGGGGCCCTTCCTCTTTGCTCTCACTCCCTTCCCCGCTCCAGAACCCACTCCGAGGACCACTGGTTTAATCAGAGGGTCAGTTGTCTGTGTGTCATCCTGGTGTAAGGTGGTCAATGAAGTCAGGCAGTTGCCCCTGTCATCGTTCTGAGCCAAGAGCACTGGGCCAGTGTTGGGGGTCTCGGATTGCAGTCTTTTCAGAGTCGGAGAATGGAGCAGTGCACAGTTTTCTAAAAACTGTGCCGCCAGGCTTTTCCCTACACTTAACAACTTGTACCAAGCTTTCTCTCTTCCACCACACCTAACACAGATACAGCAACACAGCAACTCTCTTCTAACCGCCTCTCATCCATTGGACAATTTAGAAACTTACTACATGACCCACATGCTGCACCACCACCCCTGACTCATACACCTTCCGCCCTAAACACACGCAAACAATATAAGCAACGTGCCTCACCTCACAACTTCACTTCCCCATGTCTACTGCACAACAATGTTACACCACGAAAACAACACAGCACACCAACTCACTCGCAAACACCTTCTCCACCACATACACACGCAGACCCATCAAAATGCCTTCTTAGCATGCTGGATGAGGAACATGATACAGAACAGCTACACAATTGCTATCCGAATACAGCTAACGCCAGCACTAAAAACACACCTGCTACAAACCCACACAACACTGATCACTCTTCTACAAAACAAAGTCGCACTATCACCAAAGCCCATTCTCTAAACTGTCTACTAATAAATGCTCGATCCCTCTCTAAAAACAAACATCACATCTACGACCTTCTCACAGATGCAAAACCAGACATACTATTCATAACTGAATCATGGTTGGGAGATGATATGGCTCCATTCCTGCATGAAGCCGTTCCTCTAGGTTATCAAACGATCACCCAAAATCGTATAGGCAAAAAAGGAGGTGGTCTAGCTGTTGTGTTCAGGCAAACATTACATATCACTAAAATTGACGACATCACCATAAAGAATTGTGAGGCTCTTCTCACCAGATGCAATCCTACACCGTCTTCCTCCTGTAACTTCCTGTTCCTTTACAGACCTCCACCTAGCAAGGCGACATTCCCAGACGCAATTCTAGACACAGTTTCAAACCTCATAACAATACACTCCAACCTATGCGTTCTGGGTGACCTCAACATTTGGTTTGACAAACCCAATATGACCCATCCAAAAACAATAATCACTGGCCTTGACGCACTGAACCTGCATCAGATTGTCCACAAACCCACACACATCGCTGGACATATCCTAGATGTCATTTTTGCTAATACTGAACTAGTTACCTTTCAAACTATAACTCCAGTCACATGGTCAGACCACCACTTGCTTTCCAACATAAAACAACACTAAGCGACTCACCTAAAACTACCTTACATCCATCCACCTATCGGCCATGGAACAAACTCAATTTGGAACACTTAGAAACACAACTAACATCCAGTACAAATCTGGAAACAATAAATTCTGTTAAACTATATGAGTGGCTACAGGAAGCTTTTGACATCCTGATACCACTCAAAACCACACAACAGAACAAAATAAAAAAAGCGCCTTGCAGAAACATAGAAATAAAACAACAAATTAGAAAGATGCAACGTACCTGGCTCAAAACAAACGCCAAACAAGACAAACTTCGCCTACAGAAAATTAACAGATTATACAAGTCAGCTATCAAAAAAGCTAAGAAAAGGTACTATTCAGACAGAATTCAAATTGCTAAATGTGCAAATAAAGAATTCTATAAAATACTCAATGAATTTCGCAAACCAAATTGCCTAGAAGGAACTCATCCTGTTACTCAATATTTCACAGACAAACTGGCAAATCATTACACGGACAAAGCAGACACATTGGACTCATACTTAAAACAGAAACAAAGCACCAGCACTAACCCTTGTACAAAACAACAATCCAAGAATCCTCTAACCCAGCCTCTCCGTTCCTTCCAACACATCTCACACAATGAATTTATGGACCTGGTCAAAGCAAGCAGGCCTGCCGGCAGCCCTTCTGACCCGTGTCCTCCACAAACTTTCAAGACCATTCTTTTAACAACCTCTGCTGCCACTCCAGTAAGAAGAATCATCAACGATTCCTTAACTACCGGAATATTGCCAGAACAACTCAAAAAGCCACAGATGCGCCCTTTACTGAAGAAAACAAACTTGGACCCGCTGAACCCTGACAACTACAGACCCATTACAAATGGACATTTCCTGGGCAAACTGATAGAAAGAGCAGCGTTCGCCCAGATGTCACAATTCATTGAAGAGAATGATATACTTTCAGACTTCCAAACAGGATTCCGTCTGGGAAGAGGCACTGAATCTGCCCTACTTGCCATCTGGGATGACCTGAAGAATACAGTAGCTCGCAACGGGCTTGCTGCGCTACTCGTCTTGGACCTCTCGGCTGCCTTTGACACGGTTGACCATGACACTCTGAAACAAAGACTCTATGAAGCCGGCATAGAGGGAACTGCTCTAGACTGGATCGCGTCCTACCTTCGAAACAGAACTAATGTCATCCATACCCCACCTTTCTCCTCCAAACCATACTCCACAAAAGCAGGGGTCCCTCAAGGCTCTATCATCTCGCCCATGCTTTTCAACATCTACATGAAGTCATTACCGGTACTGATCAATCAATTTCACCTCACGTGCTATAACTATGCAGATGACACGCAAATACTCCTTCAACTGGAATGCCCCAAAGACATTGGAAAATCCCCAATTTTCAGTTTTCTCAGAGCCGTGGATCAGTGGATGACTTGGAGCCATCTCAAATTGAATGCTTCCAAAACGGAAATACTCAAATGTGGCGATTGGAAACATTATGACCCGCTTGCCGCCTGATGAACTGGGATCACCGCCTAAAGTATCGAAGGAAGTAAGCAACCTCGGAATGACCATGGACTCCAAGCTATCGATGAATGCCCAAGTGGACAAACTAGCAAGATCAAGCTTTGTCACTATAAAAACGCTGCAACGAATTTTCCCTCATTTGGGATTTCCACACAAGGTCCAAGCTACCATCTCCCTTGTTCTGTCCAAACTCGATTACGCCAATAGCCTCTACCACGGATCACCTTTAACAACCATGAAAAGACTACAACTGATTCAGAACTCGGCTGCCAGACTACTCTTGCATATCAAACCGCGAGAACACATCTCACCTGCCTTGAAAGCCCTGCATTGGTTACCGGTTGCCAGAAGATCCACGTTCAAGCTACTTTGTATCACCCACAAAGCAATACATGGAATGGGACCGCTCTTCATCAGGAATAAAATCACCAAACACATTTAACAAAGGAACCACCGCTCTAAAGGGGCATCTCGCCTCAAAATCCCAAGATACAAGAAAAAAACCATGGGTGGCACATCCTTCTCTGTTCAAGCAGCCAAACTATGGAACTCTTTACCCCCCAACATACGATCCACTGACAACCACCTTATCTTCAGAAAACTACTCCAGAATTGGCTCTTCCCCACATAAGCACCATATGCAAACAGAAATTTACAGCATATCCCTCTGTATATAAGCATTTATTTTCACTATAGATATGTACCTATCTTTGTGTATTGCTTTGTATAAACATGTAGAATAATTATGTTGTAAAAAAAAAATCATCTTTGGTCTACGTGTACTTCCATTGTGCATCTATGTACCTTCCATGTACTTGGATCTGTGTGTTTGTTACTTTTCTCCTAAAAAAGCATATCTAATGCACTACCCTATTTCTCATCCTGTACCTCTATCAATATCTTTAATCTACATATTCTTACCTCCTTTATGCATCTATATACTTTCAATGGACTTATGGATCTATATATTTATCACTTTCTTCTAATTTAGCATTTCCAGTGCTTCTCTTAATATATCTTCTAGCCCAACTTTCTGACTCATCTCAAACTTCTTTATACTATTCTTTCCAATGCACTACCCTATCTCTCGCCCTATACATCTATCAATATATCCTCTACATCCACTCTGTCATTTATCCCAAAGCCCATACCACTACTATGATCCCCAAAATAACCCTTTCTAGACTCTCCCCTACTCTACCCCTCCTTGCATCATCTGACACCTCTTTTTACTATACCGATCCCGCAAAACAAACCTTTCTACACTCTTCCCTCTGACTCTTCCCCTCCAAAACCCCTTTTTACTCATCCAAAAGCCTCCTCCTACTGCTATGACCTCCAAAAAAAAGAAAAAATCCAAATCCTTCACTCTTCTATCCCTCCACTATCCTTTTCAATCAAAATAACAGACTAACATGTTCACTTCTCAAATTCAATATTCCACTATACTATTCACCACTAATCCTTTATGGGTTCCAGAGTAGTGTGCTACTCGCCAATAAAGCGTTTCAACACCCCATCAGGGTTACAAGCGCTATATAAATGCAAGCCTTTTTCCCTTTTCTACCCCTCCCCAACCCTTTTCAATCCAAATAACTGACTAACCTATCCACCACTCAAATTACTTTCATGTTTCACCATACTAATTCAACACTAATCCTTATGGGTTCCAGAGTAGCGTGCTACTCGTCAAAAAAGCACTTCAAAACCCCATCAGGGGTAGCAAGCGCTATATAAATACAAACCTCTTTCCCTCTCCTATCCCGCCACCTACCCTTCTCTATCCATATAACTGAATAACATATCCACCACTCAAATTACTTCATATTTCACTATACTAATTTTCAACACTAATCTTTTATGGGTTCCGGAGTAGCGTGCTACTCGCCAGAAAAGCGCTTTAACACCCATCAGGGGTAACAGGTTCTATATGAATGCAAGCCTTTTTTCCCTCTGCTACCCTTCCGAATCCAAATAACTGACTAACCTATCCACCGCTTAAAATTACTTTTATGTTTCACTATACTAATTCAGCACTAATCCTCTATGGGTCCCAGAGTAGCGTGCTACTCGCCGAAAAAGCGCTTCGACGCCTCGTCGGGGGTAGTAAGCGCTATATAAATGCAAATACAATACAATACCCTAGAAATGGGGCACTGAAGTGGGGAATTTTAGATTTTTTTAAATTGAATTTGTAGCCCAGGTGAGCAAACCCAAGGATTATGTGGTTCACTCTAGCCAAGTGTTCCATTAATTCAATGTCAATCAGATAGATGTCATCTCCATAAGACAATGCCTCCTCATCAAAACTTTGAAGTAACTCTGTTATCCTGGCTGAAAACAGCCCGGGGCTGTTCTTATACCCCTGAGGTAATCTACAAAATTGGCGCTAAGATCCTAGCGCAGAGAATGTTGTCAAATATCTGCTCCCAGGCACTATAATTTGGCAGAAACATCCATTTGAGATATCTAGTGGTTTGTATTATTTCCGCACAATGTTATTTATTAGTGCTGTACTATGTGCATTTTGTACTGCAAATGTTCTTGTGGATGTGTTTAAATGTCTGTAATCTAAGACTAGACAATATGAATTATCAGGTTTTATTACAGGGAACATGGGATTATTCATAGGTGAGGTGCAATTCTCTATCACACCCTGGGGCTCAAGTTGATCCAGGATCTCCCTGACTTGTTTCTTTGCTTCATGCTTTAATGGGTATTGTCTCTGTGGTTGAGGAATCGATTTTAATGGGATTTCGTGATGAGGTGACACATCATCCCACCCAGCATGATTGCGGTAAAGTGCAGGACCTAGTGCTAATGCCCTCTACTGCAAGTATGAATTTTTAACTGATTCTGGTACGAGGTTGGAGAAAGCAGGTAGAATAACTTCTTGCCCCATTGGGTGTTTGTAGGAAAGTAGGATCTGCTTCTTATGGTTACCCCCACTTTTTGCTTGATGTTACACTGTTTTTGACTAGTCTGACTGGGATCCTGCTACTCCATCTGCTTTCTCCCTAAAATGTGTTGTCGTGTACTTAGGTGCCTTCCACATTGGATACTGGGGTACCCTTGTCAGTCCCTAGTATATGGTACACATGTACCCAGGGCATAGGTACCCCAGAGGACTCCCATGGGCTGAGCATGTATTATGCCACCCGTGAGATGCCGTGCAAAATTGAACGAAAGGCCTGCCATTGCAGCCTGTGTAAGATGGTGTATGCACCACTTACTTTAGATGTAGGTTTACTATATCTATAGGTCACTACACTTAAAACCTATAAGTCACCCGTATAGCAGGCCTTGACAATCCTGAAGGCAGTGTGCTGGGTTTTACGTGAGAGGGTGCCCCTGCATGAGCAGAGCACCCCTGCAGCCTTCGGAGACCATTCTCCCGGGTTGTTGGTGACGCAGCCAGACATATAGGTAGAGGTGCATTATATGCTCGCGTAAAATGCTATCTTGAAAACGGCTGCAACAAACCATGTTGTGTTTGGTATCAAACACCTTGGAATCATACCTCCACACCATGATTCCACCCTTCAGAAGCAAGCTTCGTGGGGTCCCTGGTCTTCCCGGTACCAACCTTCTCGACCCGGCAGCACAAAATGGATGCTGCCGACCAGAGACACATTTCTGCCCTCCTGCTGCTGAGCCAAACTCGAGCAGAGGAAGGCAGCACAATAGGCATCCTGTCACAGAGAGGTGTGACCACCTCCCAGACAGGATTTAGTGTATTGGGGCTGGGTGGGGGCACGTCCAAAGTGCCTGAAAGTCTGCACGAGGGGCACATTTGGTGTCCCTGTGCATAGTCCAGTTCAAACCAGTCCTGGGAGCCGTTGGCTCCTGCTCTGGTGCAAAACTGGACAAAGGACATGGGAGTTACCTCCCCCCTGTCCTGACCCTCCCCTGGGAGGGTCCCCTGAATCTGTCCAACCCTCTCCCGTGGGTACAAAAGGGCTTACCTGGCTGTAGGACCCTAGATTTGACTTGGACAAGATTCTGATCAAGAAACCACTGACCTTCGACCGTCTGGACACTCTGGACTTCGCTGGACTTCGACTTGTCCCGACTTCGTCTCCCTCTCCGTCCAAAGCATTGTCTGTGCCCGTGCACCATACAGGCTCCATGCAGGACCTGTGGAGCATCAAGTACAACTGAAGTATCTCCCTTGGGGTGAAGGAGTCACTCCCCTGCATTCGCAGGCACCGTAACGCAACTGACCGGTCTGCTGATCCTATGCTCGTGCAGACTCCGAAGGCTCCAGCAACACAGGCGGTGGGTTCCTATGTTCCTTGAGGTTGAGCTGCCCTCTCACCGAGTTTGAGGCCAGTATCCCTCGTGGGGACCGCATAATCCAAACCCCTGTGCACCGCGTACTTCTGAAAGTGCATATGCTTGTTGGCGTTCCCAAACTAAGTGCATTGGACTATCGATGGCCCCAACCTTTGCGCACATTTCGTACAAAGGACTTCGGCCTCCTCGCACTCTGTGCCCTGCAAGCTGTGACTTTGTGAAACTGGTAGAGGCCCCTCGCGACTCCTGTGCCTTCGGCCTGTGGGTCCACTTGAGGGACAGCACTGCTTTTCTTGGGCTCCCCTGGTTGCTCCAGGCCTGCCCTGACTCCCCTTGCTGTGGTGAGTCCTCTGGTCCTTGCTGGGCCAGACCGTAACCATCTTTGACCTTCTTCATGGGTTGGCGCTGCCAAGGCTTGTTGGTGCTCCCGCCGGACACCGACCCCTCAGCACTGGACATCCTTCGTTGGACAGCTCGTATCCAGCTCCTGGTCATCCTCGACGTCTCCTGGTCCCTGCAGCTGTAGAGTCAATGTCTCCATCTGAAGCACCCGACATCGGTGGGCATTCGTCTACCGAGCCCCTGGTCATTCCTGAGTGACCCAGACTCTGTCCCCTCTGCTTTCAGGTTCCTTCCATCAAGAATCCACCTGTGGGTTCCACCGGACACTTTTCTTCTTTCCAGCAGTGGCATTTCTTTGAAGACTCCCATTGAGAACGGCGGTTTCCGACGCCATTTCAGTCCTATGCACCCGGCTTCCCTGGGATAGGTAACTCTGGTACTTAGGTATCCATGGGTGGGGTGGCTCTCCAACCTTCTATGTTCCAAAGAGTTTCCTTGTAATCCACTGGGAAGGGTCCTTAAACTTTAAAACTGCAACCGTGACTCTCCCATTGAATTGCACATAGCACTCGGTCGTGTTCTCACACTGCACCCGTCCTCCGTGGGGTCCCTACTTACTCACCTTGGGTGGTTCCTTGAAGTCCCAGCGATTCTACATCCTCTAGACACTGTATCGACTCGAGTCGTGGTTCTTATACCACTATTTTAGTATATGGTTTGGTCTCCCCCTGGAGCCCACTGTGTATTAGTTCTACTTACGATTGTGTCTGTGCTACAGTATTGTGTGCTTTGTGTTTATCTGCATGTAGCAGATACTGTGAGGTATTTAAGGTGTGTTATATTAATAAATATATATTCTTATAACTACTGTGTGGTTCTCCTGTCATGTAGTTCCTATAGTACCCATGCAGGACCTGCGCGTTTGGATAACATAAACTGTGGGCTTGGTGACTGACTGGCTCTGTGCACCCCCACGCGTATGTTAGCATGATTTTCATTAGCTAGCTCACAGTGCCACTAGAATCTCCTCTTATCGGGGAGAGATTAGTTTCTGGCAACCTTGGATCATGACAACCCAAATTCCTCAGAATCGTGGAAACAATGTACTACCTTTCACTCAGTCACTCATGCTTACTTATTCGGTTTGTCTCAGAGAGTTACACAGAATAAACAGTCTGGGCGTTTCAATAAGTATTTATTGAACAGTTGTTATTCTTGTGTAAAATATATGTGCTGCGGCAATCAGCAGACAATAGCAGAGATATATTATCAGCAGTATGATAAAGGCAAAGGGATAGAACAGTTCTACCATATTGCAATAATCATGAATACATACATGAATATAAAAAGCATTATGAAAAGTGCGCATACTCCTACGATGCCTAACTAGATGTACCTGAGTGTACCTAGCATATGTGTTGGTCTAAAAGCCTAAGAGCCAAGAATCCCCTCTAGGATTTAGTTGAACCCCCATACCTGAATAGAGACAGTGTGGGACCCCGTCCTGGTCTCGAGTTGGACACCCCGCAAGGGCTGTGTTAGACCGCTGTCAGCTGGAGCGACTGCATGCAGGAGCCTCAGCGTCTCTGGTCAGTGTGTCAGCATGGAAGTCTCTGTTCCCTCTGTCTTACCGGGGTAAGATGTGGTGTATTTATACCCTGAAGACTCTAGTTGCTTCGTATGGTTTGTATTGGCCCTTGTTAGACGTGAGGAAGACGTCAGGGGTGAACTTTGTACATACATATTATGCAGGTGGTGTATTCCTAGAGAGCCATGCATAATTGATGAGTACAGTGTGGGCCTGTGTTTGGGGAAAAACCCTGCTGTATTCAAAACAACAGACTAGATAACGTTCAGCCCTCAGAGCTCGTTGTGTGCTAGCGAGGACCAATGTAGGTGAAAGATCATGCCTATATAAGGAATCATGACTATAATAGGACATGTACAGTTATGACCGTAATAGGGCATATGCGGCTTTGACCATAATAGGGCAAGTACGAATATGACCGTATTAGGGCAAATACGAATACGTCCATTTTAGGGCATGTATGAACGGGTCTACATTAGGGCCTCTATACGGGACATAACACTCCTTTCATTTAACCAATACAATAAGATTGCATTCTGGTAAAAAAAAGCTGCTTAACATTCCTTCAAGACTAAGCCTGAAGGCTGCTCTCCACAGCTACCACTTGGATAGCTTTGTAAGGTTATCTTTGACCTCTTAAATCACCATAAGGGTTGCTTGGACTGGTGCAAGGTGCCCTCTTTAATTAGTGGACATCATTTACCAGGCCAACTTTTCACATTGGTGTGCAGCGGTTGGGATTCAAGCCTGCATTGTTTTACCAGATAAATCTTTGTATTGATTAACTAAAAACCACTAAGTACTAGGTACATATAATACTAGCTTAGAATAAGTAAGTTCTACTGAACTTAGGGTTGGGTAAGTCAAGGGTCTAGCACACCCTTTCTCCAACCTCAGAGTTTAGTTCCCACTAGGTTAGGTAGGTGCAACACCTCACCACACTTAGTATGTATTCTAAAGGAGATGCCAGTGGCTCTCTACCCTCTAGATACAGTGAGCTTTCATTCCAAGAATTGAAAGCCTTGTGTGCCTCTAGAAAGCTGAAGACAGGGAGAAATGCCACACTCAACGCCTCATAGAGGCCTTACTTCTTGATGACCTTAGGAAGACCCCTGGGTCCGATGAACAGGAGAAAGTGGGTGGGGCAGGGAATGAGGACAGGTCAGGGGGTGACACCTTTTTTGACCTAGACTCAAACCCTGGCCAGGAGGAACAAGATGGTTCCCACCTGGACAACTCAGTTCTTCAGGGAGATGCTGAAGAAGAAGGCCAAGATGGCCCCCTCTTCACCCCTCCTGGAAGAGTGCAGAGTTTACCAAGGAGATCTAGATCTCCCTCTGCAGAGTCGCATCACTCAGGACAGTCTGTAGGGACCTCTGTATCTAGCAAGAGGGACCACTCTTTTGATAGGGAATACCAATTTCTTGAACTTGAGAAAGCTAGGCTTAGGCTCAGGCAAGAGCAATTGGCCCTTGATAAAGAGTCCCTAGAAGTTCAGAGGGCTAGAAAAAAAAGTTGGGACTAGAGTCCCATGGTGGCAGCAACAGTGTCCCTAGAGTTAAGGAACATTCTTTTGACAATAGGAACCTGAGCAAGATTGTCCCTCCCTACCATGTTGGGGATGACATCCATAAATGGATAACTGCTTTGGAGAGGGCCTGTAAAGTTCACAGGGTCCCTCAAGAGCAGTGGGCAGCTATCTTGTGGCTCTCCTTTGCTGAAAAAGGTAGAGATAAGCTCCTCACTGTTAGAGAAGAGGATGCTGACAATTATTCAGTTCTGAAGAGTGCTCTCATTGATGTGTTTGGCTTAACAACTGAACATTACAGGATTAAGTTCAGAGACACCCAGAAGGCACAGAATCAGGACTGGGTAGACTTTGTGGATAGTGCCATTTAGGCTCTGGAAGGCTGGTTGCATTGCAGCAAAGTGAATGATTTTAAGGGATTGTACAATTTGATTATGAGGGAGCAGATCCTTAATAATTGCCAAAATCAGTTGTTGCATCAATACCTGGTTGACTCTGATCTGACTTCTCCCTAAGAATTGGGAAAGAAGGCAGGTAGGTGGGTCAGAACCAGGGTGAAGCAGAGAAACCTAACCATGGTGGTGACCAAAAGAAGCAAGATGCTAACACTTCAGAGAAGGGTGGGGACAAGGGTAAAGTTGACAAGTCTTCATCAGGGCCCCAAAAACCTGCATCTGGGGGGGAGGGGGGGGGGAAGAGTCACAATCCAACAAAGGAAAAGGCAAAAAGAAATCTTGGCGTTACTTATGTAAAGAAAAGACCTATTGGACAAAAGATGCCAATTTTCTAAAGGCCAAGGATTCAACTCCAACCACACTGCCCCTAAGGCAACTGCTTCCCCCCTAGTACAGTTTCAAGTGGTGGTACAGGGAACAAGGGAATAGTAGGGTTAACCTTGGGCTCTGAGATGGATTCTGGCTTAGTCAGAACTCCAGCTCAGGCTGTACTTGTCTGTGATGGTGGCATGGATATTGCCACCTTATTTGTCAGTCCCAGTAACCTGGGCAAATACAAACAACAGCCTTTGATTAATGCTAAGGAGGCCATGGCATACAGGGACACAGGTGCAAGTGTCACTATGGTGACAAAAGACCTTGTGGACCCTGAACAGATCATACTTGGGGAGATGTACCAAGTGACCAATGCTAACAATGTCAGGACTGATCATTCCTTGGCAGTTGTTAATTTCAGCTGGGGAGGGGTAACTGGCCCAAAGAAAGTTGTGGTTTGCTCAGACCTTCCAGTGGAATGCTTATTGGTCAATGATTTGGAAACTTCAGCCTGGGCTGAAGTGAAACTAAGGACTCATGCAGCAATGCTGGACATCTCTGCAGATGTGTTTGCTGTGACCAGGTCACAGGCCAAACTGATGTCTACTGAACAGACCCTGGATTCTGAAAAAATGGACCAGGTGCCTTCCAAGAGAAGGAGCAGGAGGGGTAAGGCTGTGTCTTCCCCCCAGACTCCGAGAGAGGATCACTCTCTTGAGGGAGATGATCCTAGTCCCTGTGAAGGAACTGTCTCAGATGAACTGGAACCTGATCAGGTTGAGTTCTTGGGGACAGGGGGCCCTTGCAGGGCAGAACTGAGTCAGGAGCAGCAAACCTGCCCCTCTCTTGAACCCCTCAGACAGCAAGCTGCTGGTGAGGCTGCTGGGAGTGTCTGTGGATCCCACAGGATCTATTGGGATGAGGGGCTTCTGTACTCAGAGGGTAGAGACCCCAAGCCTGGTGCCACCAGGAGGTTGGTCATACCTCTCAAGTTTAGTGGCTTCCTAACCACCTTGGCACATGACATTCCCTTAGCAGGACACCTAGGCCAAAGTAAGACTTGGGACAGGCTTGTCCCTCACTTTTACTGGCCTCATATGTCCGAGGACACCAAGGAGTTTTGTCGCTCCTGTACCACCTGCCAAGCCAGTGGTAAGTCAGGTGGTACCACAAAGGTCCCCCTAATACTACTATCTGTGGTGGGGGTTCCCTTTGAGAGGGTTGGGATTTACATAATTGGTCCCATAAACCCTCCAACTGCATCTGGGCACAGTTATATTCTAGTTCCTGGGAATTTTTCCTAGAGTGGGTTTCCCTAAGGAGGTCTTAACTGACAGAGATACAAACTTCATGTCCAGTTATATCACTGTAATGTGGAAGGAGTGTGGAGTTAACTACAAGTTCACCACACCCTATCACCCACAATGCAATGGGTTGGTTGAAAGGTTCAACAAAACCCTAAAGGGCATGATCATGGGCCTCCCAGAAAAGCTTAGGCGAAAATGGGATGTCCTGTTGCCCTTCCTTCTCTTTGCCTACAGAGAGGTCCCATAAAAGGGGGTTGGCTACAGCCCTTTTGAACTTTTGTTTGGGCATCCAGTTAGGGGTCCCTTGTGTTTGGTGAAGGAGGGATGGGAGTTACCTCTCAAACCTCCCAAGCAAGACATAGTGGACTATGTACTTGGTCTCCGCTCCAGGATGGCTGAGTACATGAAGAAGGCCAGCAAAAACCTTGAGGTAAGCCACGAATTGCAAAAAGCTTGGCATGACCAAAAGGCTGTACTGTCTATCCAACACAAACACAAGGAGATGATGGATGGAGCGCTGAAACTTTTCAGACACTCACCCCCAGTCAGGACAGAAAGTATGGGTGTTGGAGCCTATGGCCCCAGCAGCTCTCCAAGACCAGTGGAGGTGACCCCCTACTATCCTTGAGCAGAAGGGAGAGGTCACCTACTTGGTGGACCTTGGAACTTCCAGGAGCCCCCATAGGGTGCTCCAAGTGAACCGGCTCAACTGCTATGTGGACAGGGCAGACATCGGCTTGCTCATGGCTACTGATGAGGGACAGGAGGAAGAGAGTGACCCACTCCCTGATCTCCTCTCACAGAACCCTGATGATGGCTCAGTTGATGGTGTAAACACAAGGAGATGATGGACGGAGTGCTGAAACTTTTCAAACACTCACCCCCAGTCATAGATCTGGGTTGAATCCATCATCATTCTTTAGCTCACCTTGCCACCCCAGTTCAGACACAGCTATATGCAAATCAGTCTTGACCCTGTGCCTCATGGGAACAGTCCAGCCCGAACTGCCAAGCCATGTCTTCCCTGGACCGGAAACAAGCATCCTGGGACCGGTTTCGGGCTAACAGCCCTCTTCAGCCAGGCTAGCTTGAATCCAGTGGCAAAGTGAGCAAGGGACCCACGTCTAGGCATACCCTGCCAACTTAGGGCGAACAAAGCAAACACAAGGAGATGATGGACGGAGTGCTGAAACTTTTCAAACACTCACCCCCAGTCATAGATCTGGGTTGAATCCATCATCATTCTTTAGCTCACCGTGCCACCCCAGTTCAGACACAGCTATATGCAAATCAGTCTTGACCCTGTGCCTCATGGGAACAGTCCAGCCCGAACTGCCAAGCCATGTCTTCAGTTGATGGTGTAGCCTTGGCAGGCAGCCTCACTGAGCAACAGCAGATTCATTGCAGGAAGGTCCTCAATCAATACAGGCACATGTTTTCTTTGACTCCTAGCCAGTCCACTTGGTGTACCCATGAAGTGGACACAGGTAAGAGTCTACCTGTTAAAAATAAGATTTACAGGCAGCCTGACCATGTCAGAGATTGCATCAGGACTGCGGTCCAAAAGATGCTGGAATTGGGAGTAATTGAACCCTCAGATAGCCCTATGGCTAGTCCAGTGGTCCTGGTACCCAAACCTCATACCCAGGGTGGTAAGAGAGATATGAGGTTTTGTGTGGACTACAGGGGGCTCAATGCAGTCACTAGGACTGATGCTCACCCTATTCCCAGGGCAGTTGCACTCATTGACACTTTGGCCTCAGCCAAGTTCTTGAGCACATTTGACCTCACTGCTGGATATTGGCAAATCAGACTAGCTGAGGATGCCAAACCAAAAACATAATTTTCAACCCCTAGTGGGCATTATCAATTTATTGTAATGCCCTTTGGTTTAAAGAATGCACCTGCCACATTCCAGAGGTTGGTGAACAAAGTCCTTACAGGCCTGGAAGCCTATAGTGCAGCATATCTTGATGATATAGCTGTCTTTAGCTCCACCTGGGAGGATCACCTGGTCCACCAAAAGAATGTTTTGGAGGATCTGCATAAAGCAGGTCTCGCTATCAAGTCCACCAAGTGCCAGATAGGGCAGAGTAAGGTTGTGTACCTGGGCCATCTTGTGGGTAGAGGCCAGGTTCAACCATTTCAGAGCAAAATCCAGACCATCATGGACTGGGTTGCTCCCACTACCCAGACTCAGGCCAGAGCTTTCTTGGGTCTGACTGGGTACTACAGAAGATTTGTAAAAGGATATGGGTCTATAGTGACTCCCTTGAATGATCTTACATCAAAGAGAATGCCCAAGAAAGTTCAGTGGACCGTTAGCTGTCAGAAGGCATTTGATGATATCAAGCAGGCCATGTGCACTGCTCCCATTCTGCAAAGTCCTGACTATTCCAAACAATTCATTGTCCAAACAGATGCATCTGAGTTGGGGGTAGGGGCTGTGTTGTCACAACTTAATGCAGAGGGTCAGGATCAACCAGTGGCTTTTATTAGCAGAAAGTTGACCCCCAGAGTGAAACGTTGGTCAGCCATAGAGAGGGAAGCCTTTGCTGTGGTCTGGGCTCTGAATAAGCTGAGGCCATACTTGTTTGGTACTCACTTCATTGTTCAGACAGACCATAAGCCCCTCTTATGGCTAAAACAGATGAAGGGTGAAAACCCCAAACTTTTGAGGTGGTCCATTTTCCTACAGGGGATGGACTATACAGTGGAACATAGACCTGGGAGTAACCATGCCAATGCAGATGGACTCTCCAGATATTTCAACTTAGAAAATGAAGACTCAACTAGGCAAGGTTAGTCTCATCTCCTTACATTGGGGGGGTTGTGTAGGAAAGTAGGATCTGCTTCTTATGGTTACCCCCACTTTTTGCTTGATGTTACACTGTTTTTGACTAGTCTGACTGGGATCCTGCTAATCAGGACCCCAGTCTATCTCATTTCTTCCTAAAATGTTATGTCATGTACTTGGGTACACTCCAGATTGGATACTGGGGTACCCTTGTCAGTCCCTAGTATATGGTACACATGTACCCAGGGCATAGGTACCCCAGAGGCCTCCCTTGGGCTGAAGCATGTATTATGCCACCCATGAGAGGCCATGCAAAATGGAATTACAGGCCTGCCATTGCAGCCTGTGTAAGATGGTGCATGCACCACTTACTGTAGATATAGGTTTACTATTTAGGTCACTACACTTAAAACCTATAAGTTACTCCTATAGCAGGCCTTGACAATCCTGAAGGCAGGGTGCTGGGTTTTATGTGAGAGGGTGCCCCTGCATGAGCAGAGCACCCCTGCAGCCTTCGAAGACCATTCTCCTGGGTTGTCTGTGATGCAGCCAGACATATAGGTAGAGGTGCATTATATGCTCGCGTAAAATGCTATCTCAAACTGCTGCAACAAACCATGTTGTGTTTGGTATCAAACACCTTGGAATCATACCTCCACACCGGTAACCGGTGTGGGAGGTATGATTCCACCCTTCAGATGCAAGTTTAATGGGGTCCCTGGTCTTCCCGGTACCAGCCTTCTCGACCCGGACAGCACATAATGGATGTGGCCGACCAGAGACACATTTCTGCCCTCCTGCTGCTGAGCCAAGCTCGAGCAGAGGAAGGCAGCACAATAGGCATCCTGTCACAGGGAGGTTTGACCACCTCCCAGACAGGATTTAGTGTATTGGGGCTGGGTGGGCGCACTTCCAAAGTGCCTGAAAGTCTGCACGAGGGGCACATTTAGTGTCCCTGTGCATAGTCCAGTTCAAACCAGGCCTGGGAGCCATTGGCTCCTGCTCTGGCATGAAACTGGACAAAGGACATGGGAGTAACCTTCCCCCTGTCCTGACCCTCCCCTGGGAGGGTCCCCTGAACCTGTCCAACCCTCTCCTGTGGGTACAAAAGGGCTTACCTGGCTGTAGGACCCTAGATTCGACGTGGACAAGATTCTGATCAAGAAACCACTGACCTTCGACCGTCTGGACACTCAGGACTTTGCTGGACTTCGACTGGTCCCGACTCTGTCTCCCTCTCCGTCCAAAGCATCGTCTATGCCCGTGCACCATACAGGCTCCGTGCAGGACCTGTGGAGCATCAAGGACAACTGAAGTATCTCCCTTGGGGTGAAGGAGTCACTCCCCTGCATTTGCAGGCACCGTAACGCAGCTGACCGGTCTGCTGATCCTGAGCTCCTGCAGACTCCGAAGGTTCCAGCAACACAGGAGGTGGGTTCCTACGTTCCTTGAGGTTGAGCTGCCCTCTCACCAAGTTTGAGACCAGTATCCCTCGTGGGGACCGCATAACCCGAAATCCTGTGCACTGTATACTTTTGCAAGTGCATATGCTTGTTGGCGTTCCCCAACTAAGTGCATTGGGCGATCGATAGCCCCAACTTCTGCGCACATTTCTTGCAAAGGACTTCGGCCTCCTCCCACTTTGTGCCCTGTAAGCTGCGACTTTGTGAAACTGCTAGAGGTCCCCTCGCGACTCCTGTGCCTTCGGCCTGTGGGTCCACTTGAGGGGCAACACTGCTTTTCTTGGGCTCCCCTGGTTGATCCAGGCCTGCCCTGACTCCCCTAGCTGTGGTGAGTCCTCTGGTCCTTGCTGGGCCAGACCGTAACCTTCGTGGGTTGCCGCTGCCAAGGTTCGTTGGTGCTCCCGCTGTACACCGACCCCATAGCATTCGACATCCTTCTTGGGACAGCTCGTATCCGGCTCCTGGTCATCCTCGACATCTCCTGGTCCCTGCAGCTGTAGTCAAGGTCTCCATCTTCACACCTGAAGCACCCGACATCGGTGGGCATTTGTCTACCGAGCCCCTGGTCACTCCTGAGTGACCCAGACTCTGTCCCCTCTGCTTTCAGGTTCCTTCCATCAAGAATCCACCTGTGGGTTCCACCGGACACTTTTCTTCTTTCCAGCAGTGGCATTTCTTTGAAGACTCCCATTGAGAACGACGGCGGTATCCGACGCCACTTCAGTCCTATGCACCCGGCTTCCCTGGGATAGGTAACTCTGGTACTTCGGTATCCACGGGTGGGGTGGCTCTCCAACCTTCTATGTTCCAAAGGGTTTCCTCGTAATCCACTGGGAAGGGTCCTTAAACTTTAAAACTACAACCGCGACTCTCCCATTGAATTGCATGTAGCACTCGGTCGTGTTCTCACACTGCACCCGTCCTCCGTGGGGTCCCTACTTACTCACCTTGGGTGGTTCCTTGGGGTCCCAGCGATTCTACATCCTCTAGACACTGTCTCGACTCGACTCATGGTTCTTATACCACTATTTTAGTATATGGTTTGGTCTCCCCCTGGAGCCCACTGTGTATTAGTGCTACTTACGATTGTGTCTGTGCTACGGTATTGTGTGCTTTGTGTTTATCTGCATGTAGCAGATACTGTGAAGTATTTAAGGTGAGTTATAATAATAAATATATATTCTTATAACTACTGTGTGGCTCTCCTTTCATTTAACCAATACAATAAGATTGCATTCTGGTAAAACAAGCTGCTTAGCATTCCTTCGAGACTAAGCCTGAATGCTGCTCTCCACAGCTACCACTTGGATAGCTTTCTAAGGTTATCTTTAACCTCTTAATTCACCATAAGGGTTGTTTGGACTGGTGCAAGGTGCCCACTTTAATTAGTGGACATCATATACCAGTCCATTTTCTCACAGTGTTCTACTATGAAATCAGGTGGCCAATCCTGTTCAGCCAAAAGAATGTCGTACCCATATGTCAGGTTCTCCCAAATGAGACCCTTTACTTGCCTGGGTATGTCCCCCTCCATTTGGAGTTTTATGTTGTATAAATGATGTGGGACACTTATCCTTGTATCGGGTATTTCCACCGTGATATGCTCACTCAGCACCAATGCCACCAGCTAATCCTTCAGGTTCCTCCGAGCTATTGTGACTTCTGCCATGCTGTCTAGCATGGTCACTGCCCATTTCCCTTTCAGAAGCAGAGTCCTCAGTAGTCTGGACATTTCTAATTTTAATCCTGGCTACCTTCTTCTTTTTAAATTGAGGGATGATGTAGTCTGAAGTGCAATGTGTCTCCTTTTCGGCTTTACTTACTCTTCCAATCTGTGCTCTGACCATCCATCTCTCTCCGAATGTTTTTCGGATGACTCCTGAAAGGAACGAGAGGAACATCTATCAGTATCCTGATACCTGTCAGGCTTTCTAATATTGTCACGGTTTCTCAAATTGTATTTTCTCTCGGGTGTGTTTCTCTTGAGGAGACCCACCCATGACTTTGTTTTGTTAAATTTTTTGTTTATTATCCCATTTCTTCTTTGATTAATCGGGTGCTTGCTTAGAGTTATCCTTTTCAGAATTGCTCTTAACTATCGGTTTCCCAGGTCTTGCTCCCAGATTATTTCTACCTAGTGAAGCATATTTTTCTTCGATAATCTTAGGGAATTCTCGCTCCTGCTGTGCAGGAGTGAATTTTCTCAGGCATTGGCGTATAACCACTGCTGCTGCCTCCCCTTTTATGGTACTTAACAAAATTGCCCATCCATTTCATCCCCAGATCTAGGGCAGGCTCTGCCCCGTACTCATTCGGTGTTTGTTTCAGTACATCTGGTATAACTGCTATTGAAGTAGTAACATGTGTTCTGGTATAAATGGCAGCGAAGATTGTACCCCAAGTGACACAGTCTTCTATCGGAGGAGCCATCCCCATTGGCAAGCAAATTGTTAGTATTCTTTGTTTTTCCTGCTGGCTCTCATGGGGAAAAATGGCCTCAAGCTGTGCTGTTTTCTGTGCTATCCAGAATGGGAATTGCTCCCGGCTGGTGGGAATCATTCTCATAACGGCGTTCATTGATTGGGGCCAATACCTCTAGTAGCCAATTGAGGTTCTGCAGCCCTCGCAGTTTGGACTGTCAATGTTCTCATTATGTACTGTGTAAGATTTCTGTAAATTTTTACTTAATCTCTATGAAGTGTATGCATTTCTGCTGCTGGTAAAGTAGCAATGTCTGGGTGTGGGTGTATATGAAGCTAAGACCGGCCAGTTTGCTCCTTCTTTGTTGAGCAGCCCAAGTCTCACGTTTTCTGTGGTATGGGGTAGGACTCCTTTAAACCAATTATTATGCTCTTGGTAAGTTAATGGGACTTCTATGTCCACATACGGAAAGTATTCCTCAGGTGGTTCATCCTCAATGTAAGTGTGAAACAACTATGTACGTGCATCTGCAGGTGGGAATTTAACCCATGAGTAGAATACGTCTGTTCTGAATGCTTTGTGTGCCTCAACCATGAAGTTAACATCTCCACCCGTTGCCGGGAGGCCATGTTGTAATAGTTTCATAGTAACTGCCTGTCTGCAATTTTCTGTAACATTTAGAGCCACTACCTGCCCTTCAGTGTCCTCCGCTTGTTCGGTCATTGCCAGAGAAGGAGTATTTAGATAAAAAAATATTTAAAGAGGTGTGGTATGCACAATGTTGGAACTTCTAATCCTCCATGGTTGACTAACCTATAGTCAATACATAGGGTATACCTACTCAGCTGAGGCGGATTTGTTTACCTTCCAACTTCGGACTTCTCCTGTTTAAATGTGAGTAAGGGGTCTCTGAGAAAGCACAACTGAACTACTCAGGTTGACCGTTTAGATAACCGCCTAACCAATGTTGGCGGCACCACGTTGTGTAGTTCCTACTAATCCGTAGGATCTGTCATTGCTTGGACAACAAACTAGGGACTCGGTGCCAAGACTGATTCCGGACACCCGCAGGATAGGTTAGCCTATAACCAGCTAGCTCACAGTGCCACCGTAGGTCCCCGTAACGTACCAGGGAGCGAATGCTTTCTAGCAACCACTGAACATGACAATTCTGTCCCGTCAGGGATTGTGGAAACAGTACAGAACCTTTCACTCAGTCACTTTTGCTCACTTACTCTCAGAGAAGTATTCCGAGAATACACAGTGGGATGTTTTCAATATATTTATTGAACCAACATTATTCTTGTATAGAATACATGTGCTGCAATGATTAATAGACAGAAGCAGATAAAAGTGATTACAAGCACCGGAAGCGAGAATAGTAGATATAGTTCTACCATGGTGTCAAGACAATGTATACATGCAGGCATATAAAACAAGGTAGTAATCGAATGTACGCCTCCTATGCAAACCCTACTCTAAGTGTACCTAGAGTGCGTGTAGGTGTAGAGCCAAGAATCCCCCCCCCCCCCCCAAGGGATGATCCAACCCCATTACCTGGTGGGAGAAAATGAAAGGCCCCATCTTGGTCACGAGGTGGACACCCCTAACGAGATGTCAGACCACTGCGTGGTGAATTCTCAGCATGCAAGGACCTCTGGTATCAGCGGAAGTGCCTCCTCTGCTAATTTATCGGGATGCTCATGTTTTATAATAGAAAGCAGCCTTGCAATGTGTGTAGAGATTAGTGATGTTATGGATATGTAGATAGCCCTGTCATCCCGTGGATGAAGATAGAGATGACATTTGTACGTAGGGCGAATAGAGACCTTGTACATTATGTTCAGGGCAATGTGATAATGTTGTTACTGCTAAAAAAATAGGACTATGTAAGAAATAAGCTGCTTCGCTACATGGGCCTAACTTGGGGATATAGCACTATCTTTAAGTTCATGCATGTGGTGCTTGGGTCAAAGAAGGTATTTACTCATTGTATGAGGTTCCAGCCAGGGCCGTTTTCACCTTGTTCTGAGGTTAGGATGTCAACTGTGATTACTTCCTCTGTGTTTCCAATTTTCAGATAGCGAGTTATGGCTCAGTGACTACATCTTGTACGTTTACATCTGGGCAGTATTCAGGCACTCTTTTGGTGCAGTGCTTTTTTTGTTCATAATCTTTTGAATATATTGCTCCTGGTGTTCATCCATGTTACACAGCCTTTTAGTGTCAACAATGTCCCGGTTAAACAAATCGTTTGACTTGTAGATATGTCCAGTTTCTGGGTTTAGGGCAGTGTTTTCTATATCACTTGTTTACAATTTTTCTCTGGTACTAGCATGGGTGTTACCCTTTATTTACTGGCGTTGTCTTTGTTTGATGTGCCCTTTTGTCTTATTCTATTTCATTTCATTTAATTTCATTCCAGTCATGTTGTAAGATAGATGCTATATTTATTTGTAGGGCAATCCCTGATGAAGGACCAGATTGGTCCGAAATACATTGAGGTTATTTTGAGGCATGCACCACACTATGATTTGTGGAATGAAGTAATTATTTAGAAAAAAAAATCCTCTGCATTGTGTCAAAAATAAATGAAGATGCTTTATTCACAGCAAAGTTGAAAATAACAACAACAAAAATACACAAAAAGGATTTTTGCTTTTTATTTTAAGAGGATTATCTTTATCTAGATTTTTTGAGCGCTTAAAAAGGAGAGTAAAGTGACTTGTGCTCCTTGGGGCTATATTCATGATTGGGTAAAGCTGTTTTTTTAATACTTTACCTAGATATCAGCACCACCATACTGGTGTCCCTTTTTCCCCTGGATGTCCTGGAGGAATGCCTAGTGGGAAAGCATCCTGTGAAGACGCCCATGCCCTCTGCAAAATCCTGGTATTAACTTGCTGAATTAAAAAGTTTCTAGCTATCGTTTCGGAAAGTTTCAGTTCTATTAAAAACTTGGAGGCAAGTATTAGGCTTCAACTTCCTTCACTTTTACTAACCAGCAGTCATTAAAAGTCTGTATTAATATTAAACTAAATTTCCCATAAGCCCTTTGGAAACAAAGTAAAGCCAAACAGTTCATCCAATCAAAGCGGAGTCCATCCTCTCAACATTCCTCAGGGACATTCCATTCTCCTCTTTCTTCCTGCGAACACAGCCGATCGCTTCCAGTATCACTCCTGTTTATTCGAATCCGTCCCTATGAAAACAAATGAATTATGCAAGGATCCAGATGATCTTATTACGTTATACACGTGTATGAGAAAACAACTGATAAAACATCATGAAAGTTCACCACAAACAAGATATCATATCAAAATCATCATCATGACAACTATACATCATCATTAAGAACATAATCATTTCTCAATTGTAATTCCTATCAGGCGTATCAGGCGAGAGTCCCAAATATGTTTAGAAGAGGGTGGGCTAATCCTCGCCTCTTAGTCCTTAATCGAAATTAAACTTTCCCTTAAGATAGCTAGGAAATTTTTCATTCTGTATCAGAACCGGAGGCAAGGATTAGGCTAGTTTAAAGCTTCTCCACCTCTAGAGATGCCAGATCCGTAACTGGTTTGAAATAAAACCTGTTGAACGTAGAATCTGAGGACAAATCTGCAGCATTTAGGATGTTCTCCAAACGAGCAACTAATGAAAAAGCTTTGGAGGCCATAACCCCCTTACAGAATGAGCCCCAAAATGGAAAACGTCATTCCACGCCTCTTGCATGGCCCATTGGACGCACCTAACAATGGTAGGGGAAGAAACTGCTTTGTGAGGTTTCGTAAGATCAATAAGTAATTGTCGTTCACCCTGAGGATGTATATCATTGGTCATAGACTCGTAAGCCTTCAATGCTCTAACACACGATATTAGAACATCCGAGAAGCATGGGTATGACTCAGTTTTCAAAATCTGTTTTATTCTTCTGGAAATATTAAAAGTCACTCTGTCTGGAGTGAATACGCTACCTGTCAAACCCAGGGCTTTCGCATCCAATACTCTGCGACAGGAAATTAAGCATAACAGGTAGGCCAATTTTGCCGATATCTGTTTCCTAGAAAGTTACTTATTTAAAGACCATGATTTAAATTGGCATAAGACCTTATTAACATCCCACAGAGTAGAATATTGGGGTTATGGAGGGACAGACAATCAGATGCCCCTGAGGAGTTTACAAACCAGAGGATGCTCTCCAACTGGATGTCCATCAATTAAAATGTGACCAGCCGAAATGGTTGATCTAAAGGTATCAATCAACCTATAAGCCAGGCCCTCCGAAGCTAAAGCTGCCACGAAATTCAAAATGCAGACATCTCCCCCCACTGGATCCTGTTGCCATTGATGACACCGACCCCACCATTGTGACCAGGCAGAGCGCTATCTTTTATTTGTGCTATCTGCCCAGGCTCTGGCGAGTATTGCGGCAGCTTCTGCAGAAATCACTGGGATTTTTCAATGTTCTCTGTAATCCACCATGCCATAAGACGGAGTGAACATGTGAGTACCAGGTGATGTGGATTCCTATGGGGATCCCAGAGGAGATCCTGAAACGGGGGTAGAGGGATTGGAAAATCCCAAGAAAGTTCCATCAGAACTGGAAACCATACTTGAGATCCCCAGATCGGGGTAATTACCACTAGGTCCGCCTGCTGTTGCTGAACCTGAGTGGACAGTCTCATAATCATTGCAAACATAGAAAAGGCATACCCTTTCTCTGCACTCCAATCCTGGAGGAATGCATTGGTCGCTATTGCGCTGGGATCCGGTCGCCAGCTGCAATACCTCTCCAACTGATGATCCAGTCGTGAGGCAAAGAGATCAGGTGTGAATGGGCCCCAACGGTTCTGAAGTTCTTGAAACCCCCTCAGTGCAGGTTCCAGAGACTGGCATCCTGCCAATGATGAGAAAACCAGTATGCCACCTGAATGGAAGCTCCTGGAAGATGTTCTGCCAAGATCAAAATTTGGTTAATCAAACCGTATTCCCAAAGTGAGCAGGCACGATCTGAAAGAGCCTGCGATCTCGTCCCGCCTAGATGGTTGACGTAGCGGACTTCCACGACATTGTCCATCTTGAGGAGCACACAGCATTGGGCTCTGTCTTTGGTCCAACATTTCACCGCAAAAGAGCCTGCCATTAATTCCAAGCAGTTTATATAAAGAGCCTGCTCTGCGGATGACCATTTTCCTTGAGTGGAGAATTCCCTACAGCGTGCTCCTCAACCTGAACCACTGGCATCTGATTCTATCACCAGATTGGGAGCCAAAGATGGACCAACCATTCTATGCCTCCATATGGGAGATCCAACAGTGAAGTTCTCTTTTTGCTTCTTCCAAAAGGGGAATAAATTGGGAGACCCCGTTGCAGGTGAAAGATTCTGAGGCGCTGTAGTGCGTGGTAATGCAAGGGGCCTGGAAAAAGGGCCTGTATTGACAATGAATTGAGGCCTACTACCTGGGCTAAGTGCTTTAGGGATATCGTTGGTACAGTCAGAGTTCTCTTGAGTTTGTTTTGTTTTGCAAAGTTTGCGAGAGGGAAGGCTCACGGTAGCTTTGATCGAATCCACTGCAAAGCCCAGGAATTGAATATTCGGAGAAGGTGTTAGGAATGATTTCTTCTCGTTGACTACGAAGCAGAGATTCCAACAGATCAATGGTCATCTGCAGATGAGATGACAGACGCCTCTGGACAAAGATTCAAGATTAGAATGTCGTTCAGGTAGATTATCAACCTGACACCCTGGGCTCTCAAGTGCTCAACCACAGGTTTCATCACTTAGGTAAAGCACCACAGAGCGGAAGACAGACCAAAAGGGAGGGAGGTGGACTCGAATATATGAGACCTCCATTGAAATTGTAGAAATAGTCTGTGAGGAGGAAGATTCGGAATCACAAGGTTGGCATCACTGAGGTCCAATCAGACCATCCAGTCTTGAGCTTGTAGCAAATCCCTGAGAAGATTGATACCCTCCATCTTGAAGTGGCGATAGACCAGAAACTCATTGAATTCCCTCAAATTGATGACGGGGCGATGGCCGCAGTCCCTTTTTTCCATGAGAGAGATTGCTGAGGAACCCTTTGGGGTGTATGGTCGTTGGCACAATTGCACCTTTCGCCAACAGATGGACGATCTCGCCATCCACTAGGGCCAATTGGTCAGTAGGGAAAACTAGGAGTCTGGGACAAGTTGGTTTGTGTGGGGAGTCGTAGAACTCTATTTGGAAACCTCTGATCATTTGAAGAGCCCACACGTCCGTGGTCAGAGTCGCCCTGTTGTGGGCAAAAAAAATCCAGCCTGTCCCCAAGTTTGATCCCTTCGGAGCTCTGTACACTCACCTTGTGGTGTATTGTATGAGCTGTTGCCCCTTCCTCTTGCACCCCTGCTACGGGGATAGGATCTGGTGGTGTAAAAATGGCTGTATTTGGCTGGATCTTGCCACTGCCCTCTTCGAGATTCTGTACCTTTGAAGGAGGCTTGGTGAAATGCATGGCCAGTCGAGCGCCCCCTTCCATGATCGACTCCGGCAAAAACATGGGGTGTAAAAATGTGTTTAATAGAAGTCTGGGCTTTATCTAGAGAATTCAATGTGTTCACAAACTTGCCTAATTATATTAAGAATGGATCACCAAATAGATTGCCCTCTGCTACAGGCCCTGCCACGGAAGTGGAGAGCTCCCCCAACTTTGGGTTGATTTTAATTAAGAGGGACCTGCGACGCTCTGTGGATATCGAACAGTTTCCGTTCCCCAAAAATATTATGGCCCTTTGAGCCCAGCTGGATTGAGCATCAGGGGAGGCCACATCATTACACTGAAAGTGAAATGAGCCAATCAGCTCATTTCACTTTCCCTGCCTACGTGCTTGCGGGGCTATCTCAGCCCCCGAGCACCTAGGCATATGGAAGAGGTATCTTTGGAAAGGGGAGAATTCCTAGCAGATCCCTGCTTGGGGATTGCCGCAGAATGGTGATCCCCAAGCTGGGATTGACCACTAGACACCAGGGAGGGGGGGCTGGCCCCTTAGGCAAGGGCTTTTGCTCTCCCCTAATGTTTTTGGGAAACTTTTGTCTTTCTGCCCCAGGGGGAGTGGAGCAATTGCTCCTGATCTGGTCCGGGGGGCAGAATGCCCACTAGGCACCAGGGAGTATTGTTTTTTTTATTAGAAAAGAGGGGTGGCGGCTGCCCACAATGGGCATGCCAATGTCCCCACTCCCCAGACCCTAATAATAGCAGTCTTTCTGCCCCCTGGGGAGCAGATGGGGGTTATTACCCCCGATCTGCAACCCCATGGGGGCAGAAAGCCCACTAGCCACCAGGGATTATTTTTTATAAAAGAGGTGTGGGGGCTGCCCACAATGGGCATGCCAATGCCCCCAATCACAAGAGGGTCAGTATTACTGCCCCCAAAGGGCAGATGGGGGTTATTACCCCAATCTGCCCTCCAGGGGAGACAAATCCCACTAGACACCAGGATTTTTTTTATAAAAGAAAACGTTGGGTGATCCACGCAAGCAACACCTCCCTGGACTCCCCTGGGTGTCTAGTTTTCAGAAATGTCTAGGTTAAGTAGGTTTCCCTGGATGGCCGCTGAGCCCGGGGCTAAAACGCAGGAGAAACTGGTTGTTTCATGATACAAAGGGAGGCACCTGGGTTTTTGTTCAGGGGCTTGGTGGCCATCTAGGTAAACCTACCAAACCCAGACATTTCTGAAAACTAGACACCAGGGGGAATCCAGGGAGATATGGCTTGCGTGGATCCCCCAACGTTTTGTTAATCTGAATCCCCTGCAAACCTCAAATTTAGCTTTTAAAAAGCCCCTTTATTCTCGCATTTCTGTGTGGTGTCAGCATGCCGTCACAAATTTCCTACCACCCAGTGTTCCCCTCAGTTTTCCGATAAAAATAATACCTCACTTGTGTGGGTGCCCAAAGCAGAGTCCGCTTTAATACGTATAAAATGAAAAACTGAGGGGGAACCAAAGTGTGTCCACAAGAGCAGGTGTTTTTTAATACGTTTCTAGGCTGACTTTGCTTTGGGCACCCACACAAGTGAGGTATCATTTTTATCAGGAGATTGAGGGGAACGCTAAGTGGTGGGAAATTTGTACAGGTGCGGTGATCCCTCAACCTTCCCACACAGACATGTGAGACGAGTGTGACTTTTAAGCTAAATTTGAGGTTTGCAGTGGATTCTGGGTAATAAAACGCTGGGGGAATTCATGCTAGCCACACCACCAGCCAAGCGACAGTCCGCCCACATCGTCAACCAAGCACCATCCGACGTACACCGCCAGCCAAGCACCAGTCCACACACACTGCCAGGCAAGCACTAGTCAACACTCGCTACCAAGTGCTAGTCCACACACACACCACCAGCAAAATGCCAGTACACACACAGCCAGTGAAATGCCAGCAACTGCAGACCGTCAGCCGAACTCCAGTTCTCTCTCTCCCTCTTTCTCTTGCAGAAATAGCTTAAATATGTGCCTAAAAAAAAGCAAAGCGACCTTTGACTATGAAGCTGCTCCCTGACATGCCCATAAACATATCCCTGGTGCTTAGTGGGCTTTCTGCCCCCACTGAGGGGGGGCAGATTGGGTGTAATAACCGCCATCTGCCCTAGGAGGGCAGAAAGTCTGTGCCCATTTTTTATGGAGGAGGGGAAATTTGCATGCCCATTCTGGGCAGCCCCCACCTCTCTTTTATAAAAAAAAATCCCTGGTGTCTAGTGGGCTTTCAGTCACCCCTGGCAGGCAGATCGGGGTAATAACCCCCATCTGCTCCTCGGGGGGGGGGGGCGCAGAAAGTCTGTCCCTTTTGTGATATTCTAACATACAATCTCCCCTAGATGTTCCATATGTGCTTCAATACAGTTGGTAAACAACAAATGCTCAGTGACTATGACCGCCATGCAATCACCACCCACCAGTCTGATTTTCTTTCATGTGCACTGCTTGGCCTAAAGTGGTTAATATGTCAAAAAACAATTGCATTAGCCCTAAATTTTCCATTTTCCTTAGGAACCCAGCACTGATGCTGTCAAATGCCTGAGTTGCTGAATACCAATAATTTCTAATTTTGATTCCATCTAATACCTCTGTCTTCCACCACTCTGCACTACTGTCTCTTCATATCAATTGTGTAGGCTCTCTTTTATCCCTGTCTCCTTTACTGTTTTTTCTCTTTCTCTTCCTCCTATCTCACTTTTGGCCTTTTTCTCTCTTTTGCTCTGGGTTACAGACTCACAATAAATAATAAGACTTGGTTACCAAAAATGAGGGCCAGTGCCCATCCCAGCATAAATTAAGCACTGATGGCCTGGCCTGACTGTGAATTGTCATCAGAAGTGCCTGTTTCTTGCCATTTATGCTTCAGTAGCTGACCAATCTTGGACTGTGGCAAGCAGCCCTCAGTTACCTTTCTTTTAAATGGCTGGTCACAGCACATTGTCCTTCTGCCTAGATATACAGGTGGGGCACTGATGTATCTTTGGGTGCAGCCCACAGGAAACATCAGTGAACAGGCAGAAAGTAGAGATTGAAAGGAGGGAGAAGAGAGGAGAAGAGAATGTCTTGTGCAAGGAGATACATTGTGGGAAACGTAGAAATTATAAGGAAAAGGATAAATCGGAAAGATGGGGGATTGAGAGAATTAGACAGGAGACCAAAGAGAGAGAAAGGAGAGCGAGAGAGAGGGAGAGACCGAGGTAGAAATTAGAGTGAAGAGAGAGACACAGAAAGGGAAAGCAGAGATAAAACGAGAAATGCGACCAAGAAAAGAGTGGCAAAGAGAAATTAAGGAGAGGGAAGAGAGTGGATAAAAATGAGAAATTAGTGAGCAAATAAAAGAGGCGAGAAGTGAGAGAGAAAGTAAAGAAGAGGTGGTAGGAGAATGCTCAAAACATTGGAAGCTGCTTGCTAGTAAGCATTCTCATGCTGATTGCTTTTGTCTGGCCACACTTCTTATTTGTCAGATCTGGTAATGTATATACACTTGAGGTGGGAGAGTAAGTTGTAATTTTTTAAATCTTGAAACATAAGGGTTAAAGAGAGTGCATGACTGAAATACTTGCTGGAATCTTTAGTTGTTTCGTCTACCCAGTGTAAATTTGTATCCGGAGAACTGACTGTACCAACAGAAGTAGGTAAACTCATTAAAACATGGAACATCACAAATAAGCTGTAATCTGATGTCAGTTTTGTTGCAGAGACTGTGCCTCTAAGAGGTACTATCCAATCAATGTGCAGAGCTCAGTGTCATTAAGTAAAGCTGCCGCGCTATATTCAGTAAATCATGCAGAGGAGCCAGTGTGTGTAACCCTGATCTGTGGCAATATTTTGTATATTGTCTTGTACTGGCTTTTGCTGCAGTTTGTTCACCTATTGCTATCCTTTCAACATTTACCTCTTGATTTTTCTTTTTCCAAAGATGTCAAGAATGGAAGAGGCAGGGAAAACAACATAGTGCAAAGAAGAAGACTGCACCCTTTCTTTTCCCACTTGGAGAAAACCAACCGAGCAGGAGTGAAGGAGTCGAGAAGCTGAAGGACAGTTAGAAATTGAAAGAGACAATGCACTTAAGAGTTCTGACAGCAAATTCTTCATATTGACCTTCACACAATCCTGTCATTTATTTAATCATCCCTTGAAATGACAAGAGAAAATGCTTCATCAACTCGCAAATACTTGAAGAATAGTAATATTTCCTTTATACATAAGTTGACTTGAAAAGATTCTTTCAACTTTGACTGCTGATTTAGCAGTTGGGATTTGTTTTGAGTTCATAAAACTGCATCAGGGTATTTCTTGCAGTTGGATCCCAGGGATTTCTCCTCAATGAATGGCCCTTGTGGACCTGCTTTTTGTACTAAATTAGTACAGTTGACTGGATTGCATGGTGAGGATTGCCTCTTGAGGCCAACACTGAGATGCATGCTGAAGTTTTTGCTACCTGCCTGAGGACTCTATGAATGTATTTTGGCAATGAGGCAGTGGGAAATGTTATAAAGCTCCCTTGTAAATAATGTGTGTTTCTGCTGTCTTGGTTCCTTCTGAAGCTAAAGATGAGATTGATGTGTAAATCCTAGGGTGGATCCTTGGTTACTACTGGAGCCTTAACTACACAAACTCAATTTCCTGCTGTTTCCTCAGCTTGATGCTTCAAACTTTTTGAACATGTATGTGTCTAGAGTGAACTAACAACAAAACTGAACATAAACTTCTCCAATTAACCTTATATAAGAACTATGCATTTACAATATTAAGGACCATAAATCAGACCAGTGTAATTCATAATTTATTTTTCATCAAAATAGATATTTGTTTTGTATATTAGAAAATATTTCAAAAATATATACATAGATTTTTATGAGCTCCATATGAATTCAAAACATACATAAATCTCGGTCATCGACGGTACACGACTCTGCACTCCGCAAGATTTTCCTGCATTATATCTTATTACCAGGATTATGCTGTAATCTATGAAAATGAGGGCGCCCCTATTTCACTTCGATCACCTCCTTTGATCTGAAATTGCCAGCAGTGCCCCTTGGTTATCCTCGTAATCTCCTTTGAGATGGGTACATCAACCCCTGTTGTTGGTGGGCAACTTCAGTTCAAATATTCACTAGACAATACCAACTATGGAATCAAGATGGCTATAACAATTTTATACATTTATAAACCAGTACTTGCTATTCACTGTGAGCCCCCTCAGGCTTGAATAAATGCTTGAATAAATTCAGACTGGATGGCAGCTGCCGTTGATTACTGAATACAGACAGCTCCCTGATGAAGGTTGCACCAACTTCTTCAACCGGCCTTTAACTACCGAAACGCGCATCAGCGCAACTCCATCTATTTATTTCTTGTTTTACAAATTAGGACACTAGAAACTTCTAAACTGTACAACAAGTCCAATCACAATATGAAATAATCATTTTGTCTTGTGTCTAATGTTTTGACATATTTGTTTTGTAGAGTATGATTGAGTGTGATTGTTCCTCCAAACATGTTATGTAGTTATGTTCTTTGTCTTGCTTTTGTTTATATATGTTTTGAATTTGTGGAGCTCACAAAAATCGATGTATATATTTTTGATATAAAACAAATATTTTCATATGTAAAAAAAATATCTATTTTGATGAAAAATGAATTATGAATTACTGGTCTGATTTATAGTCCTTAATATTGTAAACGTATTATATTAAGTTAATTGGAGAAGTTTATGTTCAGTTTTGTTGCTAGTATTCTTCCCTGGAATCTTCTCCATTCATATTAGTTTGTTCAGGGACCCTCTTTTGTTTTTGAACAAGTCTAGAGTGAATACATAAAGACGACAGTTTACAAATTCAGGTCTTAAGAGAGAAATGCTACATTTCCTCTAGTATTTCCATGTATATTCAGACACAAATATGCTGTGCATGTGAAAATATCTGGGGATAATTATTACATGGTTTCAGCTTTTGACGCTTAGAGCAGGACAATGGTGGTGTGATCTGAACATTCCACCCTAAGTTAAAGATTGATCATTTTAAAGATGTTCAATGTTGGATAAATACCAGGGATGCAATACTGAAGGGGATATTATATACATTTACAAGAAGACTAGGTAGAGAAAGGAAAGAAGATGCACAGTGATGATGAGATGCAAGAATTCTACTCTCTCCATTTTCTTGTGACATATAATGTTAGGCCTTTATTCAGAATCTGAACCAGAGAAAGTGATAAAAATGAATGACTTGGGCTACAGGACATTTTCTCTGTCCACTGAATTTACGCAGTGACAGTACTCACCATGAAATGATTTAATAATTATCAGTAATGTTCCCAGTTAAAAGCATGCATAAAACACATTTGTATAGGTGTGATATTGACCAGTGCTGAGTAAGTCATAAGTTATTCTTCATCTGTACTGCAGAGCCTTTAAATATGAATGCATTTACTTGACGTGTTTGCCACCATGTGCTAAATGAGTTGTGTAAGGAAAGTAGTTTCTTATAGGGGGTGGTTGTGCGACCTTGCCATGTAATAAAGACAAAGACACAATTGTGTGTCAGGTTAGTTTGTAAAACCTTAGCTTAGTCCTGGGTAGCTGTGGCTCAGAGCAGTCAGGCTTTATCAAAGGAACAACATCCAACATGTATTTATAAAATTAGGTTGTATTTTTATCTTTAAATGGACACCTCAATGACAAAACTTCACCAGAGGGATGTCAAGATATGAATTTTTAAAGGAACAATAAATCACAGATTACACTTAGCACAATAAATCAGTGTAATCTACAGTAACTTGCAGGTTATGGTTAGCTACACCATGTAACTTGAAAATGGCTATGAGGGCACTCTTCTGGCAAGCAACTCCAGCACGTCTCTGGGACCAATAAGGTCCAGCTGAACAGTTACTTTCCAAAGGAAGCAGTCTCCAGTCCAGTTCCAGGCTCTATGGGCAACCCGCCATAGGAATCAATGGAGTGGTCCTGATGCAAGGGATGCAGGATGCTGAAGATGCTCAAAAAGGCTAAGCCGGTGTCTGGGGTTCTTCTTGGTGCCACCTCTCGGTCCACAAACCTGGTGGGGTGACTTTGCCTCAGGGAGTAATTTTCCTTGAAGTCTGAATGAAGTACAACCAAAAATCAGTTGCCACGGGTCTAATGGTCTCCAGTTACAGCGAAACCAGCGGTTCCCTTTAACTTGCAGTATTGTCTGTGCTGGATGACCAAAATGCACTCCGACAGCTCTTCCGGGTCCAGCAGACTTGGGTGCAGCTGTGGCGGGTAAGGACACAATCTCCCAGGCTGCACATCGGCGGTCAGTGGCGATCAGGTGTTCTTGGCTTTCAACTATCCCGGGCAGGCTTCTTCAGCTTTTATGGCCTAGTCGCTGTAACAGGGAGTCGGTCAACTAAGTCTTGGAGCCATCTTCTCTGTCTGTGGCTCAGAAACAACTTTTTTCTCGAGCAAGGCACCACAGTAGCAGTCCCCTTTTTGCTAGCTCAAGGAGCAGCAGGTGTAGTCCAGTCTTTGTTGCAGCCTCTCTTTTCTCGGTCAGAGAACAGCAAGGCAGACCTTTGGCCCTCTCTCCAGTACTGACATGATCTGAGGTCTGGGTGCCACTTTTATACCCATTACAAGCTAAGGGGATGGGGCGGCTACCTAGCCAATTTGGCTACCAGGTCACTCCCACCTGATTACAGCTTCTTGTGAAGTATAGCATCTAGCCATCCCAGGGTACACTATTCTGCCCAATCTCAACTTGGCACGACAGTTCTCTTGATGTGTGGAGCTTCCTAGTCCATCCAAGAGGTGTTGCTACATGGGGGCTACACGCCCATACAAAAAATAGTTTGGCAACATATTTCCCCTCTCTGCCTGAGATACCAGTTAGTCTGCTAAAATAAAAGAGCAGCCTCGCTTGTGTGTGACTACCACTTGCCCTTCAAAGACCGATTCCCCTTTGTAGCTCTCCTTTTGGGCTTGCATCCTATTTGGCCATCATGCCAGGAGGAGGTCACACCTCTTTCCTCATTCCTCGCAGGCCCTTTGTATTCTTTCCTGAGAGTCTTTCACACCTCTCCCCAGAAAGGCAGAAGGCTGTCTCGAAGACAGCAGCTTGTGTGCAACCATAAATGGTCACTGGAAACTTTTGGGCAGCAAAGTTACGACTTGCTCAAGTTGCCATTTGTGCTAATGTAACATTACATTCGACTTGAACAACAATTCGGTTTAGTGCAGCGATTGTTTTGATACCTTGAAGTACATATTTAGAAGTCCCATTTAGAAGTTAGCACTGCCGAGTTGTCAGCATGTAACCCTGTACTCACCACTGGAGCTACTAGCCTCTCTACAGTAAAAACAACAATGTGGGGTTTTTACTGTCAGGATAGTAAAAACACATGCCCTACTTTTTAATATACAGCACCCTGCCATTGGAGTGACAAACTATAAGCTACAGTGTAGGAGGAAAAGTCAATGAAAATAGCATTTTTAGTCACTGAGGCCATAAAAAGTGGTTATTCAACATGAGGCATGATACAATTGACCTTTTGAATCATTTTTTGTACAGTACAAAAAAATCAATTTTTTGATGAAAAAAGATGACCCCGGATCTTAGGAACTTTGTCCATATGGTCAGTAATGGTAAAGAAGATGCACAGTGAAGGATTGGGATTTGTCATTACTTTAAATGGCAATGTCGAGTTAGCGGTTTAGAAACTACTCTGCCAGTCTGCAATGGCAGTCTGGGTGTCATGGTGTACCATGTCACACTTGTGGTGGCACAACCAGTGCTGCAGTCCACAAGGGCACTTAACTTACAGGCCCTGGGTACCCCTAGTAACATACACTCGGGAAATATAAGTAAGTTAACATGCCAATTTGGGATGAGCCAATTAGACATACTTTTTCAAAGTGTCAGAGCACTGGCATTGAGGCCTGTTTGGCAGGACTCAGTGCACCACTTACAGAGTAAAAAAAAACAGCAACATCAGTCCAAAGAGACCAAAAAGTGGGGCAAAGGTGAGGGTGAACCCTGCAAAAAGCCAGTCTTTACAAGGGGCTTAACATGATTACAAGCAGCCTGTTAATTGTGATATCTGCATTAATTCCTCTTACCACACGTCACAATTAGGTGTTTGGTGGCTAACAGTTTACTTCTGAATCTATTGACATTTATAGGGTGAAAAAGGCCCAATAAATTGTGCAATAAGCATGAAAATCCATGTTGGTCTCAGTTACCGGAGACAAACGTGTAATTGGGAGTTAATTTTCAGACATGAGAAGTCAGATTTCACAAGTCTTATAAATATCAATCCAAACACTTGGCTGCTCATAATGATAGCCATAGGGTCCTGCTAACTTTCAGCATCCATTTAAAGTTGCTTACATTCTACTACTCTGCACCATTCATTGACCATTGTTTCTTCTTTGATGTAAGATTTCCTTTTATTACTCCTGAGCTTCTCCATAACAAGTTGTAATCTCCCACCACCTCAGCTGAAACATGCTCACCTCCCCTATTTTGCAAAAATACATTAGAGATGAGCATATCACATTGATTCTCAAGGTACTTAAATGTCTCTATCGAGTCACCCCTCTCCACTGGCTCCACTCATGAGCATAGTTTCTGATGTTGTCTGGGCTACTTCTAATAAGTATCTGTCTCTTTTTCTGGGACTACTGTCTCTAAAACAGGGCAAAATACTCCAGGTAAGCCATTATCAGTTATGTGGAGAGTGGTAAAATAGCATTCTTTTTTTCCATAGAAAGTCTCTCCCAACACAATGAGCATTCCATTTAATACTGCACCATTTTTTATGCTGTCTATAAAAGTTGGGGTTAGTCAATACAATAATCCCAAATTCCCCCTCCATTGTGATGGATTGGTATGTCCTCTTGCAATCTTGTATGGCTTACCAGGGTTTCTGTGTTGTAAATGCTTCAAATTATACTAGCTGCATTGAGTCCTAGCTGCCACCTTTCTGACCATTTTTAAAAAACTTTTCTTACCTATCAGCTTTGCCATTGATCATAAGACCTTTCTGAGAGTTTGGCAAACAGAACTCAAAGTGCAATTGATAGCCCATCCACTATACTACAAATGCCATAGGCTATAATGAACTTATAATACGGTGGACGGGAAATCCGCCATGTTTGTGACAAAGGACCCCATGTGCCAACTCCGACCCATAGCGTCATTTGCAAATAAGGATTCATTTAATTACAGTTCCCTCATCGTGCTGAAATTAAAGGTATTTCATAGGACAGGCTATAGTACTGATCCACATGGCACTTTCAATTTTACCCAGAATACTGTTCTTTCAAGCAACTGTGATTTCTTCATGGTTTAAGAACTCACTACTGAAAGCTGTGTGCAGAGCTTATGTCACAGGTTCAACTCCAATCAGGGCTGACTCAGTTGTTTTTCCTAGCAAGGTGACAAAAATGAGAACCACTATGTTGGGCAATGTTAACACCCTATGATATATAGCAACTATGAGTTATTAGCATCATTAATACTTACATCTCTTTCTCCTGTCATCTCACCAATCCATGAAGTGTTGCATGATTGGGATAAACGAGATGAAGACAAAGGACTTCCATGCCCTTAACCAGGTGATGATGAAAGAGCAACTCAAGGAGGAGTGCTCTTCCCTACCTAGGCAATACCTGTCCGACTAGACAGAAAAGGATTCAGAGAAACCTGTAGTGTTGACTGACTGACAGTTGGCTCACAGGGTTACCAAAGGACTGAAATCATGACTCTAAGCCAAAGGGCGAGAGGAACTCTTAAAAAATTGTTTCCAATCTGGAGGGTAAGGGACAGGGCAAGTCTCCAGGGTCCAAAGGAGGACACAACAGAAAGGGAATTGGGTTCCAAGATGGGAACATAAAGAGAAGGGAGGACCAGAAGGTTCTACCAAGTCCAAAGTGATACTTGCTGTAAGTATCACAAGGAGGTGTATTTCAAGAGGGACTCTCAGGTGAAAGACTCTGTGCCAGCTGCACCCATGATAGTGAGTGTGTTGACTGTGGGTGAAGGAACCCAAGTAGCAATGGGCAATATGGGGCCCAGATGCTCTTAAGCACATCCATTGAAATACCATGAACAACAATGAGCGGAAGCTTCCTTCCCTAAGGTATAAAGGTGCTGAAAGGGTTTTCTTCCTGGTGCCAATGGTTCAGATTTGGTAGTCAGCAGTGGGGAAGATGAAAGTATCTGATTGCCTGAGTGGAGGATGAATTCAATGGCAATTCAGCCATGGTTAATGGATGGATGGATGGATGAGAGAGAAGCAAGATGCTGGATGTCTTTTGGGCAATGATTTGATTGCTCCTCGTTTAGTATGAGGACCATAAGCCTACATGGCTTGAACCACTTCTATGTTGATCAGAGCATAGGCAGCTTACAGTCTTGGGAAGAGACAGGAACCACCACAGATTTGCCTAGACCAGAACTAGACAGTAAGCAGATCATTGCGTACACTGAGAGTGTGCAGGCCATGGCATCCTTTGCCCCTACTCTAAGGGAGAGGATAATGAGACATCTGAAACAGACCAGGTGTAGGACTCTGGGTCACTGTCAGAGCTGCAGGGGTTGTTAGCTGCTGGAAGACCTACTTGGGAAGAATTCTACAAATCATATGTTGAGTATTTCAAAAGGGTTTCCAGGAACAGATGAATGAGGGAGTGGTTTGAAACACTACATTGGCTAGGAGGATGGACTTCTTTATAGTGAGTCTGTTAAACCTTGAGCCAGAAGTTAGCAACAAGCTAGTCATGCCATTGTCACTGACCCCCAAAATGACCTTTACAGGACACTTTGGCTTTAGACACCGGATAGGTTAGACTCTGTTCTGCTGGCTAGGGATGAGCAAGGAAAGCAACACTGACTAGGTATCAGGAGCTGTTAGCCCGAAACCGGTCTCAGGATGCTTGTTTCCGGTCCAGGGAAGACATGGCTTGGCAGTTCAGGCTGGACTGTTCCCATGAGGCACAGGGTCAAGACTGATTTGCATGTAGCTGTGTCTGAACTGGGGTGGCGAAGTGAGCTAAAGAACGATGATGGATTCAACCCAGATCTGTGACGGGGGTGAGTGTCTGAAAAGTTTCAGCGCTCCGTCCATCATCTCCTTGTGTTTGCTAGGTATCAGGAGGACCAGGAGGTGTTGCTGCTGAAGCTCATTTGCCTAAGAGCTTTGGAGGATAGGTTTCAGAAGTGAAGTACTTGGTGGACACAGCTACCACTATGAGAAAGGAAACAAAGCAGGCCAATTGTTGGCTTCAAAACTGAAAGGCCACCAGAAGTGTCTTTTTGTAGAGACCATCAAAGATCACAGAGAATTGTGACAAATGAACAAAAAAAACTATGAAAATGAGAGAACAGGGATAAAATACTACAATTTACACAGTCAATACTCAAATTCAAATGGTTTAGGAGTGTGTTGAGGGCAGCTCATGTGACCATTTTAATGCAAAACCACTAGAAGAATCAATTTCCAAGTAGGAGTTTATCAGGGACATTAAGTCCCTGCACTCTATTAGGGATCGAGATAGTTTTACACATTCGTTAGGGGTTACAGCCCTTCTCTACATGGGCTTTTGGCTAAAATTCATACATTTTCACATCTAGGGCCAGGGTTAAGCCCACCATGGCTGAGGCTCAACTTTCCCTCATACTTAAGCCTGGGAAGGACACAGAGAATTGTGGGTCATACAGGTCAATCGCCATAACTAGCAAGAATACAAAGATCTTCCCAAAAATTCTGTCCTGCATGATACACACTGACCAGACTTGCTTCATGAAAAAGGTGCTCCATATTTTATGTGTCCCATTCGGAGAGAAATGGGCAATGCTTCTGTCTCTTGATATGGGAATGCTTTTTATAGGCGAGAATGGACACTCTACAGAAGCCCTAGTGGACAGGGACTAAATGACATCCCTCCTCCTACGTTTACGCTTATATTGGGCAAAGTAGGAAATGTGCTTGGAACACTCCATATTTCTGTTTATATCTCTCAGCTGTCCCTTATTAGCAAGACAATCCTGACATTAAGCCCTAAATTTGGTAACTTAAAATCCATTCTGCTGAATGTGGGAAGGTGCCCTTTTCTATTGCAGGAGAGTAGAGCATTGGAACTGGTAATATACAGGGTACTTTGTCTAACTGCTCAATTTGAAAAACAGCTTTTTTTATTGCGATCTTCAAATATATTCATTCTCACCTTGGAAGCTGCAGATCTAGGCTGTAATCCTGGTTTCATGATGTAGTAGTAGTAGCAGTAGATGATTTATAAAGTGCATGGTTAATCAAGTCGGAGTGTCCCCGCACTAGGAATTCATTCTCTAATAAGGAACCTAGAATTGAAGCACCTAGTTATATTATCTACTAGCCTTAGAGTTGCCTAAAATATATCTTGAGTTTCTTCTGAAAGACTGATTCAGAGCATTCCTGTCTCATATCCAGAGCAGGGAGTTGTAACGAACAAGCCTTTGATTAGGGGCAATGAATGTATCCCTTTCCTCTGATTTTGAAAATAAGTGTAATGTAAAATGAGCTCTAAATTCTGATGATTAGTAATGTTACAATTTCAAGATGCTATAGTTCACCTCCTCATCAGATTTCCCTTTTTGTAGTGTGATTTCATGCAGATCCCAAGCTCACAATGCTGTTCAGTGTACAGCAGCTCAAGTTTCAGATTGTCCTCCTGACATTAAAATGTTTTCTGCAGAGCTCCATGGTGTTTCTTGGAGTTATAATCATACTTTTATTAAATAATTAACATAACATTCAAGTAACATCGATACTGCTAACACACACATGGACAACTAGCACAGTCAACCACCAAGCTTTTTTTATGGCTTTAGAAATTGGGACCGGAAGGTTATACGCAAATCACTACAACAGACATTGACCCTCCTGAGCTATCCCATTAGCTGAAGAGCCTGTGACCCACACATGAAATGCCTACCTTTTTTTGCAGCTTTTCTCAATCTCTTTAAAACTCTTGCCTGCCATCCTTAGGTATTTCTATATCATAAAAAAAGTTGTACTCAATATGCCCTATGTGAGTCCTGGGAATCAAAATTCAAAGAAGCACCCCTAAAATGCTTGTGCAAGGTTTGTACAAGCACTACAGAAAGTGTGTGGAGCAGGAGCATGCAGACAAACCAGCAGTCAAGAGGTTAATAAAATACAGAGAGACCTCAATGTTTGGATAGAGTGGAAGGGCTTCTAGAATGCTTACTTTTAAAAGTATTTATATTTTCCCTGGTACCTTTCAGATGACTTGTAAATCCTCTATCCAATACCCTCCATGCAAATGCCCAAATAAATGCTCCCCCGTTCATCAGACCAATAAAGCAAAGTTAGTTTATTATCATATTAAATAAAAAGTTATAATTTTTCTTGTACAGTACAAAGCGGATTAAAATGCACACTGTCATATAACACAAACTACAACTACATTTTTATCAATATGATATATTTACAATTCATATACATTATTTCCCATTAGGGATCATGGACACTTGCATACATAATCTATAAACTCCATTATTTACAATCACAGTGCTGATAAGATGAAAAAACTGAGTTCATAAACTTAACAACACAAGGTCAATACTGACTAGTGTTACCTTACAAGGTCAACAAATATGGCAACTCAACAATATGTATTGAATACATATTAACCACTCTTGTAGAAATTAAGGACAAATATTTAAGGAGGACTCTTGAACCTGTTGGAAAAAATGGCAAATGTTACCAGACTCCAACTCCTGTCGCCTTTTTGTTAGAGTAAAGGAGGTGGTAACCTAGATACTTATTTCATATGTTCTGAGTCCAAGTATCTGTTAAATATTTTTGAGGAGCTAAATTAAAGATATTGGAGCTAAAAAAACACTTGATTTAGTTCTTATCAAGGACATCAGATCATGATTAAAGCTATGGCTCTTAATGAAATGCTTCACTATCATTTTAAAAACACCAGAAGACATATTTCAGGAGGACAACTTGCAGCACCATCTTTTATTTCAGAAATTTTTGTAAGCCTTGGCCCACATTTCTACCTAATTTCAAGCATGAAAATGACTCTAAACACACTTGTTTTAGTTCCAAAAGTGATGATTCACATCCAACAGTCCTATCTAGCCAAAAGATTAAACAAGAAAAATCACTATTTTTGGCCTTTTTGAGAAATTTCTTAAGGTCCAGGGTCATCAATTTCCATAAAAAAATTGATTTTTGGAATGTACAAAAAATTATTTGAAACCTCATTTGTATTGTGCCTCATCTTGAATTATCACTTTTTAGGGCTTCTCAGTGACCAAATATGACATTTTTATAGACTTTTCCTCCTACTCAGAAGCCTGTGTTTTGCCCAATTTCGAGCATGAAAAGGACTCTAAAGGCACTTATTTTAGTTCCAAAAGTAATGATTCACATCCAACAGTCACATACAGTCAAAAGATTAAACATTAAAAAAAAATCACCATTTCTGACTATTCCGAGAAATGTCTTAAGGTCCAGGGTCATCAAACACATTTATTTTTTGGAATGTACAAAAATTGATTCCAAATGTCATGTGTATCGCACCTCATGTTGAATAACCACTTTTTAAGACCTCACAGAATCCAAATATGCCATTTTTATAGACTTCCTCCTGCTAAAAAGCTTGTGTTTTGCCAGATTTAATGCATGAAAATGACTCAAAAAACACTTATTTTACTTACAAAAGTGATGATTCACATCCAACAGTCATTTACAATCAAAAGAGTAAACATTTAAAAATTCACAATTACTGAATATTTGGAGAAAGTTCTTATGGTCCGGGGTCATCGTTTTCCATCAGAAAATAGATTTTTTGAACTGTACAAAAAATGCTTCAAAATGTCAATTCTATCGCACCTCATGTTGAATAACCACTTTTTAAGGCCTAATAGTCCGTTTTCGAGAGTTCTCCTCCTACTCAGAAGCTTGGATTTTGCCTGATTTCTAGCATAAAACATGAATCTAAAAACACCTATTTTTGTTATACTTGTGACTATTCACCTCCAACTGTCATTTACAGTCAAAAGATAAAAAATCAAAAAAAATCACCATTACTGACCATTTGCAGAAAGTTCCTATATTCCGGGGTCATCGTTTTTCATTAGAAAATTTATTTTTAGACTCTACAAAAAAATGATTCAAAATGTCAATTGTATCGCGCCTCATGGTGAATAACCACTTTTTAGGGCCTCCAAGTGACCAAAATTGCAATTATTATAGACTTTTTGTCCTACTTAAAAGCTTGTATTTTGCCCGATTTCCAGCATGAAAATGACTCTAAACACACCCATTTTAGTTGCAAAAGTGTTGATTCACATCCAACTATCATTTACAGTTGAAAGAATAAACATTCAAAAAATTACCATTACTGTCCATTTGGAGAAATCTTCCTAAGGTCCGGTGTCCTTGTTTTTCATCAGAAAATAGATTTTTGGGAACATACAAAAAATGATTCAAAATGTCAATTGTATCGCGCCTCAATTTGAATAACCACTTTTAAAGGCCTCACTGTGAACAAAATTGCCATTTTTACAGACTTTTCCTCCTACTCAGAAGCTTCTATTTTGACTGATTTTGGGCAGGAAAATGACTCTAAACACACTTATTTTAGTTCCAAAAGTGATAATTCATATGCAATAGTTATTTACAGGGAAAAGCTTAAAAATTTAAAAATCACCATTCCTGACCATCTGGAGAAAATAGATTTTTTGGACTGTACAAAAAATTATTCAAAATTTCAATTATATCACACCTCGTGATGAATAACCACCTTTTAAGACCTAACAGTGACCAAAATTGCCATTTTTATAGACTTTCAATCCTACTCAGAAACTTTTATATTGCCCAATATCGAGCATGAAAATGTCTCTAAACACACTTATTTTAGTTCCAAAAGTGATGATTCTCATCAGACAGTGATTTACAGTCAAAAGATTAAACATTAAAAAATTTACCATTACTGACCATTTGGACAAAGTTCCTAAGATAAGGGGTCATCTTTTTTCATCAAAAAATTGATTTTTTGTACTGTACAAAAAATGGTTCAAAAGGTCAATTGTATCATGCCTCATGTTGAATAACCACTTTTTATGGCCTCGCAGTGACCAAAAATGATATTTTCATTGACTTTTCCTTCTACACTGTAGCTTATAGTTTGGCTGATATCGAGCATGAAAATTACTCTAAACACACAAAAGTGAAAATTCACATCTGACAGTGACCAAAATTAAGCTGTTTTTATAGACTTTTTCTCCTTTTCAGAAGCTTGTATTTTGCCCAATTTGGAGCTGGACAATTACTCTAAACACACTCATTTTAGTTCCAAAAGTGGTGATTCACATCTGACAGTCATTTACAGTCAAAAGATTAAACATTCAAAAATCATTATTACTAACCATTTGGAGAAAGTACATCAGGTCTGGGGTAAAAGTTTTTCGTCAGAAAATTGATTTTTTGGGACTGTACAAAAAATGATTCAAAATGTTAATGTTATCCTGCCTGATATTGAATAACCACTTTTTAAGGCTTCCCAGTGACCAAAATGGACATTTTTATAGACTTTTTCTCCTAATCAGAAGCATTAATTTTGCCCGATTTCAAGCATGAAAATGACTAAACACACAAAATTTTGTTCCAAAAGTGATGATTCACTTCCGACAGTCATTTACAGTCAAAAGATAAAACATTTAAAAAAAACACCATTACTGACCATTCGGAGAAAGTTCCTCCGGTCCGGGGTCATCGTTTTTCATCAGAAATTGAATTTATTGGACTGTACAAAAAATGATTCAATATATCAATTGCATCACGCATCAAGTTGAATAACCACTTTTAAGGCCTCCCAGTGACTAAAATTGCCATTTTTGTAGACTTTTCCTCCTACTCAGATGCTTGTATTTTGCCAGATTTCAAGCATGAAAATGACTCTAAACATACTTAATTTAGTTCCAATAGTGATGATTTACATATGACTGTCATTTACAGTCAAAAGATTAAACTTCAACAAAATCACCATTTCTGACCATTCGGAGTTAGTTCCAGAGGTCCGTGGTCATTGTTGTTCATCAGAAATTGGATTTTTCGGACTGTACAAAAAATTATTTAAAATGTCATGTGAATAACCACTTTTTAGGGCTTCCCAGTGTAAAAATTGTCATTTTTATAGCCTTTTTCTCCTAAACGGAAGTCTGTATTTTGCCCGATTTCAAGCATAAAAATTTCACTGAACACACTAATTTTAGTTCCAAAAGTCATGATTCACATCCAACAGTCATTTACAGTCGAAAGAAAAAACATCACCATTTCTGACCATACGGAGAAAGTTCCACAGGTCCGGGGTCATTGTTTTTCATCAGAAATTGTATTTGTTCAACTGTACAAAAAATTATTTAAAATCTCAATTGTATCATGTTGAATAACCACTTTTGAAAATGTTTACTTTTTTTAGACTTTTTCTCCTAATTATAAGCTTGTATTTTGCCCAATTGTGAGCATGAAAATGACTCTAAACACACTTATTTTAGTTCCAAAATTGATGATTCACATCCGACAGTCATTTACAGTAGAAAGATTAAACATTAATAAATCACCATTTCTGACCATCCAGAGAAAGTTCCACAGGTCCGGGATCATCGTTTTTCATCAGAAATTGGTTTTGTTGGACTCTACAAAAAAATTATTCAAAATGTCAATTGTATCGCACCTCATGTTGAATAACCACTTTTTAAGGCCTCACTGTGACCAAAATTGCCATTTTTACTAACTTTTCCTCCTACTCAGAAGCTTGTATTTTGCCTGATTTTGAGCATGAAAATGACTCTAAACACACTTATTTTAGTTCCAAAAGTGATGATACACATCCGATAGTTATTTACAGTAGAAAGATTAAACATTAAAAAATCACCATTTCTGACGATTTGGAGAAAGTTCCACAGGTCCAGGGTCATCATTTTTCATCAGAAATTGGATTTTTGGACTGTATAAAAAATTATTTAAAATGTCTATTGTGTCATGCCTCATGTTGAATACCCACTTTTTAAGGTATCCCTGTGACAAAAATTGCCATTTTTATGAACTTTTCCTACTACTCATAAGCTTGTATTTTGCCCGATTACGAGCATGAAAATGACTCTAAACACACTTATTTTAGTTCCAAAAGTGATGATTCACATCCGATAGTTATTTACAGTTTAAAGATAAAACAGTAAAAAATCACCACTTCTGACCTTTCGGAGAAAGTTCCATAGATCCGGGGTCATCCTTTTTCATCAGAAAATGTCAATTGTATCATGCCTCATGTTGAATAACCACTTTTAAAGCCTCACAGTGACCAAAATTGCCATTTTTACATACTTTTCCTCCTACTCAGAAGCTTCTATTTTGACCAAATTCGGGCAGGAAAATGACTCTAATTACCCTTATTTTAGTTCCAAAAGTGATAATTCATATGCAATAGTTATTTACAGTCAAAGATTAAACATTAAAAAATCACCATTACTAACCATCTGGAGAAAGTTTGACAGGTCCGGGGTCATCGTTTTCATCAGAAAATAGATTTTTTGGACTGTAGAAAAAATTATTCAAAATGTCAGTTGGATTGTGCCTCATGTTGAGTAACCACTTTTTAAAGCCTCACAGTGACCAAAATTGCCATTTTTATGTACTTTTCCTCCTACTCAGAACCTTGAGTTTGCCCGATTTCGAGCATGAAAATGACACTAAACAAACTTATTTTAGTTCCAAAAGTGATGATTCACATCAGACGGTCACTAGCGGGCATTTTGATATATAGACCTCTGGGCCCTGCCGGCAGGTGCCTTGAGTCCGTTGGTGACGCTGCCTCACCCTTTGTTACGAAATACAAACACTGCCTGGTGTTAGGTGATTTTAATATTCACATGGACAAATCGGATGATCAAGACTCTATCAGATTACAAGAGTCCCTGGAAATGTTAGAGTTGGCCCCTTACGTGCATTACCCTACTCACGAAAAGGGACACACTCTAGATCAGATCTTCTCCATGGCTAAAATAGAAACTGGCCAACCCCTTCCCCTTGTGTGGTCCAATCACTTCCTTCTGGATTTTATAATCAGGAAGGAATCAAATCATCCCAATGCCTCTGGGAAGTCCTGTATAAGTAATTTCAGACCTTTGCATTTAATTACACCTGACGCTTTGAGCTCTGCCATCAATAATCATCCGATACCCTTTAGCGGAGATTTGGAAGTTGATGCTGCGGGATTGGACAACTGGCTCCAGCTTCGTGCAGGGGAGCTTGCACCCCCTGCCTTGCGCTCTGCGAAGGCTGTTCGGTCCTCTGCCCCATGGTTCACGACAGCTCTTAAGAAAAGTAAGAGTGCCTGTAAACACCTGGAAAGGATCAGGCGAAAGCATTTTGATCTTAACAATAAAATTATTTATAAACAGGCGCTGAAGGCCCATTACAAACAAGTTTATGAGGAGAAAAAACTTGTTTTCTCCTCTAAAATTGAATTAGAAGCAAACAAAAATACGGAAATTTTCAAAATAGTTAGCGAATTCTCTTCCCCTGCAGCGGCAGTCAAGCCATTTACCCCCTCTGAGGCATGGACATGCCGTATGGCCTCTTACTTTTATGATAAGATCAAAAACATTCAGGAAACTTCCTACAACACCCTCTGTGCACGGAGACAGTTCTGAGTGCGAGCCCCCCCCCCAATTCCAGTAAGAGAACCATCTTTTACACAGTTTTCCCCTGTCTCCATGGTTAAATCTCTGGAAATCATGAAAGGCCTCAAATCTGGCTCCCCCTCCGACCTGTGTCCAGCTCCTGTCCTGGCATCAATAGCGGAGATTATTAATCCGGCGGTTAATCGGATTCTTAATCTCTCGCTGCAGAAGGGGCTGATCCCCGACAGGTGGAAGAGGGCGAGAATTCTCCCCTTATTAAAAAAGCCGACATTGGATCCAGAGTTATCCTCTAATTATAGGCCAATATCTCTGCTTCCCTTCTTTTCCAAGGCCCTGGAAAAAGTTGTGAATCTTGTCACCACCTCATTTGTTGAATCTAATCAAGTACTCCACCAGAGCCAGTCTGGTTTCAGGGCAAATTTCAGCACTGAAACGGCACTTTTGGAAGTTTCGGAGGCCATAAAGGATACTTTGGATAAGGGTGGCAAGGCCGTATTGATATTATTGGACTTATCTGCGGCCTTTGACACCGTCCCCCATGACCGACTCCTGTTGAGACTCAAGGAGTGCGGTTTTGGGGGTTCGGTACTCAACTGGTTTGCTTCCTTTCTAAAGGATCGCCAGCAAACAGTTTGGTCCCCGCCTTTTGCTGCCCCTATCCCTCCTCTGAAAGTGGGAGTTCCTCAGGGCTCAATTTTGAGCCCCACTCTTTTTAATATATATATGGCCCCCTTAGCGAATCTGGCAGAGGCTCACGGAGCAAAAATAGTATCCTATGCGGACGATACGCAGCTGCTCTTTACCTGCGATAAAGATTCGGATTTTAAAGGAGATGTGATTAATTCCTGTTTATCAGAAGTGTTCACCTGGCTCCAATCAAATCAACTTAAATGTAACTCCGAAAAATCGGAGATCATCTTTTTTGGCCTTCCCCCCCCAGTAACGTGGCAAAACTGGTGGCCAGTGGACATGTCCCCTCCCACAACCTCTGTAAAGACAGTGAAAAATTTAGGAGTGAAGCTGGATGATAATCTTTTGATGGAGGCCCAGATTCAGGCAGTTGTCGGATCATGCTTTGGCATGCTGAAAATGCTAAAGCGGTTTCTGCCCCTCCTGCCTATTACACATAGGAAAACGGTGGTTCAAGCACTGATAGTCTCCAGGCTGGACTACGTAAATGTCCTGTACCTAGGGCTACTGCAATATCTATTGGCACAGCTGCAGGTGGCCCAGAACGCAGCAGCCAGAGCAATACTCATGCTTGGCCCGAGATCACGGATGTCTCCACATCTGAAATCCCTACATTGGCTGGCTGCCAGTTCGCAAGAGGATCCATTTTAAAGCAATGGTCCTGGCTTTCAAGGCTGTCCACAGCACAGGGGCCGTGTACATCAGGAAGAGAGTCCAGTTCTATTGCCCGCACCGAACACTGAGGTCCTCAATGCTACAGTTGGCATGCACTCCTAAATGTCACCGAGTGCGGATAGGGGGACGCTCCTTTCAGGTGCAGGCGGCTCAACTTTGGAACACCCTGCCACTGAAACTGAGACAAATGCAGGACCTCCTTGTTTTTAGGAAGTCATTGAAAACATGGTTATTCAAACAATAATATTCAACCTGGTTTCTACAGCACATGGCCAACGCCGTCACAACGCTCTTAGCACCGGGACACTCTATCGAGTAGCTGTGCGCTTTATAAATACTCATTTAATATAACATAACATTTACAGTCCAAAGATTAAAAATAAAAAAATCACCAATTCTGACCATTCGGAGAATGTTCCACAGGTTCGGGGTCATTGTTTTTCATCAGAAATTGGATTTTTTCTGACTGTACGAAAAATGATCCAATATGTAAATTGTATCGTGCATCATGTTGAATAATCACTTTTTATGGCCTCCCAGTGACGAAAATTGCCATTTCTTTAGACTTTTCCTCCTACTCTGAACCTTGATTCTGCCCGATTTTGAGCATGAAAATAACTAAATACACTTATTTTAGTTCCAAAAGTGATGATTCACATCTGACAGTCGCAAGATTGCACATAAAAAAAATCACAATTTCTGTCCATTCGGAGAAAGTTCCACAGGTCCCGGGTCATAGTTTTTTATCAGAAATTAGATTTTTTGGACTGTACAAAAAATTATTCAAAATGTCAATTGTATCACTTCTCAAGATGACTTACCACTTTTTAAGGCCTCCCAGTGACTAAAATTGTTATAGACTTTTTCTCCTACTCAAAAGCTTGTATTTTGCCCAATTTCGAGCATGAAAATGACTCTAACCACACTTATTTTAGTTCCAAAAGTGATGATTCACATCCGACAGTCATTTACAGTCGAAAGATTAAACCTTAGGAAATCAACATTTCTGACCATTCGGAGAAAGTTCCACAGGTCCGAGGTCATCTTTTTTCATCAGAAATTGGATTTTTTGGACTGTAACAAAAAATGATTCAAAATGTCAATTGTATCGCGCCTTAAGTTGAATAACCAGTTTTTAAGTTCTCCCAGTGAGAAAAATTGCCATTTTATAGACTTTTCCTCCTACTCAGAACCTTGAATTTGCCCGATTTCGAGCATCCAAAAGTGATGAATCACTTCTGACAGTCATTTACAGTCAAAAGATTGCACATTAAAAAATCACCATTTCTGAACATTCGGAGAAAGTTCCACAGGTCCAGGGTCATTGTTTTCCATCAGAAATAGTTTTTTTTGACCTGTACGAAAATGATTCAAAATGTCAATTGTATTGCGTCTCAAGTTGAATAACCACTTTTTAAGGACTCCCAATGACCAAAATTGACATTTTTATCGATTTTTCCTCCTACTCAGAACCTTAAATTTGCCCAATTTAGAGCATGAAAATCACTGTAAACACACTTATTTTAGTCACAAAAGTGATGATTCACATCTGACAGTCATTTACAGTTGAAAGATTGTACATTAAAAAAATCACCATTTCTGACCATTCAGAGAAAGTTCCACAGGTCCGGCAGAGATCATCGTTTTTCATCAGAAATTTGATTTTTGGACTGTACAAAAAATTATTCAAAATGTCAATTGTATTGCGTCTTAAGTTGAATAACCACTGTTTAAGGCTTCCCAGTGACCAAAATTGTCATTTTTATAGACTTTTTCTCCTAATCAGAAGCCTGTATTTTGCCCAATTTCGAGCATGAAACCATTCTAAACACACTTATTTTAGTTCCAAAAGTGATGATTGACATCTGACAGTCATTTACAGTCGAAAGATTACACATTAAAAAATAACCATTTCTGTCCATTCGGAGAAAGTTCCACATGTCCGAGCTCATCGTTTTTCATTAGAAATTGGATTTTTTGGACTGTACAAAAAATGATTCAAACTGTCAATTGTATCACTTCTCAAGATTTCTAACCACTTTTTAAGGCCTCCCTGTGACCAAAATTGCCATTGTTATAGACTTTTTCCTCATACTCAGAAGCATGAATTTTGCCCAATTTTTTTTTTATAATCAATTTTATTGTTTTGAAAACAGACAACATCGTCAAATCAGCATTAGACACGAAAGATGACAATTCACAGCCAATTACAGGAGCATAACATCTCATAAGTCCCGACTACTTAAGGCACAAGCGGATGGAACGATCAGACACCTTACTTTAATTACTCCACGGCACCCAGCCATTTACCCCAGACCCTGCGGTACTTTTTGGGACACCCTCGTGCCTCGTACAGGGTTTTTTCTTGGGTCGCGCACCAGTCTACCCTCCTTCGCCACTTCCCTGAGCAGGGTGGATCTGGGCATTTCCAAGCCGCAGCTATGTCACGCTTGGCCACTACCATGGCTGTGTTGAAAAATAATTTTTCATTTCTGGACCCATCCAGCCCATCTGTAATCCCCAGCAGAGAGTGTCGTGGGTCGTGAGGGACTTCCCACCCCAGGATTTCTGTGAGTTCCTCCTCGATATCACCCCAGAATCACGCTAGGTGGGGGCATGCCCAGACCATGTGGAAAAAGTCAGCCGGAGCATGACCGCACTTTGTGCAGGATGCGCTCGGGTACATGCCCGCCCGATGGAGGCGCATGGGGGTTAAGTAGGCGGCGTGCAAGTAGTATAGTTGGATCATTCTGAGTTTGGCTGATGCAGTGACCGTCTTGGGCGCCATAAGTCCATCATGCCAATCCTCCTCATCGAGTGGACCCACCCATTTTTCCCATTGGCCTCTCAGCTTATCCAGTGTAGTGGGGGTGTTGTTAACCAATGTTCGATAGATACGAGAGATACCCCCTTTGCCTAAATCTCCCAGCATAGTCTGTGCCTCGGGAGGGCTATACTCCGGGATCCTGGTGTTAGTGGTGATGTGCATGTGGAGGGCATGTCGCAGTTGCAAGTATTTATAAAATTGAGATGGGTGCAGGGAGTAACGGGTGCGGACGTCCTGAAAGGAGCGCATATGGCCGCTTGTCCACACATACCCAAGTTGTGAGATTCCTATGAGATCCCATGGTCTAAAACCCTGCAACCCACTGACCTCTCGGAGCCAAGTACCATGCCAGAGAGGCGTGCACTGAGTCAGCCTGCGTGTCCAGTGAGTATGACGCAGCGCAGCCCGCCAGGCCAACAGCACCGAGCGCGTTACCTCTGGTAAACGGGATGGAATGGACCCCCCATACATCAATGATTGGATTTTGGACAAACCCATTTCGCTCAGTTCGAGCCGGTAAGCTGGGTCTGACCAGCCCCCGTTGAACCAGTCGTGTATGACCAGGAGGCGCGTAGCCAGGAAGTATAGATATAAATGTGTCATCCCCAAACCCCCATCAAATGAGGGAATACGGCATAGATTCAGGGCCAGACGTGCTCTCCCCCCCCCGAGAAATTTGGTGGCCATACTGTCCAGTTCACGGAACCAGGCCCTTGAGAAACAAAAGGGGGTGTTTTGGAGGACATATAGGAACCTGGGGAGAATCATCATTTTAAACAGAGCGACCCTCCCCAGGGGGTTCAGAGGTAACGCCTGCCACTTCTGAAGATCTGCCTTGGCTTTCTTCACCAGTGGGGTGATGTTGAGGGACCAGCCCAGCTCAGGAAGGAGAGCGACCCATATAACTAAGTATTTAAATGATTGGTGCCGAATCGGTATGTTGGTTTGCCAATCATAACAGTCTCTAGATAGGTGCAAAGGGACCAGGACCGACTTGTCCGGGTTCAGTCGGAGGCCAGAGGCCTGCCCAAAGGACCGCAAGATCTGGAGACAGTGAGGGCCAGACTGGACCAGTTCAACCAAGAAGATTAGGACATCGTCAGCATATAGAGCGATCTTGTCCGCCTCCGTGTTAGGCCATTCCCATCCCTGAATACGACCCTCAGACCTCACCAGGGATGCCAGGGGCTCCATCGCCAGGGCGAAGAGCAGGGGCGAAAGGGGGAAGCCCTGTCTTGTTCCCCTCTGAATGGGGAAGGCCTCTGTTAAAACCCCATTGACCAAGACTCGCGCCCGCGGCTGGGCATATAGGACGTGGACCAGGTTCCTAAAATGAGAGCCGAATCCCATCTCCGCCAGCACGTCAGCCAGATACGTCCAGTCCACCGAGTCAAAGGCCTTCTCAAAATCTACGAGAAGAATCGCCAGGTAGGGGGTGAGCAAGTGCCGGTGGGCAGGGCCAGATGCAGCCTCCGTAGACAGTGCCGAGTACCCCACGTGGGCATGAATCAGCACTGGTCTGGGTGAACCAGCAGAGACAAGTAGGGCTTCAGCCGTTGGGTGAGAATGGTGGCGTATAATTTGATTTCTGTGTTGATAAGAGAGATGGGATGGTAGTCCGTGCATTGACTGGAAGGTGGCTGAGATTTCGGCAGGACCACGATGGTGGCCATATCCGTCTCAAGTGGGAAGGAACCCTTTTCCTGCGCCTTGTCGAACAAGTCGGCAAGACGCGGTACGAGAGTCTCGCGGTATAGCGCATAGTATTCTTGGGGGAGGCCGTCAGGGCCCGGGGTCTTACCCGACGAAGTGAGGGTTATTGCCTTGTTAATTTCCTCACGAGAGATGGGGCGGTCCAGATCCTCCTGGGCGGCCGAGCTCAGCCGAGAGAGACGAACGCCACCCCGTTCGAGTAAGGCAGAGAGCGACAGATCCGGGGTCCGTACCGCATAGAGTTGTTGGTAGTAAGAGGCAAAGGTGCGAGCCATCGCCATCGGAGATCGGTGCACTGCTCCATCCCGATCCACTATTTCAGGGATGATGCGGTTTGCCCTGGGGAATGTGGCTAATCTATGAAGAATCGTGCCATTCTTGTCGCCCCAGCCATACACTCTCGCTATTGAAGATCTCCAGAGGAGCTTGGCAGCATCCAGGGATAGCTGCCTGATCTCCCCCCGAAGATGAGTAAGTTGTCAAATGCGGAAAGTGTCATCGGCCATGTGGGGGGATTGCTCGAGGCGCAACGCCTGCGCCTCCCATGAGGTGATCTGCTGCAGTTGCGCCTGACGCTGTCGTTTGAGTTGGCCCTTAGCGACGCCCCGGATGGTGGCCTTACCCGCTTCCCATAGGATACCCGGAGAAGACACCGACCCCTCATTGGTTAGAAAGTATTGTTTAAGCTCCGTCCCCACCACCTTTTTGAATTCCTTGTCTTGGAGGAACCATGCGTTCAGTCTCCACGTCTGGTGTGCCAAAGGGGGGGAGCCCCTGTTCTGAGAAGCACCGGGGAGTGGTCGGAGATGCCCCTGGGGAGGATACGGATGTCCTGAATCATGGAGCAGTCAGTCTAGGGGACAAAAATCGCGTCAATGCGCGCCTGTGTGTGGTGTGCCGCAGAGGTGTTGGTGAATTGAGTGGTGTGAGGGTGCCAGGTGCGCCAAGCGTCACAGAGGCCCAGAGACTCGGACCAGCTCTTTAATTGTTTCGCCTGCGCAGTTCTGGAGCTAGAGGGGGGGCCTGCCGTGTCAAGGTTCGGAGAGGAAACCGCGTTGAAATCACCTCCGATAATGGTGGGGCCCAGAGGTAAGGTAGCTAGCAAGGCAGTAATGTGTTGCAGTGACAAGATTAAGAGGAGTGTCACCCATCGAGCTACAGAGGGTCACTGATGTTCCCTGGGGGTCGTGAATAACACGTGTAAGCACGAAAGGCAGGGAGCGTTTCAGAATGATGGCCACCCCACGGGAGCCCCGAGTGAAGCCAGAGTGCCATACTCTGTCATACCCATAGCGTGCCAGGAAGGGGCAGTGGTTGCCCAGCAGGTGCGTTTCTTGAAGTAGGAGTATTTCTATACCGAGGCATTGTGTATAGCGCAGGACAGCCATACGTTTAAGCCGGTCTAGGAGGCCATTAACATTCCATGACAGAACATGAAGGGATGCCCTGGGAATGGGTGTGTCAGTCATGGCGGTTGGTATGTAGAGTATAGGTGCGAGGCCCTGCAGATAGTCGGGAGTGCGCGCGGGTTCCCGCTTCTGTGTAGGAGGGCGCATGTAGTGAAGCCGTGCCTGTCCCCTGTGGAGTGGCCGCAGGGTGTCCCATGGTAGCTGAAACAACAAAAAACAACAACTTAGGGAAAAACAGTCCCAAACCCCCCATCCCCCTCCCCCACCCTATACTTCGGAACGGAAGCATCTGTCGACCCCCCATCGTAACAAGAACCAAACTAAAACGCTCAGGTTAGGTTGCGTGGAGGACCCCTCCATATGTGCGGATGTGCAGTGTCTCGGCAGAAGACAAGGAAGTAGAGCAAGAAGATCTGCCATGGATCAGAAACCCCCCTGGGGCAGAAGCACGTCCCCACAGTGAGTATGCATTTGGCCTCGCCTGCTAGTTCTTCAGAGAGTTGGAGTGCGGGAAAGGTCTGAGTCTGTTCTCGGTGAACCCCCCCGGGCCAATGACGATGGAGTTCCAGGTAAAACATCGGCTGAGCGGTGCCTGCGGCAGGGCGGGGAGCCCGGTGGGCTTGAGGAGTCTCGGATTTGGTGGGCAGCTGTGCTCGAAGATCTAGACGTTGCCGCTTGGGACTGGCATCTCCTGTGGGACTGCGTGCGCCTCCGGCGCTGGTGCCTCAGTGACTGTGGCCTCGTGGGCTGGGAGCCCGATGGTCTTGGGGACAGGTCACGCCGCTGGCGGAGGGGACGTTCCTCCATCAGCCATGTCCATGCCGCCTGGGGCGAGTCAAAGAACTGCGTTTTGTTCTGGAAAATGACGCGCAGGCGTGCGGGGAACTGGAGTTGGTATTGTAGGCCCAGGGCTCGGAGTTTCTTTTTAACGTCCGTGTAGGAGCGGCGGAGGTCTTGCACCTCCTTGGTGTAGTCAGGAAATACCATGATAGTGTGGTTTTGGAACTTGAGAGGTCCGTGGGCGCGTGCCTCGCGCACGATGGCGTCCCGGTCCTTAAAGTTAAGGATTTTCAGTATGATAGGGCGAGGTGGGGCTCCAGGTGGCGGCCCAGGCACGAGAGATCGATGTGCTCTCTCCACTACGAACCATGCGGAGAGGGCGTCCCTGGGCATCCACGAAGCAAACCAGGCCTCGACAAAAGTGGATACTTGGTTCGTCTCAACCCCTTCGGGGAACCCCACCAGGCGGAGGTTGTTGCGGCGTGTGCAATTTTCGGCCTCCTCTGCGCGCCGATGCAGCTCTTTGGTGTGTGAGCGGAGATGAGCCACTTGCTCTTTCAGTTGGAGGATATCGTCCTCCGCCGTAGAAATTTGAGATTCAGCCTCTGTAATTCGTGCCGTAGCGTTGCGGAGGTCCTGTCGAAGGAGGGATACGTCCACCTTAACCTCCCCAATCTTCCCTTCAACTGATGCTTGTGAGGTGCTAATTGCCTGTAGAATGGTAGTTAAGTCTGTACCTTGAAGAGGCGGGGCCCCCGCAGCCTGCCCAGGGGGGTCATGATCGGAGGTGGTGTACCGGTCCATCTTCGTTTGCGTAGGAGCCGGTGTGGACTTGGAGGCCTTGTCTCTCCCCATGTTTGATGTCAGGCCGCACCTCCGCAGGAGCTCCAAGGGCCAGACGAAGGAGACCAAGGACTGTGGAATGCCCCAGTCGAGGTTATGTGACCCCACCCGAGGCGAGAGCCGCTAGGCAAGGGTGCAGTCCCTATGTGAGGCACACGAAGATAGGGTCCGCCCGCTAGTTCCCAGGAACGCCCCACAGTGCGAAGAGTAGGAACCAAGGCTGCGGAGAGGAGGGTAGAAGTGACTACTACGGTGAGTGTCCACGCCAGGCAGAGGCGCAGTAGAGCCTTCCTGAGGAAGAAGTTGAGAGGCCAATATTGCATGGGGGCGACACCTCACAGGCTCATGGCGAAGGGGGGGGCCCGGCCGCTGGATCCCAGGCAGTTCACTCCGTGCAGCTGAATCTGCTTTCAGTACCAACAACCAATGTCGCACCGCCGACACCGCCACCAGGAGTCGTGACAACACCCGGCCCTCGCTTCACCCGCTGGCCGCGATGATGACGGGGAGATCCGCATCGGTGAAAAGACGCCTCTGAAGGGCCAGGCCAGGCAGCTTGGAGAGTGCGCCCACAAGAAGCATCTCCAGGGAGTGGGTATATACCAGGGGGGGACCGGCCGATCCCCACGTCACATCACACCGCCGCCCGACCTGGCTGCCAAAGGAGGAAGACGGGGTGCTCCGCCTCCGCAGGTAGGGACGAGGGCCCGCCAAAAAGACCTATCGCTGGCCCAGTGGGCAGCGGCGGAACTGGGCCGTGGTTGCCCTGTGTGAGCTATAGGCCCCTGGTGCACTCAGCTCTAGGGTCAGGGAGGGCCCCTGTTGGGAACAGATGGAGGCAGATGAGGCTCGCTGCCCGAAGGACCCAACCGAACTGCAGCCACACTGCCCTGGATCAGCCAGGTCCTAGGATTGGACTAGCACGGCAGACCGGAGGGGCCCAGGCACCCCACCACACCAGGCACAACAAGGGAGGGGGGTCGACCTCCCATGCCGCTGCCCCATGCGACAGCCGGTCCCCGGCCCCAACCCCACTCACCGGGTGATACTGCCTCTGCCCGCTCGAGGTCGGCCTCGGCAGTTGGGAGCGGTATGGCAATGTGCTCTCCCAGGGTGCTGCTCACTGTCCCAGAATGCGGGCCATCAGCACCTCGTCCTCTGCACACCAGCCGAACCCCGCTGGTCGGATCGTGAAGGATGGAGCCCCCAGGCAGACGTCAGCTCCAGCCGGCACGCCGGCCGTGGGCGCAGGGGGCTGCCATTTTGTATGCCGAGGGCACCAGAGAGCTGATACGGCGGGCCCGCTGGTAGACCACTGAAGCCGCTCGCCGGAGAACACGCCACGTGAGCTCCACTGTCAGGGCGAGAGGCAGCGCCGGCCGATGCCTCCAAGTGAAGGGTGCCGCGTTCACCACCAGTGCACTGAGGGGGCCACCATGTTGCGGTCTCGGGGCCTCTATAGAGCAGGGAGCCCAGTATGGTGCCAGGAGCCCACGATCAGTACTCCAGACACATCGGGACAGCGCCGCCGCTCCGGGGGATCCCTGCAGGCAGGTAGGAAGTGCGGATGACTGCCGTGGACACCGGGATGCGAGGCGGATGACGGAGGGGTCCAGAGCACTCTTAGAGTGCGACCGCCATCTTGACGCCTCAGGCCACGCCCCAAATTTTGCCCAATTTTGAGCATGAAAATGACTCTAAACGCACTAATTTTAGTTCCAAATGTGATGATTCACATATGACAATCATTTATAGCTGAAAGATTAAACTTTAAAAAATCACAATTTCTGACCCTTCTGAGAAAGTTTCACAGGTCCGGCCGGGATAATTGTTTTTCATCAGAAATTGGATTTTTTGGACTGTACAAAAAAATGATTCAAATTGTCAATTGTATCGCGTCTTCAGTTAAATAAACATTTTTGGGGGCTTCCCAGTGACCAAAATTGGCATTTTTATAGACTTTTTCTCCTAATCAGAAGCTTGTATTTTGCCCTATTTTGAGAATGCAAATGACTCTAAACACATTTATTTTAGTTCCAAAAGTGATGATTCACATCCGACAGTCATTTACAGTTGAAAGATTAACCATTAAGAAGTCACCATTTCTTACCATTCGGAGAAAATTCCAGAGGTCCAAGTTCATCATTTTTCATCAGAAATTTTTTTTTTTTGGACTGCACAAAAAATGATTCAAAATGTCAATTGTATAGCATCTCAAGTTGAATAATCACGTTTTAAGGCCATCAAGTGACCAAAATTGCCATTTTTATAGACTTTTCCTCCTACTCAGCACCTTGAATTTGCCTGATTTCGAGCATGAAAATGACTCTAAACACACTTATTTTAGTTCCAAAAGTGATAAAACACATCCGATAGTTATTTACAGTTGAACGATGAAACATTAAAAAAATCACCATTTCTGACGTTTTGGAGAAAGTTCCACAGGTCTGGCTGGGGTCATGGTTTTTCATCAGAAATTGGATTTTTGGACTGTACAAAAAAAGATTCAATATGTCAATTGTATTGTGCATCAAGTTGAATAACCACTTTTTAAGGCCTCCAAGTGACCAAAATTGCCATTTTTATAGACTTTTCCTTCTACTCAGAACCTTGATTTTGCCCGATCTCAAGCATGGAAATGACTCTAAACACACTTATCTTACTTCCAAAAGTGATGATTCACATCTGACAGTCATTTACAGTCGAAAGATTGCAGATTAAAAAATCACCATTTCTGACCATTCGGAGAAAGTTCCTCAGGTCCGGAGTCATCTTTTTTTCTTCAGAAATTGAATTTTTTGGACTGTACAAAAAATGATTCAAAACGTCAATTGTATTGTGGCTCAATTTGAATACCCACTTTTTAAGGCCACCCAGTGACCAAAATTGCAATTTTTATAGACTTTTCCTCCTACTCAGAACCTTGATTTTGCTCTATTTAGAGCATGAAAATGACTCTAAACACACCTATTTTTCCCCCAAAAGTGATGATTCACATCCGACAGTCATTTAAAGTCGAAAGATTATACATTAAAAAAATCTCTTTTTCTGACGATTCTGAGAAAGTTCCACAGGTCTGGAGTCATTGTTTTTCATCAGAAATTAGGTTATTTGGACTGTAGAAAAAATGATTCAAAATGTCAATTGTATCGCACCTCAAGTTGAATAACCAGTGTTTAAGTTCTCCCAGTGAGAAAAATTGCCATTTTATAGACTTTTCCTCCTACTCAGAATCTTGAATTTGCACAATTTCGATCATGAAAAAGACTCTAAACACACTTAGTTTAGTTCCAAAAGTGATGATTCACTTCTGACAGTCATTTACAGTCGAAAGATTGCACATTAAAAAATCACCATTTCTGACCATTCGGAGAAAGTTCCACAGCTCCGGGTTCATTGTTTTCCATCAGAAATTGTTTTTTGGACTGTACGAAAAATTATTCCAAATGTCAATTGTATTGCGTCTGAAGTTGAATAACCACTTTTTAAGGACTCCCAGTGACCAAAATACCCATTTTTATCGACTTTTCTTCCTACTCAGAACCTTGAATTTGCCCAATTTCGAGCATGATAATAACTGTAAACGTGCTTATTTCAGTTCTAAAAGTGATGATTCACATCTGACAGTCATTTACGGTCGAAAGATTGCACATAAAAAATCACCATTTCTGACCATTCGGAGAAAGTTCCACAAGTCCTGCGTCATTGTTTTTCATCAGAAGTTGGATTTTTTGGACTTTACAAAAAAAAAATCAATATGTCAATTGTATTGTGCACCAAGTTGAATAACCACTTTTTAAGGCCTCCCAGTGATGAAAATTGCCATTTTTATAGACTTTTCCTCCTACTCTGAACATTGATTTTGCCTGATTTTGAGTATGAAAATGACTCTAAACACACTTATTTTTGTTCCAAAACTGATGGTTCACATACGACAGTCATTTACAGTTAAAAGATGAAACATTAAAAAATCACCAATTCTGACCATTTGGAGAAAGTTCCACAGATCCGGGGTCATCCTTTTTCATCAGAAAATGGATATTTTGGACTGTACAAAAAATCATAAAATGTCAATTGTATCATGCCTCATGTTGAATAACCACTTTTAAGGCCTCCCAGTGACCAACATTGTCATTTCTATTGACTTATCCTCCTACTCCATACCTTGAATTTTCCCAATTTGGAGCATTAAAATCACTCTAACACACTTATTTTAGTTCCAAAAGTGATGATTCACATCTGACAGTCATTTACAGTCGAAAGATTGCACATTAAAAAATCACGATTTCTGACCATACGGAGAAAGTTCCACAGGTCCGGGGTCATCGCTTATCATCAGAAATTGGGGGGCATATTAGCAAGACCCACGTTAAAATTATCGCCGTTTTAGCGGCAGGAAACTGCCGCTAAAACGGAGATAATGGGCTTGCTAATATGTGTTATGGAATTCCAATAGAAGCCCAAGTTAGATGTCCTGCACATCTAACCTGGGCTTCTATTGGAATTCTATAACGCATATTAGCAAGCCCATTATTGCAGTTTTAGCGGCAGTTTCCTGCCGCTAAAACGGCGATAATTTTAACGTGGGTCTTTCTAATATGCCCCTGGATTTTTGGACTGTACAAAAATGATTCAGAATGTCAATTGTATCACTTCTCAAGATGACTAACCACTTTTTAAGGCCTCCAAGTGACCAAAATTGCCATTCTTAAAGACTTTTTCTCCCTCTCAGAAGCTTGTATTTTGCACAATTTCGAGCTTGAAAATTACTCTAAACTCACTTATTTTAGTTCCAAAAGTGATGATTCACATCCAAAAGTCATTTACAGTCGAAAGACTGAATATTAAGCAATCAACATTTCTGACCATTCGGAGAAAGTTCCACAGGTCAGGGGTCATCGTTTTTCATCAGAAATTGGATTTTTTGGACTGTACAAAAAATGATTCAGAATGTCAATTTTATTGGGTCTCAAATTGAATAACCACTTTTAAGGCCTCCCAGTGACCAAAATTGCCATTTTTATTGACTTTTCCTCCTCCTCAGAATCTTGAATATGCCCAATTTTGAGCATGAAAATCAATCTAAGCACACTTATTTTAATTCTAAAAGTGATGATTCACATCTGACAGTCATTTACAGTCAAAAGATTGCACATTAAAAATCATCATTTCTGACCATTCAGAGAAAGTTCCACAGGTCCCGGGTCATCGTTTTTCATCAGAAATTGGATTTTTGGACTGTACAAAAAATGATTCAAAATGTAAATTGTATTGCGTCTCAAGTTGAATAACCACTTTTTAAGGCCTCCCAGTGACCAAAATTGCCATTGTTAAAGACTTTTTCTCCTTCTCAGAAGCTTGTATTTTGCACAATTTCGAGCTTGAAAATTACTCTAAACTCACTTATTTTAGTTACAAAAGTGATGATTCACATCCAAAAGTAATTTACAGTCGAAAGATTGAATATTAAGCAATCAACATTTCTGACCATTCGGAGAAAGTTCCACAGGTCAGGGGTCATCGTTTTCATCAGAAAATGGATTTTTGGACTGTACAAAAAATGATAAAATGTCAATTGTATCATGCCTCATGTTGAATAACCCCTTTTAAGGCCTCCCTGTGACCAAAATTGCCATTTTTATAGACTTTTCCTTTTACTCAGAACCTTGATTTTGCTCAATTTCGAGCATGAAAATCACTCTAAACACACTTATTTTAGTTCCAAAAGTGATGATTCACATCTAACAGTCATTTACAGTCGAAAGATTGCACATTAAAAAATCACCATTTCTGACCATTCGAATAAAGTTTCACAGGTCGGACTCATCGTTTTTCATCAGAAATTGGATTTTTGGGACTGTATCAAAAATTATCCAAAAGTCAATTGTATTGTGTCTCAAGTTGAATATCCACTCTTTAAAGCCTCCCAGTGACCAAAAGTGCCATTTTTATAGACATTTCCTCCTACTCAGAACCTTGATTTTGCCCAATTTCGAGCATGAAAATGACTCTAAACACACTTATTTTAGTTCCAAAAGTGATCATTGACATCTGACAGTCATTTACAGTCGAAAGATTGCACATTAAAAATCACCATTTCTGACCATTTGGAAAAAGTTCCACTGGTCCGGGGTCATTGTTTTTCATCAGAAATTGTTTTTTTGGACTGTACGAAAAATGATTCAAAATGTCAATTGTATCGCTTCTTAAGTTGAACAACCATTTTTTAAGGCTTCCCAGTGACCAAAATTGTCATTTTTATAGACATTTTCTCCTAATCAGAAGTTTGTATTTTGCCCTATTTCGAGCATGAAAATGACCCTAAACACACTTATTTTAGTTCCAAAAGTGAAAATTCACTTCCGACAGTCATTTACAGTCGAAAGATTGCACAATAAAAATCCCCATTTCTGACCATTTGGAGAAAGATCCACAGGTCCCGGGTCATAGTTTTTCATCAGAAATTTTTGTTTTTTTGGACTGTACGAAAAATGATTCAAAATGTCAATTGTATCGCGTCTTAAGTTGAACAACCATTTTTAGGGCTTCCCAGTGACCATAATTGTCATTTTTATAGACATTGTCTCCTAATAAGAATCTTGCATTTTGCCCTTTTTCGAGCATGAAAATGACTCTAAACACACTTATTTGAGTTCCAAAAGTGAAGATTCACTTCCACGAGTCATTTACAGTCGAAAGATTAAACATTAAGAAATCACCATTTCTGACCAGTCGGAGAAAGTTCCTCAGGTCCGGGTCATCGTTTTTCATTAGAAATGTGATTTTTGGAGTGTACAAAAAATGATTCAAAATGTCAATTGTATTGCGTCTCAAGTTGAATAACCACTCTTTAAGGCCTCCCAGTGGCCAAAATTACCATTTTTATCGACTTTTCCTCCTACTCAGAACCTTGAATTTGCCCAATTTCTAGTTTGAAAATCACTCTAAACACACTTATTTTTAGTTCCAAAATTGATGATTCACATCTGACAGTCATTTACAGTCAAAGATTGCACATTAAAAAATCGCCATTTCTGACCATTCGGATAAAGTTCCACAGGTCGGGGTCATCGTTTTTAATCAGAAATTGGATTTTTTGGAAGGTAGTAAAAATGATTCAAAATGTCAATTGTATCACTTCTCAAGATGACTAACCACTTTTTAAGGCCTCCTAGTGACCAAAATTGCCATTGTTATAGACTTTTTCTCCTACTCAGAAGCTTGTATTTTGCCCAATTTCAAGCCTGAAAATTACTCTAAACACACTTATCTATAGTTCCAAAAGTGATGATTCACATCCAACAGTCATTTAAAGTCCTAAAAGACTAAACATTAAGAAATCAACATTTCTGACCATTCGGAGAAAGTTCCACAGGTCCGGGCTCATCGTTTTTCATCAGAAATTAGATTTTTGGACTGCACAAAAAATGATTCAAAATGTCAATTGTATAGCGTCTCAAGTTGAATAACCACTTTTTAAAGCCTCCAAGTGACAAAAATTGTCATTTTTATCGACTTTTCCTCCAACTCAGAAGCTTCAATTTGCCAATTTCGAGCATGAAAATCAGTCTAAACACACTTATTTTAATTCTAAAAGTGATGAGTCACATCTGACAGTCATTTACTGTCGAAAGATTGCACATAAAATCACCATTTCTGACCATTTGGAGAAAGTTCCACAAGTCCGAGGTAATTGTTTTTCATCAGAAATTGGATTTTTGTACTGTACAAAAAATGATTCAAAATGTCAATTGTATTGCTTCTCAAGTTCAATAACCACTCTTTAAGGCCTCCCAGTGACGAAAATTGCAATTTTTATAGACATTTTCTCCTACTCTGAACCTTGATTTTGCCCGATTTTGAGCATTGAAATGACTCTAAACACACTTATTTTAGTTCCAAAAGTGATGATTCACATCCAACAGTCATTTACAGTCAAAAGATTAAACATTAAAAAATCACTTTTTCTGATGATTCGGGGAAAGTTCCACAGCTACGGTGACATTGTTTTCATCAGAAATTGGATTTTTGGACTGTACAAAAATGATACAAATGTCAATAGTATCGCGCCTCAAGTTGAATAACCACTTTTTAAGTTCTCCCAGTGAAAAAAATTGCCATTTTACAGACTTTTTCTCCTACTCAGAACCTTGAATTTAGCCCGATTTTGAGCATGAAAATTACTCTAAACACACTTATTTTAGTTCCAAAAGTGATGATTGACATCTGACAGTCATTTACAGTCGAAAGATTGCACATTAAAAATCACCATTTCTGACCATTCGGAGAAAGTTCCTCAGGTCCGGAGTCATCTTTTTTCTTCAGAAATTGAATTTTTGGACTGTACAAAAAATTATTCAAAACGTCAATTGTATTGTGGCTCAATTTGAATACCCACTTTTTAAGGCCACCCAGTGACCAAAATTGCAATTTTTATAGACTTTTCCTCCTACTCAGAAGCTTGATTTTGCTCTATTTAGAGCATGAAAATGACTCTAAACACACCTATTTTTTTCCCAAAAGTGATGATTCACATCCGACAGTCATTTAAAGTCGAAAGATTATACATTTAAAAATCTCTTTTTCTGACGATTCTGAGAAAGTTCCACAGGTCTGGGGTCATTGTTTTTCATCAGAAATTAGATTATTTGGACTGTAGAAAAAATGATTCAAAATGTCAATTGTATCGCACCTCAAGTTGAATAACCAGTGTTTAAGTTCTCCCAGTGAGAAAAATTGCCATTTTATTAACTTTTCCTCCTACTCAGAATCTTGAATTTGCACAATTTCGATCATGAAAAAGACTCTAAACACACTTATTTTAGTTCCAAAAGTGATGATTCACTTCTGACAGTCATTTACAGTCAAAAGATTGCACATTAAAAATCAACATTTCTGACCATTCGGAGAAAGTTCCACAGCTCCGGGTTCATTGTTTTCCATCAGAAATTGTTTTTTGGACTGTACGAAAAATTATTCCAAATGTCAATTGTATTGCGTCTGAAGTTGAATAACCACTTTTAAGGACTCCCAGTGACCAAAATACCCATTTTTATCGACTTTTCTTCCTACTCAGAACCTTGAATTTGCCCAATTTCGAGCATGATAATAACTGTAAACTGCTTATTTCAGTTCTAAAAGTGATGATTCACATCTGACAGTCATTTACGGCCGAAAGATTGCACATAAAAAAATCACCATTTCTGACCATTCGGAGAAAGTTCCACAAGTCCGGCGTCATTGTTTTTCATCAGAAGTTGGATTTTTTGGACATTACAAAAAATGATTCAGAATGTCAATTGTATCACTTCTCAAGATGACTAACCACTTTTTAAGGCCTCCAAGTGACCAAAATTGCCATTGTTAAAGACTTTTTCTCCTTCTCAGAAGCTTGTATTTTGCACAATTTCGAGCTTGAAAATTACTCTAAACTCACTTATTTTAGTTCCAAAAGTGATGATTCACATCCAAAAGTCATTTACAGTCGAAAGACTGAATATTAAGCAATCAACATTTCTGACCATTCGGAGAAAGTTCCACAGGTCAGGGGTCATCGTTTTTCATCAGTAATTGGATTTTTGGACTGTACAAAAAATGATTCAGAATGTCAATTTTATTGGGTCTCAAGTTGAATAACCACTTTTTAAGGCCTCCCAGTGACCAAAATTGCCATTGTTAAAGACTTTTTCTCCTTCTCAGAAGCTTGTATTTTGCACAATTTCGAGCTTGAAAATTACTCTAAACTCACTTATTTTAGTTACAAAAGTGATGATTCACATCCAAAAGTCATTTACAGTCGAAAGATTGAATATTAAGCAATCAACATTTCTGACCATTCGGAGAAAGTTCCACAGGTCAGGGGTCATCGTTTTTCATCAGTAATTGGATTTTTTGGACTGTACAAAAAATGATAAAATGTCAATTGTATCATGCCTCATGTTGAATAACCCCTTTTAAGGCCTCCTGTGACCAAAATTGCCATTTTTATAGACTTTTCCTTTTACTCAGAACCTTGATTTTGCTCAATTTCGAGCATGAAAATCACTCTAAACACACTTATTTTAGTTCCAAAAGTGATGATTCACATCTGACAGTCATTTACAGTCGAAAGATTGCACATTAAAAAATCACCATTTCTGACCATTCGAATAAAGTTTCACAGGTCGGACTCATCGTTTTTCATCAGAAATTGGATTTTTGGGACTGTATCAAAAATTATCCAAAAGTCAATTGTATTGTGTCTCAAGTTGAATAACCACTCTTTAAAGCCTCCCAGTGACCAAAAGTGCCATTTTTATAGACATTTCCTCCAACTCAGAACCTTGATTTTGCCCAATTTCGAGCATGAAAATGACTCTAAACACACTTATTTTAGTTCCAAAAGTGATGATTGACATCTGACAGTCATTTACAGTCGAAAGATTGCACATTAAAAATCACCATTTCTGACCATTTGGAAAAAGTTCCACTGGTCCGGGGTCATTGTTTTTCATCAGAAATTATTTTTTGGACTGTACGAAAAAAGATTCAAAATGTCAATTGTATCGCTTCTTAAGTTGAACAACCATTTTTTAAGGCTTCCCAGTGACCAAAATTGTCATTTTTATAGACATTTTCTCCTAATCAGAAGCTTGTATTTTGCCCTATTTCGAGCATGAAAATGACCCTAAACACACTTATTTTAGTTCCAAAAGTGAAAATTCACTTCCGACAGTCATTTACAGTCGAAAGATTGCACAATAAAAATCCCCATTTCTGACCATTTGGAGAAAGATCCACAGGTCCCGGGTCATAGTTTTTCATCAGAAATTGTTTGTTTTTTTGGACTGTACGAAAAATGATTCAAAATGTCAATTGTATCGCGTCTTAAGTTGAACAACCATTTTTAGGGCCTCCCAGTGACCATAATTGTCATTTTTATAGACATTGTCTCCTAATAAGAATCTTGCATTTTGCCCTTTTTCGAGCATGAAAATGACTCTAAACACACTTATTTGAGTTCCAAAAGTGAAGATTCACTTCCACGAGTCATTTACAGTCGAAAGATTAAACATTAAGAAATCACCATTTCTGACCAGTCGGAGAAAGTTCCTCAGGTCCGGGTCATCGTTTTTCATTAGAAATGTGATTTTTTGGAGTGTACAAAAAAATGATTCAAAATGTCAATTGTATTGCGTCTCAAGTTGAATAACCACTCTTTAAGGCCTCCCAGTGGCCAAAATTACCATTTTTATCGACTTTTCCTCCTACTCAGAACCTTGAATTTGCCCAATTTCTAGTTTGAAAATCACTCTAAACACACTTATTTTTAGTTCCAAAATTGATGATTCACATCTGACAGTCATTTACAGTCAAAGATTGCACATTAAAAAATCGCCATTTCTGACCATTCGGATAAAGTTCCACAGGTCGGGGTCATCGTTTTTAATCAGAAATTGGATTTTTGGAAGGTAGTAAAAATGATTCAAAATGTCAATTGTATCACTTCTCAAGATGACTAACCACTTTTTAAGGCCTCCTAGTGACCAAAATTGCCATTGTTATAGACTTTTTCTCCTACTCAGAAGCTTGTATTTTGCCCAATTTCAAGCCTGAAAATGACTCTAAACACACTTATCTATAGTTCCAAAAGTGATGATTCACATCCAACAGTCATTTAAAGTCAAAAGACTAAACATTAAGAAATCAACATTTCTGACCATTCGGAGAAAGTTCCACAGGTCCGGGCTCATCGTTTTTCATCAGAAATTAGATTTTTGGACTGCACAAAAAATGATTCAAAATGTCAATTGTATAGCGTCTCAAGTTGAATAACCACTTTTTAAGGCCTCCAAGTGACAAAAATTGTCATTTTTATCGACTTTTCCTCCAACTCAGAAGCTTCAATTTGCCCAATTTAGAGCATTAAAATCAGTCTAAACACACTTATTTTAATTCTAAAAGTGATGAGTCACATCTGACAGTCATTTACTGTCGAAAGATTGCACATAAAATCACCATTTCTGACCATTTGGAGAAAGTTCCACAAGTCCGAGGTAATTGTTTTTCATCAGAAATTGGATTTTTGTACTGTACAAAAAATGATTCAAAATGTCAATTGTATTGCTTCTCAAGTTCAATAACCACTCTTTAAGGCCTCCCAGTGACGAAAATTGCAATTTTTATAGACATTTTCTCCTACTCTGAACCTTGATTTTGCCCGATTTTGAGCATTGAAATGACTCTAAACACACTTATTTTAGTTCCAAAAGTGATGATTCACATCCAACAGTCATTTACAGTCAAAAGATTAAACATTAAAAAAATCACTTTTTCTGATGATTCGGGAAAGTTCCACAGGTACGGTGACATTGTTTTCATCAGAAATTGGATTTTTTGGACTGTACAAAAATGATACAAATGTCAATAGTATCGCGCCTCAAGTTGAATAACCACTTTTTAAGTTCTCCCAGTGAAAAAAATTGCCATTTTACAGACTTTTTCTTCTACTCAGAACCTTGAATTTAGCCCGATTTTGAGCATGAAAATTACTCTAAACACACTTATTTTAGTTCCAAAAGTGATGATTGACATCTGACAGTCATTTACAGTCGAAAGATTGCAGATTAAAAAATCACCATTTCTGACCATTCGGAGAAAGTTCCTCAGGTCCGGAGTCATCTTTTTTTCTTCAGAAATTGAATTTTTTGGACTGTACAAAAAATTATTCAAAACGTCAATTGTATTGTGGCTCAATTTGAATACCCACTTTTTAAGGCCACCCAGTGACCAAAATTGCAATTTTTATAGACTTTTCCTCCTACTCAGAACCTTGATTTTGCTCTATTTAGAGCATGAAAATGACTCTAAACACACCTATTTTTTCCCCAAAAGTGATGATTCACATCCGACAGTCATTTAAAGTCGAAAGATTATACATTTAAAAATCTCTTTTTCTGACGATTCTGAGAAAGTTCCACAGGTCTGGGGTCATTGTTTTTCATCAGAAATTAGATTATTTGGACTGTAGAAAAAATGATTCAAAATGTCAATTGTATCGCACCTCAAGTTGAATAACCAGTGTTTAAGTTCTCCCAGTGAGAAAAATTGCCATTTTATTAACTTTTCCTCCTACTCAGAATCTTGAATTTGCACAATTTCGATCATGAAAAAGACTCTAAACACACTTATTTTAGTTCCAAAAGTGATGATTCACTTCTGACAGTCATTTACAGTCAAAAGATTGCACATTAAAAAATCACCATTTCTGACCATTCGGAGAAAGTTCCACAGCTCCGGGTTCATTGTTTTCCATCAGAAATTGTTTTTTGGACTGTACGAAAAATTATTCCAAATGTCAATTGTATTGCGTCTGAAGTTGAATAACCACTTTTAAGGACTCCCAGTGACCAAAATACCCATTTTTATCGACTTTTCTTCCTACTCAGAACCTTGAATTTGCCCAATTTCGAGCATGATAATAACTGTAAACGTGCTTATTTCAGTTCTAAAAGTGATGATTCACATCTGACAGTCATTTACGGTCGAAAGATTGCACATAAAAAATCACAATTTCTGACCATTCGGAGAAAGTTCCACAAGTCCGGCGTCATTGTTTTTCATCAGAAGTTGGATTTTTGGACATTACAAAAAATGATTCAGAATGTCAATTGTATCACTTCTCAAGATGACTAAACACTTTTTAAGGCCTCCAAGTGACCAAAATTGCCATTGTTAAAGACTTTTTCTCCTTCTCAGAAGCTTGTATTTTGCACAATTTCGAGCTTGAAAATTACTCTAAACTCACTTATTTTAGTTCCAAAAGTGATGATTCACATCCAAAAGTCATTTACAGTCGAAAGACTGAATATTAAGCAATCAACATTTCTGACCATTCGGAGAAAGTTCCACAGGTCAGGGGTCATCGTTTTTCATCAGAAATTGGATTTTTTGGACTGTACAAAAAATGATTCAGAATGTCAATTTTATTGGGTCTCAAATTGAATAACCACTTTTTAAGGCCTCCCGGTGACCAAAATTGCCATTTTTATTGACTTTTCCTCCTCCTCAGAAACTTGAATTTGCCCAATTTTGAGCATGAAAATCAATCTAAGCACACTTATTTTAATTCTAAAAGTGATGATTCAAATCTGCCAGTCATTTACAGTCAAAAGATTGCACATTAAAAAATCATCATTTCTGACATTCAGAGAAAGTTCCACAGGTCCCGGGTCATCGTTTTTCATCAGAAATTGGATTTTTGGACTGTACAAAAAATGATTCAAAATGTAAATTGTATTGCGTCTCAAGTTGAATAACCACTTTTAAGGCCTCCCAGTGACCAAAATTGCCATTGTTAAAGACTTTTTCTCCTTCTCAGAAGCTTGTATTTTGCACAATTTCGAGCTTGAAAATTACTCTAAACTCACTTATTTTAGTTACAAAAGTGATGATTCACATCCAAAAGTCATTTACAGTCGAAAGACTGAATATTAAGCAATCAACATTTCTGACCATTCGGAGAAAGTTCCACAGGTCAGGGGTCATCGTTTTTCATCAGAAAATGGATTTTTTGGACTGTACAAAAAATGATAAAATGTCAATTGTATCATGCCTCATGTTGAATAACCCCTTTTTAAGGCCTCCCTGTGACCAAAATTGCCATTTTTATAGACTTTTCCTTTTACTCAGAACCTTGATTTTGCCCAATTTCGAGCATGAAAATCACTCTAAATACACTTATTTTAGTTCCAAAAGTGATGATTCACATCTAACAGTCATTTACAGTCGAAAGATTGCACATTAAAAAATCACCATTTCTGACCATTTGGAGAACGTTCCACAGGTCGGGTCATCGTTTTTCATCAGAAATTGGATTTTTTGAACTGTACAAAAAATTATTCAAAATGTCAATTGCATTACATCTCAAGTTGAATAACCACTCTTTAAAGCCTCCCAGTGACCAAAAGTGCAATTTTTATCGACTTTTCCTCCTACTCAGAACATTGAATTGGCCCAATTTCGAGCATGAAAATCACTCTAAACACACTTATTTTAGTTCCAAAAGTGATGATTCACATCCAAAAGTCATTTACAGTCGAAAGACTGAATATTAAGCAATCAACATTTCTGACCATTCGGATAAAGTTCCACAGGTCGGGGTCATCGTTTTTAATCAGAAATTGGATTTTTTGGAAGGTAGTAAAAATGATTCAAAATGTCAATTGTATCACTTCTCAAGATGACTAACCACTTTTTAAGGCCTCCTAGTGACCAAAATTGCCATTGTTATAGACTTTTTCTCCTACTCAGAAGCTTGTATTTTGCCCAATTTCAAGCCTGAAAATTACTCTAAACACACTTATCTATAGTTCCAAAAGTGATGATTCACATCCAACAGTCATTTAAAGTCCTAAAAGACTAAACATTAAGAAATCAACATTTCTGACCATTCGGAGAAAGTTCCACAGGTCCGGGCTCATCGTTTTTCATCAGAAATTAGATTTTTGGACTGCACAAAAAATGATTCAAAATGTCAATTGTATAGCGTCTCAAGTTGAATAACCACTTTTAAGGCCTCCAAGTGACAAAAATTGTCATTTTTATCGACTTTTCCTCCAACTCAGAAGCTTCAATTTGCCCAATTTCGAGCATGAAAATCAGTCTAAACACACTTATTTTAATTCTAAAAGTGATGAGTCACATCTGACAGTCATTTACTGTCGAAAGATTGCACATAAAATCACCATTTCTGACCATTTGGAGAAAGTTCCACAAGTCCGAGGTAATTGTTTTTCATCAGAAATTGGATTTTTGTACTGTACAAAAAATGATTCAAAATGTCAATTGTATTGCTTCTCAAGTTCAATAACCACTCTTTAAGGCCTCCCAGTGACGAAAATTGCAATTTTTATAGACATTTTCTCCTACTCTGAACCTTGATTTTGCCCGATTTTGAGCATTGAAATTACTCTAAACACACTTATTTTAGTTCCAAAAGTGATGATTCACATCCAACAGTCATTTACAGTCAAAAGATTAAACATTAAAAAAATCACTTTTTCTGATGATTCGGGAAAGTTCCACAGCTACGGTGACATTGTTTTCATCAGAAATTGGATTTTTGGACTGTACAAAAATGATACAAATGTCAATAGTATCGCGCCTCAAGTTGAATAACCACTTTTTAAGTTCTCCCAGTGAAAAAAATTGCCATTTTACAGACTTTTTCTCCTACTCAGAACCTTGAATTTAGCCCGATTTTGAGCATGAAAATTACTCTAAACACACTTATTTTAGTTCCAAAAGTGATGATTGACATCTGACAGTCATTTACAGTCGAAAGATTGCACATTAAAAAATCACCATTTCTGACCATTCGGAGAAAGTTCCTCAGGTCCGGAGTCATCTTTTTTCTTCAGAAATTGAATTTTTTGGACTGTACAAAAAATTATTCAAAACGTCAATTGTATTGTGGCTCAATTTGAATACCCACTTTTAAGGCCACCCAGTGACCAAAATTGCAATTTTTATAGACTTTTCCTCCTACTCAGAAGCTTGATTTTGCTCTATTTAGAGCATGAAAATGACTCTAAACACACCTATTTTTTTCCCAAAAGTGATGATTCACATCCGACAGTCATTTAAAGTCGAAAGATTATACATTTAAAAATCTCTTTTTCTGACGATTCTGAGAAAGTTCCACAGGTCTGGGGTCATTGTTTTTCATCAGAAATTAGATTATTTGGACTGTAGAAAAAATGATTCAAAATGTCAATTGTATCGCACCTCAAGTTGAATAACCAGTGTTTAAGTTCTCCCAGTGAGAAAAATTGCCATTTTATTAACTTTTCCTCCTACTCAGAATCTTGAATTTGCACAATTTCGATCATGAAAAAGACTCTAAACACACTTATTTTAGTTCCAAAAGTGATGATTCACTTCTGACAGTCATTTACAGTCAAAAGATTGCACATTAAAAATCACCATTTCTGACCATTCGGAGAAAGTTCCACAGCTCCGGGTTCATTGTTTTCCATCAGAAATTGTTTTTTGGACTGTACGAAAAATTATTCCAAATGTCAATTGTATTGCGTCTGAAGTTGAATAACCACTTTTTAAGGACTCCCAGTGACCAAAATACCCATTTTTATCGACTTTTCTTCCTACTCAGAACCTTGAATTTGCCCAATTTCGAGCATGATAATAACTGTAAACTGCTTATTTCAGTTCTAAAAGTGATGATTCACATCTGACAGTCATTTACGGCCGAAAGATTGCACATAAAAAATCACCATTTCTGACCATTCGGAGAAAGTTCCACAAGTCCGGCGTCATTGTTTTTCATCAGAAGTTGGATTTTTTGGACATTACAAAAAATGATTCAGAATGTCAATTGTATCACTTCTCAAGATGACTAACCACTTTTTAAGGCCTCCAAGTGACCAAAATTGCCATTGTTAAAGACTTTTTCTCCTTCTCAGAAGCTTGTATTTTGCACAATTTCGAGCTTGAAAATTACTCTAAACTCACTTATTTTAGTTCCAAAAGTGATGATTCACATCCAAAAGTCATTTACAGTCGAAAGACTGAATATTAAGCAATCAACATTTCTGACCATTCGGAGAAAGTTCCACAGGTCAGGGGTCATCGTTTTTCATCAGTAATTGGATTTTTTGGACTGTACAAAAAATGATTCAGAATGTCAATTTTATTGGGTCTCAAGTTGAATAACCACTTTTAAGGCCTCCCAGTGACCAAAATTGCCATTGTTAAAGACTTTTCTCCTTCTCAGAAGCTTGTATTTTGCACAATTTCGAGCTTGAAAATTACTCTAAACTCACTTATTTTAGTTACAAAAGTGATGATTCACATCCAAAAGTCATTTACAGTCGAAAGATTGAATATTAAGCAATCAACATTTCTGACCATTCGGAGAAAGTTCCACAGGTCAGGGGTCATCGTTTTTCATCAGTAATTGGATTTTTTGGACTGTACAAAAAATGATAAAATGTCAATTGTATCATGCCTCATGTTGAATAACCCCTTTTTAAGGCCTCCCTGTGACCAAAATTGCCATTTTTATAGACTTTTCCTTTTACTCAGAACCTTGATTTTGCTCAATTTCGAGCATGAAAATCACTCTAAACACACTTATTTTAGTTCCAAAAGTGATGATTCACATCTGACAGTCATTTACAGTCGAAAGATTGCACATTAAAAAATCACCATTTCTGACCATTCGAATAAAGTTTCACACGTCGGACTCATCGTTTTTCATCAGAAATTGGATTTTTGGGACTGTATCAAAAATTATCCAAAAGTCAATTGTATTGTGTCTCAAGTTGAATAACCACTCTTTAAAGCCTCCCAGTGACCAAAAGTGCCATTTTTATAGACATTTCCTCCAACTCAGAACCTTGATTTTGCCCAATTTCGAGCATGAAAATGACTCTAAACACACTTATTTTAGTTCCAAAAGTGATGATTGACATCTGACAGTCATTTACAGTCGAAAGATTGCACATTAAAAAATCACCATTTCTGACCATTTGGAAAAAGTTCCACTGGTCCGGGGTCATTGTTTTTCATCAGAAATTATTTTTGGGACTGTACGAAAAAAGATTCAAAATGTCAATTGTATCGCTTCTTAAGTTGAACAACCATTTTTTAAGGCTTCCCAGTGACCAAAATTGTCATTTTTATAGACATTTTCTCCTAATCAGAAGCTTGTATTTTGCCCTATTTCGAGCATGAAAATGACCCTAAACACACTTATTTTAGTTCCAAAAGTGAAAATTCACTTCCGACAGTCATTTACAGTCGAAAGATTGCACAATAAAAAATCCCCATTTCTGACCATTTGGAGAAAGATCCACAGGTCCCGGGTCATAGTTTTTCATCAGAAATTGTTTGTTTTTTTGGACTGTACGAAAAATGATTCAAAATGTCAATTGTATCGCGTCTTAAGTTGAACAACCATTTTTTAGGGCTTCCCAGTGACCATAATTGTCATTTTTATAGACATTGTCTCCTAATAAGAATCTTGCATTTTGCCCTTTTTCGAGCATGAAAATGACTCTAAACACACTTATTTGAGTTCCAAAAGTGAAGATTCACTTCCACGAGTCATTTACAGTCGAAAGATTAAACATTAAGAAATCACCATTTCTGACCATTCAGAGAAAGTTCCTCAGGTCAGGTGTCATCGTTTTTCATCAGAAATTGGATTTTTTGGACTGTACAAAAAATGATTCAGAATGTCAATTTTATTGGGTCTCAAATTGAATAACCACTTTTTAAGGCCTCCCGGTGACCAAAATTGCCATTTTTATTGACTTTTCCTCCTCCTCAGAAACTTGAATTTGCCCAATTTTGAGCATGAAAATCAATCTAAGCACACTTATTTTAATTCTAAAAGTGATGATTCAAATCTGCCAGTCATTTACAGTCAAAAGATTGCACATTAAAAAATCATCATTTCTGACATTCAGAGAAAGTTCCACAGGTCCCGGGTCATCGTTTTTCATCAGAAATTGGATTTTTTGGACTGTACAAAAAATGATTCAAAATGTAAATTGTATTGCGTCTCAAGTTGAATAACCACTTTTTAAGGCCTCCCAGTGACCAAAATTGCCATTGTTAAAGACTTTTTCTCCTTCTCAGAAGCTTGTATTTTGCACAATTTCGAGCTTGAAAATTACTCTAAACTCACTTATTTTAGTTACAAAAGTGATGATTCACATCCAAAAGTCATTTACAGTCGAAAGACTGAATATTAAGCAATCAACATTTCTGACCATTCGGAGAAAGTTCCACAGGTCAGGGGTCATCGTTTTCATCAGAAAATGGATTTTTTGGACTGTACAAAAAATGATAAAATGTCAATTGTATCATGCCTCATGTTGAATAACCCCTTTTAAGGCCTCCCTGTGACCAAAATTGCCATTTTTATAGACTTTTCCTTTTACTCAGAACCTTGATTTTGCCCAATTTCGAGCATGAAAATCACTCTAAATACACTTATTTTAGTTCCAAAAGTGATGATTCACATCTAACAGTCATTTACAGTCGAAAGATTGCACATTAAAAATCACCATTTCTGACCATTTGGAGAAAGTTCCACAGGTCGGGTCATCGTTTTTCATCAGAAATTGGATTTTTGAACTGTACAAAAAATTATTCAAAATGTCAATTGCATTACATCTCAAGTTGAATAACCACTCTTTAAAGCCTCCCAGTGACCAAAAGTGCAATTTTTATCGACTTTTCCTCCTACTCAGAACATTGAATTGGCCCAATTTCGAGCATGAAAATCACTCTAAACACACTTATTTTAGTTCCAAAAGTGATGATTCACATCCAAAAGTCATTTACAGTCGAAAGACTGAATATTAAGCAATCAACATTTCTGACCATTCGGAGAAAGTTCCACAGGTCAGGGGTCATCGTTTTTCATCAGAAATTGGATTTTTGGGACTGTATCAAAAATTATCCAAAAGTCAATTGTATTGTGTCTCAAGTTGAATAACCACTCTTTAAAGCCTCCCAGTGACCAAAAGTGCCATTTTTATAGACATTTCCTCCTACTCAGAACCTTGATTTTGCCCAATTTCGAGTATGAAAATGACTCTATACACACTTATTTTAGTTCCAAAAGTGATGATTGACATCTGACAGTCATTTACAGTCGAAAGATTGCACATTAAAAAATCACCATTTCTGACCATTTGGAGAAAGTTCCACAGGTCGGGTCATCGTTTTTCATCAGAAATTGTTTTTTTGGACTGTACGAAAAATGATTCAAAATGTCAATTGTATCGCTTCTTAAGTTGAACAACCATTTTTTAAGGCTTCCCAGTGACCAAAATTGTCATTTTTATAGGCATTTTCTTCTAATCAGAAGCTTGTATTTTGCCCTATTTCGAGCATGAAAATGACCCTAAACACACTTATTTTAGTTCCAAAAGTGAAAATTCACTTCCAACAGTCATTTACAGTCGAAAGATTGCACAATAAAAAATCCCCATTTCTGACCATTTGGAGAAAGATCCACAAGTCCCGGGTCATAGTTTTTCATCAGAAATTGTTTGTTTTTTTGGACTGTACGAAAAATGATTCAAAATGTCAATTGTATCGCGTCTTAAGTTGAACAACCATTTTTTAGGGCTTCCCAGTGACCATAATTGTCATTTTTATAGACATTGTCTCCTAATAAGAATCTTGCATTTTGCCCTTTTTCGAGCATGAAAATGACTCTAAACACACTTGTTTGAGTTCCAAAGTGAAGATTCACTTCCACGAGTCATTTACAGTCGAAAGATTAAACATTAAGAAATCACCATTTCTGACCATTCGGAGAAAGTTCCTCAGGTCCGGGTCATCGTTTTTCATTAGAAATTTGATTTTTGGAGTGTACAAAAAAATGATTCAAAATGTCAATTGTATTGCGTCTCAAGTTGAATAACCACTCTTTAAGGCCTCCCAGTGGCCAAAATTACCATTTTTATCGACTTTTCCTCCTACTCAGAACCTTGAATTTGCCCAATTTCTAGTTTGAAAATCACTCTAAACACACTTATTTTTAGTTCCAAAATTGATGATTCACATCCGACAGTCATTTACAGTCAAAGATTGCACAATAAAAATCGCCATTTCTGACCATTCGGATAAAGTTCCACAGGTCGGGGTCATCGTTTTTAATCAGAAATTGGATTTTTTGGAAGGTAGTAAAAATGATTCAAAATGTCAATTGTATCACTTCTCAAGATGACTAACCACTTTTTAAGGCCTCCTAGTGACCAAAATTGCCATTGTTATAGACTTTTTCTCCTACTCAGAAGCTTGTATTTTGCCCAATTTCAAGCCTGAAAATGACTCTAAACACACTTATCTATAGTTCCAAAAGTGATGATTCACATCCAACAGTCATTTAAAGTCAAAAGACTAAACATTAAGAAATCAACATTTCTGACCATTCGGAGAAAGTTCCACAGGTCCGGGCTCATCGTTTTTCATCAGAAATTAGATTTTTTGGACTGCACAAAAATGATTCAAAATGTCAATTGTATAGCGTCTCAAGTTGAATAACCACTTTTTAAGGCCTCCAAGTGACAAAAATTGTCATTTTTATCGACTTTTCCTCCAACTCAGAAGCTTCAATTTGCCCAATTTCGAGCATGAAAATCAGTCTAAACACACTTATTTTAATTCTAAAAGTGATGTCACATCTGACAGTCATTTACTGTCGAAAGATTGCACATAAAATCACAATTTCTGACCATTCGGAGAAAGTTCCACAAGTCCGAGGTAATTGTTTTTCATCAGAAATTGGATTTTTTCTACTGTACAAAAAATGATTCAAAATGTCAATTGTATTGCTTCTCAAGTTCAATAACCACTCTTTAAGGCCTCCCAGTGACGAAAATTGCAATTTTTATAGACATTTTCTCCTACTCTGAACCTTGATTTTGCCCGATTTTGAGCATTGAAATGACTCTAAACACACTTATTTTAATTCCAAAAGTGATGATTCACATCCAACAGTCATTTACAGTCAAAAGATTAAACATTAAAAAATCACTTTTTCTGATGATTCGGGAAAGTTCCACTGGTACGGTGACATTGTTTTCATCAGAAATTGGATTTTTTGGTCTGTACAAAAATGATACAAATGTCAATAGTATCGCGCCTCAAGTTGAATAACCACTTTTTAAGTTCTCCCAGTGAAAAAAATTGCCATTTTACAGACTTTTTCTCCAACTCAGAACCTTGAATTTAGCCCGATTTTGAGCATGAAAATTACTCTAAACACAGTTATTTTAGTTCCAAAAGTGATGATTGACATCTGACAGTCATTTACAGTCGAAAGATTGCACATTAAAAATCACCATTTCTGACCATTCGGAGAAAGTTCCTCAGGACCGGAGTCATCTTTTTTCTTCAGAAATTGAATTTTTGGGACTGTACAAAAATTATTCAAAACGTCAATTGTATTGTGGCTCAATTTGAATACCCACTTTTTAAGGCCACCCAGTGACCAAAATTGCAATTTTTATAGACTTTTCCTCCTACTCAGAACCTTGATTTTGCTCTATTTAGAGCATGAAAATGACTCTAAACACACCTATTTTTTTCCCAAAAGTGATGATTCACATCCGACAGTCATTTAAAGTCGAAAGATTATACATTAAAAAATCTCTTTTTCTGACGATTCTGAGAAAGTTCCACAGGTCTGGGGTCATTGTTTTTCATCAGAAATTAGATTATTTGGACTGTAGAAAAATGATTCAAAATGTCAATTGTATCGCACCTCAAGTTGAATAACCAGTGTTTAAGTTCTCCCAGTGAGAAAAATTGCCATTTTATTAACTTTTCCTCCTACTCAGAATCTTGAATTTGCACAATTTCGATCATGAAAAAGACTCTAAACACACTTATTTTAGTTCCAAAAGTGATGATTCACTTCTGACAGTCATTTACAGTCAAAAGATTGCACATTAAAAAATCACCATTTCTGACCATTCGGAGAAAGTTCCACAGCTCCGGGTTCATTGTTTTCCATCAGAAATTGTTTTTTGGACTGTACGAAAAATTATTCCAAATGTCAATTGTATTGCGTCTGAAGTTGAATAACCACTTTTTAAGGACTCCCAGTGACCAAAATACCCATTTTTATCGACTTTTCTTCCTACTCAGAACCTTGAATTTGCCCAATTTCGAGCATGATAATAACTGTAAACGTGCTTATTTCAGTTCTAAAAGTGATGATTCACATCTGACAGTCATTTACGGTCGAAAGATTGCACATAAAAAAATCACAATTTCTGACCATTCGGAGAAAGTTCCACAAGTCCGGCGTCATTGTTTTTCATCAGAAGTTGGATTTTTTGGACATTACAAAAAATGATTCAGAATGTCAATTGTATCACTTCTCAAGATGACTAACCACTTTTTAAGGCCTCCAAGTGACCAAAATTGCCATTGTTAAAGACTTTTTCTCCTTCTCAGAAGCTTGTATTTTGCACAATTTCGAGCTTGAAAATTACTCTAAACTCACTTATTTTAGTTCCAAAAGTGATGATTCACATCCAAAGTCATTTACAGTCGAAAGACTGAATATTAAGCAATCAACATTTCTGACCATTCGGAGAAAGTTCCACAGGTCAGGGGTCATCGTTTTTCATCAGAAATTGGATTTTTGGACTGTACAAAAAATGATTCAGAATGTCAATTTTATTGGGTCTCAAATTGAATAACCACTTTTTAAGGCCTCCCGGTGACCAAAATTGCCATTTTTATTGACTTTTCCTCCTCCTCAGAAACTTGAATTTGCCCAATTTTGAGCATGAAAATCAATCTAAGCACACTTATTTTAATTCTAAAAGTGATGATTCAAATCTGCCAGTCATTTACAGTCAAAAGATTGCACATTAAAAAATCATCATTTCTGACATTCAGAGAAAGTTCCACAGGTCCCGGGTCATCGTTTTCATCAGAAATTGTTTTTTTGGACTGTACGAAAAATGATTCAAAATGTCAATTGTATCGCTTCTTAAGTTGAACAACCATTTTTTAAGGCTTCCCAGTGACCAAAATTGTCATTTTTATAGGCATTTTCTTCTAATCAGAAGCTTGTATTTTGCCCTATTTCGAGCATGAAAATGACCCTAAACACACTTATTTTAGTTCCAAAAGTGAAAATTCACTTCCAACAGTCATTTACAGTCGAAAGATTGCACAATAAAAAATCCCCATTTCTGACCATTTGGAGAAAGATCCACAAGTCCCGGGTCATAGTTTTTCATCAGAAATTGTTTGTTTTTTTGGACTGTACGAAAAATGATTCAAAATGTCAATTGTATCGCGTCTTAAGTTGAACAACCATTTTTTAGGGCTTCCCAGTGACCATAATTGTCATTTTTATAGACATTGTCTCCTAATAAGAATCTTGCATTTTGCCCTTTTTCGAGCATGAAAATGACTCTAAACACACTTGTTTGAGTTCCAAAAGTGAAGATTCACTTCCACGAGTCATTTACAGTCGAAAGATTAAACATTAAGAAATCACCATTTCTGACCATTCGGAGAAAGTTCCTCAGGTCCGGGTCATCGTTTTTCATTAGAAATTTGATTTTTGGAGTGTACAAAATAATGATTCAAAATGTCAATTGTATTGCGTCTCAAGTTGAATAACCACTCTTTAAGGCCTCCCAGTGGCCAAAATTACCATTTTTATCGACTTTTCCTCCTACTCAGAACCTTGAATTTGCCCAATTTCTAGTTTGAAAATCACTCTAAACACACTTATTTTTAGTTCCAAAATTGATGATTCACATCCGACAGTCATTTACAGTCAAAGATTGCACAATAAAAATCGCCATTTCTGACCATTCGGATAAAGTTCCACAGGTCGGGGTCATCGTTTTTAATCAGAAATTGGATTTTTTGGAAGGTAGTAAAAATGATTCAAAATGTCAATTGTATCACTTCTCAAGATGACTAACCACTTTTTAAGGCCTCCTAGTGACCAAAATTGCCATTGTTATAGACTTTTTCTCCTACTCAGAAGCTTGTATTTTGCCCAATTTCAAGCCTGAAAATGACTCTAAACACACTTATCTATAGTTCCAAAAGTGATGATTCACATCCAACAGTCATTTAAAGTCAAAAGACTAAACATTAAGAAATCAACATTTCTGACCATTCGGAGAAAGTTCCACAGGTCCGGGCTCATCGTTTTTCATCAGAAATTAGATTTTTGGACTGCACAAAAAATGATTCAAAATGTCAATTGTATAGCGTCTCAAGTTGAATAACCACTTTTTAAGGCCTCCAAGTGACAAAAATTGTCATTTTTATCGACTTTTCCTCCAACTCAGAAGCTTCAATTTGCCCAATTTCGAGCATGAAAATCAGTCTAAACACACTTATTTTAATTCTAAAAGTGATGTCACATCTGACAGTCATTTACTGTCGAAAGATTGCACATAAAATCACAATTTCTGACCATTCGGAGAAAGTTCCACAAGTCCGAGGTAATTGTTTTTCATCAGAAATTGGATTTTTTCTACTGTACAAAAAATGATTCAAAATGTCAATTGTATTGCTTCTCAAGTTCAATAACCACTCTTTAAGGCCTCCCAGTGACGAAAATTGCAATTTTTATAGACATTTTCTCCTACTCTGAACCTTGATTTTGCCCGATTTTGAGCATTGAAATGACTCTAAACACACTTATTTTAATTCCAAAAGTGATGATTCACATCCAACAGTCATTTACAGTCAAAAGATTAAACATTAAAAAAATCACTTTTTCTGATGATTCGGGGAAAGTTCCACTGGTACGGTGACATTGTTTTCATCAGAAATTGGATTTTTGGACTGTACAAAAATGATACAAATGTCAATAGTATCGCGCCTCAAGTTGAATAACCACTTTTTAAGTTCTCCCAGTGAAAAAAATTGCCATTTTACAGACTTTTTCTCCAACTCAGAACCTTGAATTTAGCCCGATTTTGAGCATGAAAATTACTCTAAACACAGTTATTTTAGTTCCAAAAGTGATGATTGACATCTGACAGTCATTTACAGTCGAAAGATTGCACATTAAAAAATCACCATTTCTGACCATTCGGAGAAAGTTCCTCAGGACCGGAGTCATCTTTTTTTCTTCAGAAATTGAATTTTTGGGACTGTACAAAAAATTATTCAAAACGTCAATTGTATTGTGGCTCAATTTGAATACCCACTTTTTAAGGCCACCCAGTGACCAACATTGCAATTTTTATAGACTTTTCCTCCTACTCAGAACCTTGATTTTGCTCTATTTAGAGCATGAAAATGACTCTAAACACACCTATTTTTTTCCCAAAAGTGATGATTCACATCCGACAGTCATTTAAAGTCGAAAGATTATACATTAAAAAATCTCTTTTTCTGACGATTCTGAGAAAGTTCCACAGGTCTGGGGTCATTGTTTTTCATCAGAAATTAGATTATTTGGACTGTAGAAAAAATGATTCAAAATGTCAATTGTATCGCACCTCAAGTTGAATAACCAGTGTTTAAGTTCTCCCAGTGAGAAAAATTGCCATTTTATTAACTTTTCCTCCTACTCAGAATCTTGAATTTGCACAATTTCGATCATGAAAAAGACTCTAAACACACTTATTTTAGTTCCAAAAGTGATGATTCACTTCTGACAGTCATTTACAGTCAAAAGATTGCACATTAAAAAATCACCATTTCTGACCATTCGGAGAAAGTTCCACAGCTCCGGGTTCATTGTTTTCCATCAGAAATTGTTTTTTGGACTGTACGAAAAATTATTCCAAATGTCAATTGTATTGCGTCTGAAGTTGAATAACCACTTTTTAAGGACTCCCAGTGACCAAAATACCCATTTTTATCGACTTTTCTTCCTACTCAGAACCTTGAATTTGCCCAATTTCGAGCATGATAATAACTGTAAACGTGCTTATTTCAGTTCTAAAAGTGATGATTCACATCTGACAGTCATTTACGGTCGAAAGATTGCACATAAAAAATCACCATTTCTGACCATTCGGAGAAAGTTCCACAAGTCCGGCGTCATTGTTTTTCATCAGAAGTTGGATTTTTGGACATTACAAAAAATGATTCAGAATGTCAATTGTATCACTTCTCAAGATGACTAACCACTTTTTAAGGCCTCCAAGTGACCAAAATTGCCATTGTTAAAGACTTTTTCTCCTTCTCAGAAGCTTGTATTTTGCACAATTTCGAGCTTGAAAATTACTCTAAACTCACTTATTTTAGTTCCAAAAGTGATGATTCACATCCAAAGTCATTTACAGTCGAAAGACTGAATATTAAGCAATCAACATTTCTGACCATTCGGAGAAAGTTCCACAGGTCAGGGGTCATCGTTTTTCATCAGAAATTGGATTTTTGGACTGTACAAAAAATGATTCAGAATGTCAATTTTATTGGGTCTCAAATTGAATAACCACTTTTTAAGGCCTCCCGGTGACCAAAATTGCCATTTTTATTGACTTTTCCTCCTCCTCAGAAACTTGAATTTGCCCAATTTTGAGCATGAAAATCAATCTAAGCACACTTATTTTAATTCTAAAAGTGATGATTCAAATCTGCCAGTCATTTACAGTCAAAAGATTGCACATTAAAAAATCATCATTTCTGACATTCAGAGAAAGTTCCACAGGTCCCGGGTCATCGTTTTTCATCAGAAATTGGATTTTTTGGACTGTACAAAAAATGATTCAAAATGTAAATTGTATTGCGTCTCAAGTTGAATAACCACTTTTAAGGCCTCCCAGTGACCAAAATTGCCATTGTTAAAGACTTTTTCTCCTTCTCAGAAGCTTGTATTTTGCACAATTTCGAGCTTGAAAATTACTCTAAACTCACTTATTTTAGTTACAAAAGTGATGATTCACATCCAAAAGTCATTTACAGTCGAAAGACTGAATATTAAGCAATCAACATTTCTGACCATTCGGAGAAAGTTCCACAGGTCAGGGGTCATCGTTTTTCATCAGAAAATGGATTTTTGGACTGTACAAAAAATGATAAAATGTCAATTGTATCATGCCTCATGTTGAATAACCCTTTTAAGGCCTCCCTGTGACCAAAAGTGCAATTTTTATCGACTTTTCCTCCTACTCAGAACATTGAATTGGCCCAATTTCGAGCATGAAAATCACTCTAAACACACTTATTTTAGTTCCAAAAGTGATGATTCACATCTAACAGTCATTTACAGTCGAAAGATTGCACATTAAAAAATCACCATTTCTGACCATTCGAATAAAGTTTCACAGGTCGGACTCATCGTTTTTCATCAGAAATTGGATTTTTGGGACTGTATCAAAAATTATCCAAAAGTCAATTGTATTGTGTCTCAAGTTGAATAACCACTCTTTAAAGCCTCCCAGTGACCAAAAGTGCCATTTTTATAGACATTTCCTCCTACTCAGAACCTTGATTTTGCCCAATTTCGAGCATGAAAATCACTCTAAATACACTTATTTTAGTTCCAAAAGTGATGATTCACATCTAACAGTCATTTACAGTCGAAAGATTGCACATTAAAAATCACCATTTCTGACCATTTGGAGAACGTTCCACAGGTCGGGTCATCGTTTTTCATCAGAAATTGGATTTTTGAACTATACAAAAAATTATTCAAAATGTCAATTGCATTACATCTCAAGTTGAATAACCACTGTTTAAAGCCTCCCAGTGACCAAAAGTGCAATTTTTATCGACTTTTCCTCCTACTCAGAACATTGAATTGGCCCAATTTCGAGCATGAAAATCACTCTAAACACACTTATTTTAGTTCCAAAAGTGATGATTCACATCTAACAGTCATTTACAGTCGAAAGATTGCACATTAAAAAATCACCATTTCTGACCATTCGAATAAAGTTTCACAGGTCGGACTCATCGTTTTTCATCAGAAATTGGATTTTTGGGACTGTATCAAAAATTATCCAAAAGTCAATTGTATTGTGTCTCAAGTTGAATAACCACTCTTTAAAGCCTCCCAGTGACCAAAAGTGCCATTTTTATAGACATTTCCTCCTACTCAGAACCTTGATTTTGCCCAATTTCGAGTATGAAAATGACTCTATACACACTTATTTTAGTTCCAAAAGTGATGATTGACATCTGACAGTCATTTACAGTCGAAAGATTGCACATTAAAAAATCACCATTTCTGACCATTTGGAGAAAGTTCCACAGGTCGGGTCATCGTTTTTCATCAGAAATTGTTTTTTTGGACTGTACGAAAAATGATTCAAAATGTCAATTGTATCGCTTCTAAGTTGAACTACCATTTTTAAGGCTTCCCAGTGACCAAAATTGTCATTTTTATAGGCATTTTCTTCTAATCAGAAGCTTGTATTTTGCCCTATTTCGAGCATGAAAATGACCCTAAACACACTTATTTTAGTTCCAAAAGTGAAAATTCACTTCCAACAGTCATTTACAGTCGAAAGATTGCACAATAAAAAATCCCCATTTCTGACCATTTGGAGAAAGATCCACAAGTCCCGGGTCATAGTTTTTCATCAGAAATTGTTTGTTTTTTTGGACTGTACGAAAAATGATTCAAAATGTCAATTGTATCGCGTCTTAAGTTGAACAACCATTTTTTAGGGCTTCCCAGTGACCATAATTGTCATTTTTATAGACATTGTCTCCTAATAAGAATCTTGCATTTTGCCCTTTTTCGAGCATGAAAATGACTCTAAACACACTTGTTTGAGTTCCAAAAGTGAAGATTCACTTCCACGAGTCATTTACAGTCGAAAGATTAAACATTAAGAAATCACCATTTCTGACCATTCGGAGAAAGTTCCTCAGGTCCGGGTCATCGTTTTTCATTAGAAATTTGATTTTTGGAGTGTACAAAAAATGATTCAAAATGTCAATTGTATTGCGTCTCAAGTTGAATAACCACTCTTTAAGGCCTCCCAGTGGCCAAAATTACCATTTTTATCGACTTTTCCTCCTACTCAAAACCTTGAATTTGCCCAATTTCTAGTTTGAAAATCACTCTAAACACACTTATTTTTAGTTCCAAAATTGATGATTCACATCCGACAGTCATTTACAGTCAAAGATTGCACAATAAAAAATCGCCATTTCTGACCATTCGGATAAAGTTCCACAGGTCGGGGTCATCGTTTTTAATCAGAAATTGGATTTTTGGAAGGTAGTAAAAATGATTCAAAATGTCAATTGTATCACTTCTCAAGATGACTAACCACTTTTTAAGGCCTCCTAGTGACCAAAATTGCCATTGTTATAGACTTTTTCTCCTACTCAGAAGCTTGTATTTTGCCCAATTTCAAGCCTGAAAATGACTCTAAACACACTTATCTATAGTTCCAAAAGTGATGATTCACATCCAACAGTCATTTAAAGTCAAAAGACTAAACATTAAGAAATCAACATTTCTGACCATTCGGAGAAAGTTCCACAGGTCCGGGCTCATCGTTTTTCATCAGAAATTAGATTTTTTGGACTGCACAAAAAATGATTCAAAATGTCAATTGTATAGCGTCTCAAGTTGAATAACCACTTTTTAAGGCCTCCAAGTGACAAAAATTGTCATTTTTATCGACTTTTCCTCCAACTCAGAAGCTTCAATTTGCCCAATTTCGAGCATGAAAATCAGTCTAAACACACTTATTTTAATTCTAAAAGTGATGTCACATCTGACAGTCATTTACTGTCGAAAGATTGCACATAAAATCACAATTTCTGACCATTCGGAGAAAGTTCCACAAGTCCGAGGTAATTGTTTTTCATCAGAAATTGGATTTTTCTACTGTACAAAAAATGATTCAAAATGTCAATTGTATTGCTTCTCAAGTTCAATAACCACTCTTTAAGGCCTCCCAGTGACGAAAATTGCAATTTTTATAGACATTTTCTCCTACTCTGAACCTTGATTTTGCCCGATTTTGAGCATTGAAATGACTCTAAACACACTTATTTTAATTCCAAAAGTGATGATTCACATCCAACAGTCATTTACAGTCAAAAGATTAAACATTAAAAAAATCACTTTTTCTGATGATTCGGGGAAAATTCCACAGGTACGGTGACATTGTTTTCATCAGAAATTGGATTTTTTGGACTGTACAAAAATGATACAAATGTCAATAGTATCGCGCCTCAAGTTGAATAACCACTTTTTAAGTTCTCCCAGTGAAAAAAATTGCCATTTTACAGACTTTTTCTCCAACTCAGAACCTTGAATTTAGCCCGATTTTGAGCATGAAAATTACTCTAAACACAGTTATTTTAGTTCCAAAAGTGATGATTGACATCTGACAGTCATTTACAGTCGAAAGATTGCACATTAAAAATCACCATTTCTGACCATTCGGAGAAAGTTCCTCAGGACCGGAGTCATCTTTTTTCTTCAGAAATTGAATTTTTGGGACTGTACAAAAAATTATTCAAAACGTCAATTGTATTGTGGCTCAATTTGAATACCCACTTTTAAGGCCACCCAGTGACCAAAATTGCAATTTTTATAGACTTTTCCTCCTACTCAGAACCTTGATTTTGCTCTATTTAGAGCATGAAAATGACTCTAAACACACCTATTTTTTTCCCAAAAGTGATGATTTACATCCGACAGTCATTTAAAGTCGAAAGATTATACATTAAAAAATCTCTTTTTCTGACGATTCTGAGAAAGTTCCACAGTTCTGGGGTCATTGTTTTTCATCAGAAATTAGATTATTTGGACTGTAGAAAAAATGATTCAAAATGTCAATTGTATCGCACCTCAAGTTGAATAACCAGTGTTTAAGTTCTCCCAGTGAGAAAAATTGCCATTTTATAGACTTTTCCTCCTACTCAGAATCTTGAATTTGCACAATTTCGATCATGAAAAGACTCTAAACACACTTATTTTAGTTCCAAAAGTGATGATTCACTTCTGACAGTCATTTACAGTCAAAAGATTGCACATTAAAAAATCACCATTTCTGACCATTCGGAGAAAGTTCCACAGCTCCAGGTTCATTGTTTTCCATCAGAAATTGTTTTTGGACTGTACGAAAAATTATTCCAAATGTCAATTGTATTGCGTCTGAAGTTGAATAACCACTTTTTAAGGACTCCCAGTGACCAAAATACCCATTTTTATCGACTTTTCTTCCTACTCAGAACCTTGAATTTGCCCAATTTCGAGCATGATAATAACTGTAAACGTGCTTATTTCAGTTCTAAAGTGATGATTCACATCTGACAGTCATTTACGGTCGAAAGATTGCACATAAAAAATTCACCATTTCTGACCATTCGGAGAAAGTTCCACAAGTCCGGCGTCATTGTTTTTCATCAGAAGTTGGATTTTTGGACTTTACAAAAATGATTCAGAATGTCAATTGTATCACTTCTCAAGATGACTAACCACTTTTTAAGGCCTCCAAGTGACCAAAATTGCCATTGTTAAAGACTTTTTCTCCTTCTCAGAAGCTTGTATTTTGCACAATTTCGAGCTTGAAAATTACTCTAAACTCACTTATTTTAGTTCCAAAAGTGATGATTCACATCCAAAAGTCATTTACAGTCGAAAGACTGAATATTAAGCAATCAACATTTCTGACCATTCGGAGAAAGTTCCACAGGTCAGGGGTCATCGTTTTTTATCAGAAATTGGATTTTTTGGACTGTACAAAAAATGATTCAGAATGTCAATTTTATTGGGTCTCAAATTGAATAACCACTTTTTAAGGCCTCCCAGTGACCAAAATTGCCATTTTTATTGACTTTTCCTCCTCCTCAGAAACTTGAATTTGCCCAATTTTGAGCATGAAAATCAATCTAAGCACACTTATTTTAATTCTAAAAGTGATGATTCACATCTGACAGTCATTTACAGTCAAAAGATTGCACATTAAAAAATCATCATTTCTGACCATTCAGAGAAAGTTCCACAGGATTTTTGGACTGTACAAAAAATGATTCAAAATGTAAATTGTATTGCGTCTCAAGTTGAATAACCACTTTTAAGGCCTCCCAGTGACCAAAATTGCCATTGTTAAAGACTTTTTCTCCTTCTCAGAAGCTTGTATTTTGCACAATTTCGAGCTTGAAAATTACTCTAAACTCACTTATTTTAGTTACAAAAGTGGTGATTCACATCTAACAGTCATTTACAGTCGAAAGATTGCACATTAAAAATCACCATTTCTGACCATTCGAATAAAGTTTCACAGGTCGGACTCATCGTTTTTCATCAGAAATTGGATTTTTGGGACTGTATCAAAAATTATCCAAAAGTCAATTGTATTGTGTCTCAAGTTGAATAACCACTCTTTAAAGCCTCCCAGTAACCAAAAGTGCCATTTTTATAGACATTTCCTCCTACTCAGAACCTTGATTTTGCCCAATTTCGAGCATGAAAATCACTCTAA